>NQII01000203.1:142137-241672 GCA_002778355.1 Clitarchus hookeri | reverse complement strand
TTATGAAAATGTCTACGCACGCCTATGCCTGGAACTTTTTCCGCTCTCCCGCACTTCCACTTGCGAAGTAGTTCCTTTGTTTTCATAGCCGGAATATCTCCGCCTTCCTGCCATTATCAAGATCGCCTCTGATAAAGCTCGTGTGGCCGGTCGTATGCCGCTTTGTCCTCCGAAGTGGCTGATGAAGGCACAGGATAAATGCGGCTAATAAGCATTTCTCCATAGCATACTGTTCAAACCATAGACTATGTGTGAGGTAGACCGCTTAACCGTCTTCTGCACATGTACCCAAAATTGACCTACCCTAAAGGAACACAACTGTCAAAGTCACATGGTCAAGATTGATAAACGTGTTTGTTTATACCTTAATTTTCAGAAGACAAAGCATTTTTACATGAATAAAATACTTCTACCAAGTTCAATTCAATCAAACGTCGTTACAAATTGGTTAGAGAAAGTATACATACATTTCAGCGCACTTGTTTACTTAACAATGTTGTAACCCAAATCCAATCCACGCCGTTTTCACTAGTCTTATTGGCAGAAAAGCAGTTAAATGCTGGGACACCGAGATGGCCGTGCGCAGCCAATGAGATCTGTCTGCCTCAACTTTAGTGTATGGTTGAAACCGTGGTTCGGGCTGGCTCACTGTATGTACCTTGCCGGGAGTGTTGCGGGTTACTGCTGCAAGAACTACGAGCGCCCACCGGGTGGCGGACACAAAGGGCGGCGCCACAGCTCCGATACTGCCCTTGTCAGATATCACGAGGGAGGATGGATAGCTCAGCTCCCAGGTTGGACCGCGGTGGTTTCTGTGTTGAAGGTCTCGGAAAGTATTCCAAGGGCGCCCATCAGCACCACGGCGTGACTTCGTTGTTTAGGTTAGCTGGGGTGAGTGAGTCAAGGAATTTGGGTGGCCCTGAACATCGAGGTCTTGAGAGCTGATGAGGGTGAAGCGAGGTAAGTATGAAGCAGCGCCGGAATGAAGGGGCGGGTAAACGGGAGATCCCCGAGAAGACCCGCCGACCAGCAGCATTGTCCGGCACGATTCCCACATGCGAAAATCCGGAGTGACTCAGCCGGGGATTGAACCTGGTTCGCCTTGGAAATAAATTCTGCAGTTTCCTATCTTCTCATTGTATGTAACAATTGGCATATCCGTAACATAGTTGTGTTCCTAATCATTTCACATTGTACCCTTGATGGACGCATAAGTAAGTTAGATCGTCCATTGCACTGTTAATATGACATAAGGCGCGGAAATATACAAAACGGTAGAGAAGTAAATCCTAAGCAGAGCTACTGCGAACAGCTTATACGTTCTCGACTGACAGTAGTGGGCGGGCACCATTAAGACCGGACCAAAGGTGTGCATTACGGGAGTAAATTTAATTAGAATGCTGTGGTGTGTGTTCAAAGGCCACTTTTACCAGATGCATTCCGCGCTATCGCGTCAAATTGAGGTTAACCTAATAAGCATTTCGTTAATCGGCTTTATCTTGCAGTACACCATGAAATTAGTAATGTATAACTTAACAAATCAAAGAAAGTATGAGAAAAAAATGACACGACACGGATGGCCTTAACCTAGAAGGGACTAAACGATTCACTTTTTTTTTGTCACATCCAGTTGTCATAATTTGTAACATTGATGCGTTGCTTCTTGTTCGTGAAGGGGCGTATTAAATTAAGTATCTCAAGACTTGGTAGTCACTGGAACCAATTCACGTGTTAAGTGTGCAGATTTCTCAGTGTGCAGATTTCTCGTTATATCAGTGATTGCATGCTTATATTCCGTAATCTTTTGTTTCCTCCAGGTAACTCCATGTGCAGCAATTATGGCTGCAGTATTAAGAGGACAAACAATCTCCACCTATTTGAATGACAGAGCAAAACTTTCGGATTAGTACGTACAAGATAATAAAGCGCAGGTTGTCTTTTAACACCTAAACACATATCTCAGAATCAGTCCTTGCAGACTACAAGGTTCTGGGTTCTAATATACGATAAGCTGTGGACATGTATTTTTTTTGTTGTAAATTTATGTCAGTTGTATATGTAATCAGTTTACCTAATATCGATCCAGTAATAAAAAACAATTAAATAATAATTGTTACAATTACTTTCATCATACAAAGTTAAGTACTAAATACTAGTTCATTGAACAATCTGTCTTCGTTTTTTTTATCTTCATACGCTAATAAAGATTCTAAAAAATTTGGGATAGAATCTGGAAGTGGAACTTTTGTTTCGTTGTTTTTTTTAATCTCATGCATATTTTGGAGAGATTGTGGTTCTTCGTATAGCAAAATAAACGCTTGAAATAACAAAATCTCTGTTTTGGGCCAAAAGAAATTAGAGTGCCAACAAAATATTTAGTTCAATCAACTGTATATATTTGTTTGGCCACTCATTTGATTTCCTTCTCTCGAAAATACAGCTCGAGACTTTGTTTGTATTTCTTGTGACAATTAGGATAGTAGCAGTGTTTGTCAGTGCATTTATTAATGCTTAATAATGGTATAAAATTCTAATAAAATAAGTTCAACAGGAAACTAAAACGGAAATCTGTGAAACTTGAAAAGTTTATTTACTCACGTTGTCCAGTATTTGAAAATTGTAGGTATTTAAAACAATTACAATTCCTTCAGGAGTTACTTTAGCTGAGGTTGCTAGGGCGTAGCTCTCGGATGCAAACGATCTAGGTTCAAATCTAGGTCGTGCTTCCAATTTATATATTAAACTTATTAAACTGTTTAATGCACGAAGAACCAAACAGATTTTCAGTTGTACCAACCAAATATTTTGGGGCCACCAAACAATAACAACAAAATAATTCTGTTTCTACGACATAATATTTTATTGCACCTATTATACAAATAATCAATTTGGTTGTAAACAAAATTTTTTTCTCAGAGTACGTTTAAATGTAATCGATATAGTGAAGTCCTTGTTGGCATGGACTCACAAACATGCACCTACGCACGGGATTGTGATGGTATAGACGTCAAAGCCTCACACCAACTTCAAGGGGCCGCGGTGGTGTGGTTAGACTACTCGCCTCCCACCTAGGCGCATTAGTTTCGATTACTGGCGGGGTCGCTCCCGGATTTTCGCATGTGGGAATCGTGCCAGAAGATGCCGCTGGTCAGTGGGTTTTTCTCGGAGATCTCCCGTTTCCCTCGCCTTTACATTCCGGCACTGCTCCGTATTCACCTCGCTTCACCCTCATCGGCTCTCAAAACCGTGATGTTAAGGTGGCCGCCTGGGTAGACCGTCGAACGGTGTGCAGAGCTCCAGCAGAAAACTTTTTACTAACAAGAAGTTACTGATCACTAATGATCCTACTTTCCTCTACATGGGTGAAAATTAATTTTAGTGAAATTCTTAAAATTTTAGATAGCAGGCAGGCATTGACGTCTCATTGACATTTGTTGGATTTTTTGGGATTTTTTAGAATATTTTTGGGTTCATAGTCATTTAAGGTTATGGGCATGGGTCGAGGTCAAGGTCACGGGTCTAGGTCACCTGAATCCAACATGTCGGTTGGGTGACGTCACAACATGGTGACCAGCGCCAGGTTCCTATCCCAGAACCCCTTGTGCCAGACTCGCCATTTATATTCTGCTCATATTTCACGATAATTTTTTATTTGATTATTGGAAAGAGATTTATGTAAGGATCACATAAATGTAAATATTTGTAGCCAAATCATTGCAGTTTTCATACTATAGCATCGAAAAGTCGGAAATTCCGTAGTATCGGAGCCCAAGTTTCTATGCTCCCTTATTTACTTTGCCAATTAAATCACATGCAATGTGCTCGATATCGTACACACAACAAGTGAATTAAGTGTCAAGAATATTTAACAATGGGTACTCTGTTATTGGTATCCTGAATCTATTTGAAAATCACTATTGTTTTTGCCAACACATTTTTATTCGTCCAAAAGAAACTAATAAATTTATAAGTAATATTTTCTTTCGGATGAATAAATATGTGATGGCCAAAACATCAATACCAATTTTAAAATAGATTCGGGATACCAGTACCCGAGTGCCCATTGTTAAATATCCTCGATACTTAACATGTTGTGTATATGATATAGATCATATGACATGTGATTTAATAGGCACAGTTAATTTGAGCATAGAAACTGGAGCTCCCAAATTTCTAAAATTTTAGTTTTTTCGGTTTTATATTTTGAAAAATATTATCATTTGACTACAAATATTTTTACATTTACGAAGTCACAAAAATCTATTTCTGATAATGAAATAAAAAAATATCGTCAAATTTGGCTTTAAGGTAGATATTTTCTTTGCAAGCACCAAAATATTTGGTCTAAAACTGTTTAATCCAATGATATTTCTGCGGTGCCGAGCAATCAACGACGACGCTTGTTGCAAAAGTGGAATGTTGTATCAGTTCCAGAACAAGTGGCGATCCTGCAAGTGGCGGCACAGCCATACAGCCTGCACGTGAAGTGGTCCAATTCTTCAGAGAACACAGCTTGTTTCAAGTACTATTCAGTGTGTTTGGGAAATGACGACTGCAACAAAACCATGGAAGCTGAAGTGACAATCGGCGGGCTGTCAGCATGCACGGAGTATGACATCTCTGTGACAGCAGTTGGAGAAGTAGGGAACTCCACTCCTGCAATTGCACGGAACAGCACGCTAGCTGCAGGTTAGTGCATATAATAGCAAGTTCACGCTGTGTTTACCACACATTATTCATCTATAAAATATATTTTTTAAAAATTTCCCAGCGTTTTTTGTTTTTAGTTGGGCTGGTGTTCATAACTGTTGTTACTGTTTTTTCTTTACTTCCTTTTTCCTAGCTTATTAAATACATATTTTGCATGGAATTATCGCTCTAGTTAGAATATGCCTATTTTATCACATATTTTTAATGTATGCCCCCCTTTTTCTCAATAAATAAAAATGTACGTTTATGTCTTTGTCACACTGTCAAATTTTCGACTTCAAATACATTTGAAACTAAAATTTGAAAATAATATAAGACCCTCAGATATTTCCACCAGACAAAGTTCGTCATATAATCTTATATATGTTTGAAAGTCTGTTACATGTCATTTTATTTTCGTTAACTAGCCGATTTTTTTATTAAGAAAATATTTTAATGGGGTACAGCTGTTATGTTACCATGTAGCTCAGCAGAGAAAATAATTTTTTTGAATTTCGTGATTTATTTAGTAGTGGGTTTGACTCACGAAATAATTAGACTGATTAAGAAAATAACCATTTGATCTAAGATTCTGCAACGACAAAAACTAGTGACTAAATTGTCAGTTTACTTGATTTGGCTTTACTCGACTGTCTATTCGCTTGCACATGTTTGCATATTCTTATCTATAGTGCATTCGTGGTTTCTTCACACTTTTTTTAAATCAAACCTTTGAAAAATAACTTGCATTACGTGCTTGTTTGTTTCACTAAATATGTTATAAATCATAAGCATTATGTACTTTTTTTAACATAAAAAAGTACCTTATTTTTGGAAAAATTTAACAGTTTCTTCTATTCTATCTATAAATTATAATGTTTAGTTTATAATTAATATGAATAGAAACAGGAAGAAAATGGGTGTGTTGGTATTGTCTAGTAAGAAATAGTTCTTATGCTAAATATTATTAAACTTAGTGCGCACGAATGCGGTGCATTGCTCCTTTGGTGTAATTTTCTAGACTCGGTTAAGCTTTGTTTGCATGAGGCAGAACTTTAGCAGGGCTTCAGAAAAGATGGAAGTAACTGTGAATGGACTATGCAGAGTGGGAAGGGGGAAACGTGCTATTATTGATACTAGTAATTAGAGTTATAGTAAAGAGCAAAAACATTTTTGAAGACAAAAAGTGTTATTTTCCATTTTCCATGTTTGTTAGCCAGAGGGTAGCCTGCAGCACCCCTGCCCATTATATTAAAACTTGTGTTAAAGGCATGTCACGCAGCAGTGCTAAACACGGTGAAAAACTTAAGTGTTAAGTATTAAGTAGTACAACTGAGAATTTTTACATCGCCTTTACTCAAATCTAAGTATACATAACGAAGTTGTACAACTTTTAACAGCTCAAGTATCTCAGTAGAAAAAATCGTTAACTAAAAAAGTCAGTTCGCGTTTAGCCAACCATTGAGGAACACACATTTAAATAAACAAATATTTCAATTTTGATTTTAAATAACGAACATTCAACATTTATTTTTGTTGTTCTAATGTTAAAAACAATTGCTGACTGAAAAATACTACTGTATTGCATAAAAACCAATTTCTATTTTGATTTCAAATAACACACACTGAAATGTTTTTCTACTAGTCGAACGTAGGCAGTGGGATCGTTATAGTTTAGGTTAAATTTTTGGAGCCTATTGCTAACTTATTTATGTTTACTGCTTATTTTTTTCATTGTTTAAACCCCAAAATGATTACAAGCTAACAGTACCACGAACAAGGTGGCAGGACTAACCCATTGGGAATATGTAGCAACACCTAAAGTGATAACACCGTAATTTTACACAACATTATTTTCTTGCTAAACGCATGGAAAAAGAACAAAACGCTGTATAATGCTTTATTCGGAATTACCAAAGCAAGGTTTTGAAACTTCCCGAAGAATTCACTCCTAGTCAGGCAGTAACCCTTAGCCACTAATATCTTGTCAGGAAATACTTCATGCTAGTCAATACGCATTAGACTCGTTCTACATACAATGACACGCATGCGGATACGTATCACGGAAGCGGATAACGTAAAACTCCGTGTTCAGACTCCAATGGAACGCATTCGTACACATATGCTACAGAAGAATGTAAGATAGATCGTTAAATCCCAGTTCTTTAGTGTCCATGAATCCATGAAGCCAATAGGGATCGAGTATTTCGTATGATGGTATTCATTTCTTGTCCATTGTGGTTTACAACAAAACGAGGTCATGATTTTGAGATGGCTGTTTTCATATTTGTTTTGATAAACACACGCGCACGGCTGGCAGTACTATTTATTTAGTATTAAACATTGTAGAAATGTGAAAAATGAAGTGTGTTTGTTATAAAGCGCTCGCCTCCACCAGTGCGAACTGTGTTCGATTCCTGGCGAGTTCACTCTCGGATTTTCGCATGTGGGAATCGTGCCGGACGATGTCGCTGGTCGGCGGGTTTTCTCGGGGATCTCTCGTATCCCTCGGCCCTTGCATTCCTGCGCTGTTCCATATTCACATCGTTTTACCCTCATCGGCTCTCAATGCTTCGCTGTTCAAACCCCTCAAAATTCTCCACTATACTCTACTTATGTTAATATTTTGTAACAAGATTTTTTTTTCGTATGTTTGTTAGGTTTTTGTGTTGTAGAATAGCTAAAGTTCATCCCAATTCGTCCGCTTGTTCAGTTCACGTGTTCCGTGCTAGAGAATAGTGAAGAGATTTGGGTGGCTCTTAACATCGAGGTCTTGAAAGCCGATGAGGGTGAAACGAGGTGAGTATGGAGCAGCGTCGTAGTGGAAGGGTGGCTGAAACGGCAGATCCCCTAGAAAACCAGACTGCCAGCGGTATCGTCCTGCACGATTCCTACATGCGGAAATCCGGGAGCGACCCTCCGGGAATCGAACCCGGTTCACCTAGGTGGTGGACGAGTAGTCTGACCACTTCACCACTGCTGCGTCAAAAAGGAAAAATGATATCAGTTCCAGGCCAAGTGGCGATCCTGCAAGTGGCGGCACAGCCATACAGCCTGCACGTGAAGTGGTCCAAGTCTTCAGAAAACACAGCTTGTTTCAAGTACTATTCAGTGTGTTTGGGAAATGACGACTGCAACAAAACCATGGAAGCTGAAGTGACAATCGGCGGGCTGTCAGCATGCACGGAGTATGACATCTCTGTGACAGCAGTTGGAGAAGTAGGGAACTCCACTCCTGCAATTGCACGGAACAGCACGCTAGCTGCAGGTCAGTACAGTGTATGTTTTATTTTGTTGTAAATCCTTGACATTTCAAGAGATAATTTAATTTTTGTACCTACTATCTCTTATTTTTATGTGGGGAGCCAGAGAGGAGAGTCACAGGGGACATGACACCCATAAAATCTTCACGTTGACATGGAACTGTCTTGCGAATGTCGTAAAACTGAAATGAAATAAAATCAGAGTAGTTTAAAATACTGATTTTATTTGTTAATTTAGTGATTCATAAAATTATGATGAGATATTGCGCCTCTCTNCAAAACACATTGCAACAATTATACACTGAGGAGACAAAAGTCATGGGATACCTCCTAATATCGTGTCGGACCTCCTTTTGCCCGGCGAAGTGCAGCAACTCAACGTGGCATGGACTCAACAAGTCGTTGGAAGTCTCCGGCAGAAATATTGAGCCATGCTGCCTCTGTAGACGTCTATAATTGCGAAAGTGTTGCCGGTGCAGGAGTTTGTGCACGAACTGATTTCTCGATTATCTCCCATAAATGTTCGATGGGATTCATGTCGGGCGATCTTGGTGGCCAAATCATTCCCTGGAATTGTCCAGAATGTTCTTCGAACCAATCGTGAACAGTTGTGGCCTGGTGACATGGCGCATTGTCATCCATAAAAAGTCCATCGTTGTTTGGGTACATGAAGTCCATGAATGGCTGCAAGTGGTCTCCGAGTAGCTGAGCATAACCCTTTCCAGTCAATGATCGGTTCAGTACGGCCAGAGGACCCAGTCCATTCCATGTAAAAACAGCCCACGCCATTATGGAGCCACCACCAGCTTGCACAGTTCCTAGTTGACAACTTGGGTCCATGGATTCGTGGGGTCGGCGCCACACTCGAACCCTACCATCAGCTCTTACCAACTGAAATCGGGACTCATCTGACCAAGCTACGGTTTTCCAGTCGTCTAGGGTCCAACCGATANCAGGCGATGTCGTGCTGTTAGTAAAGGCACTCGTGTCGGTCTTCTGCTGGCATAGCCCAGTGCAGCCAAAGTTCGCCGCACTGTCCTAACGGACACGTCCGTCGTGTGATCCACATTGATTCCTGCGGTTATTTCACGCAGTGTTGCTTGCCTGTTAACACTGACCATTCTGCGCACACGTCGTTGGTCTCGGTCATTAAGTGCAGGCGGTCGGCCACTGCGTTGTCCATGGTGGGAGGTTATGCCTGAAATTAGGTATTCTCGGCACACTCTTGACACTGTGGATCTCGGAATGTTGAATTCCCTAACCATTTCCGAAATGGAATGTCCCATGCGTCTAGCTCCAACTACCATTCCGCGTTAAAAGTCTGTTAATTCCCGTTGTGCGGCCATAATCACGTCAGAAACCTTTTCACATGAAACACTTGAATACAAATGAAAGCCCAACCAATTCACTGCCGATGTATACATCTTGTACGCGATACTACTGCCATCTGTATATTTGCATATTGCTATCCCATGACTTTTGTCACCTCAGTGTAGTTTGTTAGTTTATGTCTGTAAAACATATCAGCGAAGCGCCAGCGGATCTCCCCTCCCGGCGGCTCGGGATATAATACTTGGCAACACTTTATACGGGGTCTCTGTCAGTATGTGGACCCTCGTACAGAACAACCCTCAAGATACAGTTTAGCGTGCAACTCGTAGCTTCCCCTCACAAGATTCAGTCTACGGCAACGATACCATTCAGGTTAGTCATATATTGTAATTGAGTGGCTAAAGAACGATTACAACCTCCTTTGCCAGTAGCTTATATTTATTGTAACATAGATTTATTCAATTAAATCCCTGTTCTGTCTTAATAAATGACTTGGGTGCAGTTAACATAAACCTACCCTAATGCCTAGCCTAAAACATAAAACCATAACAACATGGACTATGGGAAAATTAACGTTATGCTTCCCCCTCACAACACACAAACCGAAAGTCGAAATCATCTCCTTTACTGACTCCTAGCCTTGTGAATATTAATATAATCAGGATGCGGAAAAAACTTTTAATTGCGGGGAGGGGGGCTATTTTTAGTGACTCAAGACTTTCGGAAGATTGTGTTTTCCAGCAAATTTGCTGATATCTGATGGCGGAAATGTGTACTTGCTTATGAGTTATAAACAATTTGAAGTGTTACATGTCTCCAATCTGTGCCTGGTGTGAAATTAAGTAAACCAAAAGCTACTCGAAATTTTGCGCTACACATAATAATTGGATAACGACAGTCAGTTAACCTTAGTCGTCTGTGGTCTCTTGTTTTTTTCCATTCAGTACTTTCCATCTGAAGCAGGCTTAGTTTTTGTAATTTGTACGTGGCGTGACGGTGTCACATCAATCACGTGCACCTGCCTTAAGAAAGCCATGCCTTAAGCTGCTTTTCTACGAGATCTACGTGGATCGACTGCTTACGTTATGGACGTGATTTTTATCTGGGTGTGTGTGCCCCATTGGACTCACTCACGCCGCCGCTGGCGTCGTCGGGCCGGCTGGAGAAACTGATCGCTGGCCGCCTTGCGCTGCTTCCTCGTCGGGTCGCTCCCCCCTCCCCACACGGGAGTCTTCAAAACCCTCTGGATGTGTTCTGCATGTGAGGTCACCATGAGGCACTGCCTTCATTTCATGAACGTAGCAAAAGTTCGAGGACGGAGTTTTGAAGAGATGTAAGGAATGGATTCTCATTTTTTGGTGGAGAAGCAGAGAGGGACGTGCGGAACTCTGTTCCTGGGGGGAGGAGGGGGTACAGTTATCTTAATCATGATATAATGATATGTATTAAATTACCCTATGATGTTTTTATTCTTTGTAATATATTGTAACTTTTTTATAACGTAAAGCTAAATTTGAAGTTGCGTTGTGCAGTAGTATTTTTGCTGTATAACTGAGTGGATTTTCATGTACATTTAATGAGATTTTAACTATTCTGTACTCATTTTTGGTAACAATGGTTGGTGTAACACACGCTTTTCTGAGCTATAATAATGAATAATTAATAACATGTAATTTTTATATTTAACATGCTCAATATTATTTTTTTTACATGATTAATTTTATTTTGTTGCAAGATTTATTTATTTATTTATTTTAAAACAGAATCCATAATATTTATAATTTTTTTAAACAGTATTTTTCTTTGGCCGCATATTTATGTCTTTTTATTTTTACGTTGTGTACATGTACTTACAAGGCCATATGACTATGCATGTTGAACGTTGGGGCAGTTTAAAGTGCCAGTTCAAATGATTTTAAATTGTAACCCTCGTGATTGGTCAGTTTTTAAGAACATGCTTAAGTTAAGTTTTCAACGAAAAAGAGGTACATCTTTTTACGTGAGGTCAGGCAGCCAGCCCGGGTGGGCTGTGCACGAGTTGTTAATCTAGATTTTAATAAAGAAATCTGAGTTCTCACCCCTGAAATAGCAAGACGTCTACATGAGAAGAAGACTGGAGGTGTTTATAGCAATAGGTAGGCCTGTATTATTTTTTTATAGCCTCCTCCGCGTAGCTTTCAGAGAGGTTAGCTAGAACTCGTGAGTCGTGAGACGTCCGTTAAGGTGCCATTGAATTGCATGTTAGCACCATAAGCCGCGTGCTTACATATAGGGTAGACGTCGCCCAGGGCTGCTGCGCGTCCGGAGAGATGCCCCGTCGGCGTACCTGATCATCGGGAACTTCAAGATCATTTAAATTCTACGGTTGAACACTAATCTCACCTAAGGAATTATAAATAAAGTTTTTCACCTAACACCATCAATTCAACCTTCTAGAACATTTTTACTTCGCCATGTTGTTTTTAATACGTACACGACTTTTCCGACATGTACGGCAAACATGAACTGAATCCTTGCTCTGCCGCTAGCTAATTGCAAATGTTTTAATTTAATTAATTATTTTTGAATTAATTTTAAAGAATTGGTGTGATTTCTGAACATTTTCAAGTACTTTAATTTTTAACCATCACGAGGGCACTATTGTTTCAAAGGCCACCACCCCAAGCAGGAATATTGCAATTATATGGTTAATATTTTCGGAGCCACAAATAATCAGCTAATTTGTATTGCCATCTGGAATAATTATTTTGTTTCTCTGGGAAAAGTCAAGCTATTCAGAGTATAATTAAACTACCAGATATTTTTCAAACACAGTCGCCCATTGTTGTCATTTCGTAGTAGTATCAATGTCTCTATATTGATTATATTTCACTCTCATTATTAACACATACTCAATCTGTATATTGTTTTCATAATAAATGTCTTACACCCACGCATCCAATTCAAGAGTCCCGCCCACCAGTCTCGCCCTCCACTGTACCCTTGCTCGCAGTCCGCAGACTTCACTCCCGCTGGTCTCTCTCGCCGCCACTTGACGCTCTGCTGGCTCGTCGCTTCGCTGTCGTCGCGCACCTGGCGCTTCGTGTCGCACAATCCTCTGAACTCTAACCTGTCGGCTCGGTGGCCCGTCGCGACTTAATTAGTCTCGCTGGCCCGATCTAGAAGGTTCCCTGCACCCCCCGGGTCTCGCTGTGAGAGGCTAGTATATCCTGGTTACATAAGATCTTGGTCATAAAAAACGTACTAACATTTGAAAATGCGTTTATAGGTAAACAGTTAGCTGACCTAAATCAAAGCTAAGTGGTCCTGACTGTTCTAGAGGCAATAAAATAGCAGGTAAATTTTCGGACTCAAAAGTTGGTAACTGTGCAGCTGGCGTGCACACTCCACGGCATATTCCCGCCGCGATGTGAACACATTCCCGTTAAAGTTTATTTATTTTCACGACGTTGGGCAGTGGCCATTGCGCAGATTATCGACACCTTAGAGGATTGGCTTTGACAGAAACAGGCATGTTTAACTATGTATTAAGTTTATCTGTTATTTTTTATATTATTACTAGTTTTGTTAATTTACTGTAAACATTATCAACATTATTTAAACCGGAATAATTTTAGAGAAATAAGAGGAGTGTTGGTTCTTTAAACTGCTCCAGTTTTATCTCTATTCTCCTCTCCCTTCTAGATACGTGATGATAATACGACGAAACTCCGGGCGGGATATATAACACTTTTTGGAATGACGGCAATTTTTTTTACGATACCATAGGACTTCGTGAAGGGAGGGGTTCAACATAATGAGAAAATATGTTTGGAAGCATAAATAATCCAAACTCGAAACTATTTCCATTCCAGGTACGTGTGTGTATTTGCAGTGACTGAAAAAAAAAAGTTATTTTGTAGCATCAAAATGGAACTTCATTCAGACAGTTAATTACATTTATGTATTTAATTTTAATAACATCGCTATGCCTTATAGCATACTTTTACACTTAATAAATTACTGCAATTGTTAAAGGAAGCGAAATTAAAAATATACTTAAGAACTTAAATGCTTGCTTATTTAATCCTAATATTTAACAGTAGGGCCTTGAGAGTCGATGAGGGTGAAGCGAGGTGAGTATGGAGTATGCCAGAATGCATGGGTGGGAGAAACGGGAGACCACCGAGTAAACCCGCCGATCAGCGACATTGGCCGGCAAGATTCCCACGTGAAAATCCGGAGCCGACCCCAACCATTTGTTCATTTTTAATCGTATTACGCTCTTTCTCAAAACAAAATAAATATAATTATTCTACCACCCTCTTTCTGATTGGCTAAACTTTCAACCTTGTAGGAAACCTTCCGTCGAAAATTGCGCACGACCAATTACGAAAACGGCTATTAGATGGCCAAATCTTCCATGAAACCATCCATACAAGCGGCCATGCAGGCTTCCATGGCATCCTCCACCGTGGCATATGGGCTTTGGGCAATGGTTTCTGAGTCCTTGGAACGGGACCAGCCATGAATATTGGCAAACTCTGGTTACACCTGTGTGTCTGGCTGCAGCTTCACGTCAGGATATCGGCGGATGTCTGCAAGACAGTTGCCCACAGAACTTGCAGCCGCCTGTGGTGTTGCGGTTTATCGGCCAACTGTTTACCAGAGACCACGGCAGACGGTCTGCACGTCACACGTCCAGCTGTGTGTGGTGTCCCCCTTGATGCCTGCGCTTGGTCAGCCGGCACGGCCCAGCCGGGGGCAGCCGATATTGGTAACGGCCCGGCTGTATACAAACTGTTACAAAAATAATCGGCGCGCATCGGCAAGGAGCCTAATGTTTTTAGCACGGCATCATGCTGCGTGCGCAGCTACCTCTCCCCTCGCCAGCCAGTAGTTGTGGCGCTAACAGTACAGTAGCCGTGTCCTGAATTCGTTATTCGGTTGTATAAGGCTCCCGCCTACAGGGCGCTTGAAATGTGTTTGAAATAGTCGTTTTTCTGCGAAATAATTAAACGTGCGTCCAAGGCGCTGATCTGCGAAAAGAACACATACATCAAACAAGGGCAGTTGAGTGCTTACAAGACGTCACGCACATTATAAACACCATTTCAGAGTACTCAAAAATGGCTAAACACGGTTTTTTCAAAGCGCTGTATCTCGAAATACGTGCTTCAGATACATACAAAACTACTCAAGGGACCTGTATTGAACCTTCCTACAGACTTTCCACCAATAAAATTATAGGGTCACCGCTGAAAGTCTCATAGATACACGCAATGCTACAATAACACTGCACGCCAATTCATAGTCTTTCGCTTAGCGGCGATGGCGCCCTTGATGCGCGTGGCAGTGTCGCCCTTATCGCTTTAGTGCTTCTCGGCCTCAAACGCGGAAAAAAAGCGCTAGGTAGGCGGGAGCCTTAGGTCATTGGAGATGTAGGGTGTTTGAATTAAAACGACACTGAACAGTGCTCCTAGTGTTGAATTTAGGAACTGCATTACTGAACGTTTCTGTTTCTTTGTTACCTAGGCAAAAAAAACGTGATTTACAAGTACTTTCTCTTGAACAATTATAAAATAGTTTTATTTGTTCACTACCTTAACAAAAAAATTAAATTTAAAAAAAAATGTTTATGAAGTTATGATTTTTGTTACAGAAACTGTTTCAAATGTAGTCTCCATAGTACAAAGAAAATGAGGTAACCAACATTATCATGCACTTGTGATTCATCGTTACGTTTCCATTATTTTTATTGGTTTAAGTTCGCATAGTTTGCATAATGAAATGCATTATTTTATACGTAAACAATAGCACACGCTTTTGTGGAGGTAAATTTCTACCCCAAATCCTCAAATATTTTTTAGGTCCTTAACTTGGTCACGTGGTGGATTTAGTAACCCAGATAGTGATCTCGTAACGGTTTTGGACAACACAGTGATGCATACACGAGGGGTGGTCAAGCCGATCTGGATAACCTCATCCCCCCCCCCTCCTCATTCGCCCTTGACCCTACAATATACGTCAGTATGTAAATAATATACAGACTGAGTATAAAAGAATACCGCAACTTTGAAAGTCTATGATATCAAAACCAAACAACATACAAGCTTGATTGACGAATCAAATGAACCGTGGAACCGTGAAGTTTGTTTACCATACATTCATAAATGTTCAATGTGACCACCATGAGCGGCCCGAATGACATCTACGCGATAATCAAACTCGTTCCACTCTCTTGTCAGCATGTCAGGTGTTACGGTTTGGATGGCGTCCGTAATTCTCGTTTCGAGGTCGTCAATGTTAGCCGGCAATGGTGCACGAAACATTTGATCCTTTATATGCCCCCATAGAAAAAATCGCACAGGCTTCTTGGGGGCCAGTGATGAAGAGCCTGGTCACCAGCTTTGCGGCAACGTCTCGTTCAGGTACCCGCGAACAGCTAGGTGCCAATGGGGTGGCGTACCACAAAGGAAACATCAGACCGTCCCCTTCACATTGACGTGTCAAATGCGAGCTCGTTACCCCCTCAACACCTCAAGCAGAGAGTTACGAACGACATCCAAACCGTAACACCGGACATGCTGACAAGAGTGTGGAACGAGTTTGATTATCGCGTAGATGTTTTCGGGCCGCTCATGGTGGTCACATTGAACATTTATGAATGTATGGTAAACAAACTTCACGGTTCCACGGTTCATTTGATTGGTCAATCAGTGTTGTAGGTGGTTTGGTTTTGATATTATAGACCTTCAAATTTGGGGTTTTCTTTTATAATCATCCTGTATATTCTGTAACAAATTCATAATTTATCATTGCTGTTCATGATTTACATAACACTAAGTTGTACTGTACATGTGCCACCTTGTAAAGTTAATTGTTCAAAGACTTTGTTTTATACAACTAATGGACTGACTTATTATTTTACTTCGGACCCCTCTGAGAAAATTGTTTCGCGTGCACCCCTGACATATCATGATCGAAATTGGGCCTTGAATAAATATAGGAACGTGTTCTTTGCAGAATGCAGATCCAGTTTTGCGCTAGCATAATCGAAATGAAAAATAAATCAAGATGGAATGAGGAATGCAGAAATCCGTCGTCAAAACGTTAATATTTTTTTTCTTTTTGTTTAACTCGATGATGAGCTTTAAAGCGTAGGTCGCAAGTGTTTCTTAGTTTCGCGAGGTTCCGGGTTCAAATTCCTGCTAAACTATAGCAGCGTGTGTCATTTTTATATCTAAACTTAGGTTAGTTTAGTATGAAAGCCGCCCTCGATTAGTCTTCCGACATAAAAAAGGTAAAAAAGGAGGCAAGGGGGGGGGGACTCCAGCTCCGTCATTTCTTATCAATCTCGGCCATGTTGGATTTCCCCTCCCGCTCTGTCATTCCTGACAGTGCAAGCGATCATCGGTTGATAATTTTTGAAATTTCAACCGATGATGAAGACGCGACCTACATGAATGAGGTCGAAGTGGAAACAATATACATTCATAAGAATGCAGACTGGGCAAGATTTCACCAAGTTTTAATGGAGAAGCTGCTAATGAATGGGGAATTTTGGCATAATGGTAACCTGGGACAGAGAATTAATGCACTCTCCAGTGTTATTAAGGGTGTGTGTGAATGGACCCTGAAAAAGACAAGGTATGGGCTTCCCAACCTTTCTTAGTGGAACTTGGAGTTGGAGCAAGAAAGGAAAGAACTAAGGAAGCTGAAAAGGAGATTGCATCGCCTAAGAGGAGAAGAAAGGGAAGCCTTTTCGCGAACCTATAAAATAAAGAAGCAGTGTTACTTCAATAAGTTGAGGCGAAAGTAAACAGAGTCTTGGATGGAGTTTGTTACCAAGGTGAGTAACAAAGACCCGTTCTGAATAATATGCAAGCTGACTGCAAGAAAGGTGAAAAAGTGACTTTGGGAAATTCCGTACGCATTTGACTCTTGAGCAACTATAGGAACGTTACCATGGATGTATGGGATAATATTTTACCATTCGCGCTTTGTCACATTACGTATACACTGGCCCAGGAGTGAAGGCTGATGGCAGGAAGCTTCCAGGGTCCGACGCATTCCATTCCATTCCCCACGCATCCGCAGTCAGCAGTCCGCAGAATTCAGCAGTGAAGTTCGCTACACTTCGCCCGTGGCACCTCGAGATCCCCCTCCCCGCCTTAGCCATTGAGCTGCCTCCTGCACGATGCGCTTCGCCATCTCGTAATGAGCTACCCATGTTCCAGACGTTCACGACGACGGCGCTTTCGCACAGGCCAGTTGGTCCGCGGGTTGGTATTCTATTATTCCCAGCCACCCCAGGGCCTGGGGATCCCCTATCCGCCACCTGGGGACGCGACGAGTTGCGGAATAGTCGCCGCACCCAAGCTGCAGTAGTCCCTCCGTAATCGCAGAAGTTCTCGCCTTCGCTGGAGCCAAGGGGCTGGCAGATCCCGGAGAGAGAGCAGCCACGAGCACGATGTTCATCCCACAGCAGCTCGGCTCGTGGTAGTTTCATGAAAGGTGTTAAATTCCTTTCCGGACCTATCAGAGAATTCCGAGAAGAAAAGGTGTGTGTAATGTGTTAAGAATTTACGTTTTACTGCGATTTTGGGGCGTTTTTTATTATTATTTATTTTATTTTAATATTGAGTATTAGTTAGTGTTGTCCTAAAATATTAGTTTGTTTAACGAGGTAAACTGGCGAGTGCTGTGAGGAGCAGCATCTGCTTCTCCTGTAGTGTTGTCATTGCTTTCGCATGGGCCTACAGTGTTCCATTAGGGTTACGAAGTTTGTTTCTCGCAGAAAAGTGGCCAGTTCATGCATTTCTGCTAACAATGCCGTGTTTTCTGTCGTGTTGTTGTCCCTTCTCCTGTATTGTTGTGGCTTTTCCCTTTGCTATTGTGTGGGAGCTTGTTCCCTGTGAGTGTTTCTTTGTTCAGTCTGCCTGTTCTGTGATTGAAGGAGAGGGAATTCAGCCTTTGACTGAATGTTTGCTCGCGTGTTTTCCCGGATTTCCTGCCTAGTGTCTCTTGTTTTTTTTTTTTTTTGTGGGTTTAGGTCGCATCCTTTGTTTGCGTGTCTCAATGTGCTTCTGGATTACTTCACACTGTTTACATACAGCCGAGTGTCCTGTTTTCTTGCAGAGTGTATATTTCCACTTTGTTTTGTCCTGTTCTTTAATGGTACAGCCTGCCTTTGTGTACCATGCAGTACACAGAGCGCAGATTGGCCGAAGTGTGCAGTATTTTTTAGTGTGGCCCAGCGCACAATAACGCATGCACTGCACCACATCTTCTGCGCGATGTTTGTACAGTTCTATGCGGACTGACGTATAGAATAGTGTGGATATTTTCAGTGCGTCGAGGTCTTCGTGTTGATGTACTGCAGCCCCTAAGATTGCAGGTGTGTCGGCTAGTGTTCGGAATTTCCAGACGTGGATTGGTTTTAAAGTCGTATTCTTTGAGATCGTTATTTAAGAGTTTTGTGTCTGCGTTGTGTGTTAGTCCTTTGATGACTATTTTAATTGGCCTTTCGTTTTTCTCAGCGTGTGTGTAATAGGGTTTATTATGATTTTGAATTAACTTGCAGAAAATAGAGTGCTTCTACTTTCTTACAAGCACCTTCAGGTGTTGTCTGCTGGTGACTGCGATTTTCACAAAGAATGATCCGCCGAATTGAAGAGCCAGGTATTTAAGTACCGTGGTGTCAGGGACGTACACCGGGGAAGCGAGTGTTTTTGGACATGTGTTTTCATGTGTTGCAGCCATATTGGAGCTGTCCTGGCTATCATTTGTAGAATTTTCTTCTCTCAATGGTGAGAAGGCGTTGTCTGTTGGAACAGTTGCACGAGGTTGCGTCTGATTTCCTGCTGGTGCTGTGTGTCTCCTGCTTGGTTGGTGCCAGTCTGTGCTGTGTTGTGTGTTGTGCTGCTGTGTTGAGATCGAGATAGCGGAGGAAGGAGAGACAGCAGTTGTCTTTCATCTGTACTTCTTACCTCCAACTTCCTGTCGACTCCATCGTGTCCTTGTGTGCCTACCAACCCAAGACCTCGGTAGCTGACCGAGCTACCTGAAGAGGTAGCAAGACTAGGTCAGAAGGGGAGAGCTAGCCTTCCCCAACCGCTGCCTGGTGTCATCCTTGAAACTCCTGTAGGTACACGCAGCACAAGAACACTTGCTGGGGTCGTGCTGGTGTAGTGGCTAGACTACTCGCCTCCCACCCAGGTGAACCGGGTTCTATTCCCGGCGGGGTCGGTCCCGGATTTTTGCACGTGGGAATCATCGTGCCGGGTGATGCCGCTGGTCGGCGGGTTTTCTAGGAGATCTCCCATTTGTCCCGCCCTTGCATTCCGGCGCTGCTCACCTTGCTTCACCCAAATCGGCTCTCAAGGACTCGACACTCCACTCCACCTCACGAGAACACTGCACGTCAATTCAGAGCCCTGCGCGTAGTGACGATTGTGCACCTGATGTACGTGACATTGCAGCCCTTATCGCTCCCGAGCTTCTCGGCCTCAAAAGTGGAAAACAAAGACCCGAGACCGGCGGCTCACGTAATCCACCTGTGTGCTTGCCACTCCGGTGGTACTTATTCTCAGAGAGATATGGAAGTATCAAAAATTGCACGTAGCTCGCTTCGCGGAGCCAGAAACTGCCTACACGAATGGGCTTCGCGACTTCAGTACATCGTAGAATCAAACTTCAGCAGGTGATTCCTTATCAACAAATAGGTAGAAAATATGTACACGACCGATACCCTAAGATCCCATATTTTTGTTATTTGTAATTCGTCGTTTAATAATGCAGTGTCCAAAAAATCAGGCATTTATCATTCATTGTGGCTGTGTTACTAGCAATAAACATCTGCTTCAACTGCACTTTCAAGGGCGGTTTTCACCCCTTCGCAATAAACTTAGGCTATATGTCGAGTATATATTTTACACTAATTTTTTTTATAAGGAATCACCTTCTGAAGTTTGTCGGTAGAGTTCAGTTCCATCCTGTATACAAGAACGAGCACTGGCGCTTGAGATACATACTGTAGACTGAGAATAGCGGTGGCAACGAAACTACGAAAAGTAACGAGTTGACGGAATGCAATGGCGAAATAAACTGAAGCGCTCCGAGAAAACTCGTGTTTCCGTAAAACGACCATTTCTGTCTCTATTCCACTCGAAATCGAATCTGAATTGCACCTATGCTAAAAATGCTTTACTATTGTTTTACTTATGTGAAGATTTCGCTGTGGCCTACATGTTTTATGGACTATTTTTTCTGTGTTTAGAAATTTTTATTTACTTTTGTGAGCCAGTATCGCCATCTAAAAAGCAGGTTTAGTCAGGCCTGTTCATATTTATATTCTATGTATTATCTTTCCAAAGTTCTCAAGTAATCTTACCAATATGTAATCTTTGGTTTAATGTTATTGTAGTTCAATGTTTGGTTAATGGATGTTAAAAATCAATTGAAATGTATTGTTATCGAATAGATTATTTCCGGTTGATTTTCCCTTCCTCGTGAAGATTTTGAGTCTTGTACAGTGCATTCCTGATTTTCATCCAATCGTTTCTGCTTTTGAACAATATGTTTTATTTGTTGATAGAAGCCTTCCGGAGCCACTGGCTCGTGGATGGAAGCCGTATAATTATACAGATCATCGTCCAGTGCAATTATTTTGCTGTTTTCGTTGTATACAAGCACAATAAAACAAACTATAAGAATCTAGAGTTAATAAGGAAAATATAACATATAAGTGAGATCTTTGTAGGTCTACACTCAATTCATTACCGATGTGTTCAAATGACATACGTTGGTGTTTCACATTACACCAGTATACTACACAGATATTTAGATTAGAATGTTTTACGATCCCATAATCACTTGCTGAGATTCTGTCGAATTGACTTTAAATATGATGCGCCCTGTTTAAATATATAAGAGAAGGACATTTTTAACCGCTATTCTAGTTTGTGCTCTCATTTCCCAGTGTTACATTAAAAATAATTAATTGAAGTAAACTGTTTTATTCAACTGCATATATTTGCGGGATGGTGGAAATGTTTGAAAATTCGTATCACCATACTTACCGGTAACTCGCGTAACCAACGAGCTAAACATTTATTTTCTTTTATTAATAACGTATATATTGACATATTTAGCTAATCCTTCAGTACATCTGGAAAATTCCCAGAAAAGTTGACTAATTTATTATTGACGATTATGAAAAATATAATTTTATAACCAAGTTTGGTCTGGGACTCGAATCAACGACTCCTCGTACCGTAAAGCAGTGTGTATTTAGGTATACAATGGGGTTCGGCTTGCCAGAGCTTTATTTTCTCTGATTAGAGATAAATAATTATCGTATCGTATAAATATTGATTTGATACCTATTTAGATAATTTAATTTTGTATTTGTCAGGAGCTTTATTAAATAGATCCCGGCTGTTGTGAAATAATCTGATTTCCTACTTGAATTTGTTCAGTTCCAGGTTATATTTCAAATATAAGGATGGTTGGTGGCAACACCACTGCACTGGAGTTGAAGTGGGACGAGCCAAGTGAGAACCCAGCTTGCGTCCTCGATTACAACATTACTTGGCAAGACACAAGTAGTTCTGAAAGCACGGGTCAGTATTTACAGTCGGAAGTCACCAGCTGTACCATTCCTGATCTGCAACCGTGCTCCACCTACAACATCACAATCAAGGCCAAAGGGAGCGAAGGAACGTCGGCTACTACTCACGAGATATTGGAAACACAAAATGCTGGTAAGTGCATTGCAATACCTATAACAAGTTTTGGAATTATAGAAGCTATTTCATTTTAGTCAGTTATGTGATTACTAGTAGATAGAAAATATTTGTTGTGGTACAGGTGACCTTGAAGTCTAGAAATGACCCTGACCATCCATTCCCTTAACTCGTCCTAAAACTTGACTCCAGCCATCCCAGTCCTGTGCTCCTGATACCCTAGCCCAGTGGTACTTAGACTCTTTTTTTAGGGGGCCGTTATTAAGAAAAACTAAAACCGCCGCGGGCCGCACTTGCGGCACTTGACATAATAATATTTGTGAACTAAAAGTAGGTAGGTAATTAGATGACATTTAAAATTCAGAATGTCGTGTATCGTCTTGCAAGTCGTTTGTTTATTCGTTCGATACGGTGATGGCGGGTGGAGGTAGTACATAAAATATTTGTACAAAAGTCACCTGACTGATAAATACCTCGACGATTATTGTGAGAATTGCATGGAACACAAGGGAGCCGGATTATAATAAAATAATGAAAAATATCGTCTAGTTTCATCAGTAACTTTAACTTTTAAAAAATTCGTATTATGTATTGCTTTTATATTTTTGTAACAGACACCCTAAAAATAAGAATTTGGTAACTTGTATCTACTGAAGCCGGCGAGCGCGGACCACAAAGAATGGAGCCGCGGGCCGCAGTTTGAGTGCCCCTGCCCTAGCCGATCTTAATAGTTCCGTTCCCTCTTGTCACTGAAAATTTAAACCGGCCTCTCGTACTTCTTTGTCCTCTGGGTATCCATCCCCGTTTCAGAAACAAGTGTGAGTGAAATACGTAGCAGAGTCAATAAGTTCGTGGACACTGTGTTGCGTGGCTGCCCATGCCCGGGGCGTCAGTCAGTCCACGAACTTATTGGCTTCGGTAGTATATATCCTTCAATTTAAGCATGTCTTAGGTTCATATGAGGTGAGTTTTTCATCAACAAACTAAATTACATCAAAATAAATGTTTTTATTTTTAAGTTTATTTTGTTTCCATTTATTTTCAGTAGGGTAGACTGGGTACGGTTGTAACAATTTTGCTTTGATCGCTCGTAGCATTGCCATTCTGGCTGTAAACAACAAATAAGTCGCTTGACATAGAAGAGTACTTATTTGTCTTCAAATTTATGTTAAACTGATAGGCCTAGATGCAGTAGTTGCCAGACAGGAGACGTTTCACAAAACGTGTGCCAACTGTTACAACTGACCCCATGGCAAGGACGGTTGTAACAGTGATGGGTATCAGTTGAAACATACACAAATAATACACAATGCACGCATTTCAATCAGTTTTATTACTAATAAATCACATGAGAGTACTATTGCATTATTTAAGGTTAATATGGCACAATTTTAGCAACATTTTAAACAGTCTTCTTTAATCACTTTATAAAATTTAACACTTTCAAGTTAGCATCGTATTTAAAAACAATTTGAAGCTAGTAAAATAGTATCTAATCAAACAAAACAACTTCTAAATGGAGGTATCTTTGAGTTGTATTTAACGGCGAGTTCAAATGCTAACTTTCTTACCTCTTTAGTAGAAATACCGAAGTATATATCTGCACAACGGATGAAGTATTTGGCGAGTATATGTTCTTGATCTTCCGAAAAGACTCTGTTATGAGCTACGTATCATATACTAATATTTTCTGCCTCGGCACCTTCGTTCGTGGCATCTCTCTTTCGTATGTACCGTAGCAGAGAGACGTGGTTAACTCTGCAGATCTCTGCTACCCCCCCCCCCNACCCACAGGTCTCTCTACAAGCGAACAAAGCGCGCGGAGGGCGACGCAACACTGCCGATCAGGTCCGTACAGGCAAGCCGCGTGTCTTTCCCCTCGTACCCCTCACACACCATGGATAATTTTGCGAATATTCGAGTTGTTACAACCGTACCCTGTTACAACCGTACCCAGTCTTCCGTAGGTACATTATGCATTATTTATTCTACAATCACCGTTTTCGTAACAAAAACCTAATTTTAAGTAATGTATTCAATCTTACATAAAATCCTTTTCCTCGTATTTAGTGTTTCGTAAAACACCTTCCCCTCCCCTCTACTCGCTGTGGTAGGGGTAGTTTGATAATATCTCTCGCGATATGAAAGGTTCTATATTTGAAACTTGAATAAGGTATGATTTCTGGTTTATGGTTCGCTAAGATGTAAGCAGTCATACGCTCAATCATAAGTCTTAGAAGTTCCGGTATTAATCAGCACAAGTTGAATTAAATTACTTTCTTCTCTCCTGCAAACCTTCATCAGTCTCCTGTGTCCACTGCCGCCATAGTAACGTAATACTGAAAAGGACGATTCACGCTTTGGCGAAGCATCCAGAGCACCACCTTAGGAGATAAGAATTTTTTTCTAAAGTTTCTCTCAGTACATATGTAACAATTTGATATGCACAAAGGTTTTCATTTGTAATTAAAAGCATTTCTACCCACAGATATATAGTCCTTTTATCACGAGCTCTAGGAGAGCATCTCCTAAAGAATACATTTGGCGCATTCATTAGAAATTTCGCAAAGATTATAATCTTACATCTATTGAATGCCCAGTAGATAAGGGGAACAAAGCACTCCACATTTCTGTGTAGATATTGTGGGAATACATTTCGTGCCTGTCTTATGTAAGAAAGCTGTTCTTATGGTTTATTTAAACGTGCAAACAATAATAACAATAATAAGTTCTTAGCTATGTTAATTACGCGCCAAGTAACAATGTGTACAAATATTTTAATAATTGTTTTAGTACACATATATTTCAGTTAATAAAATTATCATCTTCGGGGCTGGAATTTAGGTACATAAAATTATTATTGAAAAGGTTTTGTAACCATTATTACAAATTTTTAGCACATACAACTAGATTAATTATTATGGTGGTCCTGTTTGATGAAGGCTTGGTGTAGGTTTGCAAATGTGCTTTCTTGAAGTATTCATTATCAAAATAGTATCTGCATATTGTACAATAAGGTACAGCGTTCCATTGAAAGCCACTCGCATTACTGAATTTTTTTTAATGGACATATTATATCTTATTTTAAATAATTACAGAATATATAAGCACCCACCATAAGCAAAGTGACGTGGTGGTATGAGCGTACGCTCTAGCTCTGCTGGCTAGCTGCACGAGGTTCTGGGAACGGGTCTTGTGTCTGATTGGCTGTTGCGTGCTGTGAAAGATCCCCTATTGGTTGAGCTGCCTCCTGGCAGGTAAGAGTCTCCAGGAGCTAATAAGCGAACGGGGATGCACCATGTTGCTGCCATGTTAGTGGGGAAGGGGTGGGGGGATGGTTTGGGTAGCACTTACGAGGTCATCCCAGCGTTTCAACCCCACCATCCCGAAATAACCGCATTTACTTCGATGCTATATTCATTATGGTTGTAGCAATAGAAAAAGTGAAAATTTTAAACTTATTTTTCCGTTGTATTAAAGAATTAGTCGCTGTGGTTTGAAATGCGTTCTCAGAAATCAGGCAAAAGAAATGTAATCGTAAACTATAATACTAGAATCGCCCTTATTCCTCGAGTTTGTTACGGAACTACCGATAATGGCTGATTTCGAACGGCATATTTCGAGCTGACGCAATTACACTTCTAATAAAACAATATATAGTTTATATTAATGCGCCCTGTTGTTGCTTAAACTATAATAAAAATTACCATTGATTTAAATGTGGTTATTGCGAAATGCATGGGGCCTCTGAAGCATTGGAATGGTCTAGTATCTCTGGGGTCTTGAGAGCCGATTGCTGCCATGCTGGGTGCGAATTAAACTTTTAGTTGAGAAGGGAACCCGAGGCTTTTGGAGATTCGCATTTTTCAACAAAGTGGCAGATATCTGGTGGAGAAATATTTACTAGCTCATAGGTTATAAACAAACTGACTGGTGCCTGGTGTGAAATTTAAGTACACCAAGGGCAACTCGAAATTCTGCGCTACACCGAAAACCTGGGTTTTGACAGTCAGTGTATGTGATGTGGCCTGTGAAACCATGCCACGTATCTCCAAAATCATTTTTCTACGCTGTAGCTTCAGCAGGTTGCTGACCTTACAAGATACTGATCTTGCACGAGAACTTCTTGCACAAGATCGCATGCAAGGTACATCTGGCACAAAATGAGAACATAGAAAATGTCCTGTCTTTTTCGTTTAAGACGATGCAAGTTGTGATATTGTTGGTCCTGGTAATGCTAGTCATGCGACCTGTTGTACATCAACCATAGATGTAAAAGAAAATAATAATCTATAGTGTGCGAAGAGGTATAGAGGGCAAGAAAACATTGCTGGAAAATAACTTTTAAAAAATGGATTGGACTTGAGACAGTGTGTTGATAATAAAATAAAATAATTTTTGGCGGTATAGCTTGAAGCAAATACCAAATACCTTGTTTAAGTAAGAACCTTCATATTTTGTATTATAACATCATGGCTGTTTGGTACTTTCCAAGGCTATCAAACTAATTTTGATGCAGGACAGTATTTATCTTATTCAGCTGCTTGTGAACTCGTTTCGAACGAAATTTAGTTGGCAACGAAGTATTGCGCGAAATACATCGTGCGTCGTGTGAAACCTGCTTTAGGAAGACGCCGGCGTCTACACCGCATGCTGCCATCTGCCGCGGTGTCCTGACGTCAGCCTCCAGAAAGACGTTTCCGATTTCTTCACGTCAGGAAATAAGTGTCCTAACCTCTCCGGACAAGGAAACTTTGATTCCTTGCGTTTAACATATTATACCGAGTATACTCGTTCACGAATGACGTGTTGCAAAATATGTGAACTCATGGTCGGCGCTGTACATCAGAAGCCAGCCCCAACACAAACTGTGCATTTTTCCTTGCTAATGCCATTGGCTACTGCTAGCTCATGGAAATGTTATTAGCCGAGCAAAGAGTATACCACTGCGTCGAGTTTAAAGCGAAGTAAATGTCTTGCGCGACGGGCGCCAGCGTCGCAACCCCCACCCCAAAACCTGTGCTCTGGCGACCAGTCTCTAAACATCTTGACGAAACATCAAACACAATACACAAAGTTACCGCTTAAAATTCTGAGGAAACATAACTGACGTGAAGGTTGTTCGTGCTATTTTCCATCGCTGTCGCAATGCTTTCCTTATGGCCGCACGTGACCTTGAGGCGTTTAATATTAATTACTACGATTCCCCTTAACTACATACACTCAGTGGCGGCTGATGGATTGTTGCAAGGTGCTTTGGTGTTACTTATGCGCTGTACCTGGCCGCTTCCTAGTTCACACTGCAACGTAGATGTGCAACTAAAACCACACCACGTCTGTAAAGCCACACACACCAAAAATATTGATTGGCCTTATGTAACAAAAATTATTCCTCCACCCATACCAATCAATCGTATCTGCTTACTGACCACCAAATTACGGCATTAACAAATATTTGTCCAGTATTGGACACTATGTATAATTTGCTAGTTATTTATGTTTAGCATCTACCACCAGAGAGCTCCCATGTCGTCAATTTCTAAACCTTTTTGTTTTTGGCGACTCCAAACATAAAGTATTTATTATTTTACTGATAATGTTTTAAAGTTTAAGGCCAATATTTCCAACACTCTGCGAAGCGAACAGTAGTCGTAGTGCATCCAAGAGTTCGTTCGGATCGTCCTAAAACGTATAGTCTATATTATTATCACTGTCAATCTTCTTCAAACCTTTCCCACTTTTAAGTGCTAAGCTACTGAATAGGTCTGCGAGAATGTCAATGTTTTCGTGATCTTCGTCCTTATAAGCACCAGTCTCGCGATCATTATCTTGGTAAAGTGCGTGCATGAGTTCGAGCAACGTCTTGTATTCCAGCAGGTCGGATTCTGTAAACTCCCTGGGCTCCTTGCGAAATAGAAGTTCGTAAATTCCAGGTATTTAACACATCTTGTTAATTGCCTACTTGGATTATCCCACCTGGTAGAAACTCTATTTCATCAGCTCCGAGGTATCATTCATAATTATGCCCATATATGCTGTATGTCATATCATTATTACGAGACATGTACGATTGTAGGCGTCGAACCAGAGCACTGGATTTCAGGACTTTCTTCCGTACCTCTTTCTTGTGTGCGAAATCCACATCCGATCCATCATCCCGATCCATTTGTACAGCAGCATGTTTCCTTTTCTTAGTAGGCTCAGCAGTTATCGTCGACTTTGGCCTTCACGACTACAGGTGCTCCATCGCATCGCTTTCCCTGAGTACATCGAGGCGTCGAGAAATAGGCTTAAATATTTCTTCATTTATAAGGTCGCGCGAAAGTATAGCTCTCTTGGCAAGCAAATACTTCGAGCGAACAGACTTTATCACTCGATACAGGTCACTAGCAATGTCCGACATCACACTGAAAAAAATTGTTAATGTTGTTCTCTTTTATAGGTTCAGACGTCAGTGAGTCTCCGACAAACTGTTTTAGATTCTTTCCAGATGTAAACTGCAGTCATCCAATATGTCCCTGCTGTTTTTGAACATCCATTTTTGTGGCGAGGCGGGAAATCTAGGTAACGAATGTTGCTCTATGGAATCTTTATAAACACTTTTAGATTCTCATCATTTTGTGCGGATGCCACATTCAGTATCTTGGTAATTTGCATTTGAACACTCGTTATGTGCTCGTCCATTGCCATCAAATCGCGAACGATTTTAGTCTTTAGACAATACATCTTCGCCCCAAGTTCGGACATGTAAGTGCGAAAGAATTTATTCTGCTAGGACAACACAAAGCGTAATTCCGAGTTGAAGCCATTGCCAGTATCGAGGACGAAATGTTTAGTGGCAGCATCTTCGGATCGTTCGGGTTCACCAACATTTCGAATTATTCTTCTACCAGCATCGCAAGTTCCATCGTTTCTTGGTACGAGTCAACCTACATCTTCGTCTTTATCAAGGCGCAGCTTGAGGCTACTCTGCCCGAATTTCGAAATGCTGTAACTCATTCTCGACAGTAGACAATGAACTGATCGAAGATGTGTCGGTACCTGCCATTATATAGAGGCCAGTCTTTTACGATCACCAAAAATTCATACTTGTAACGACGACTCATGTACCGCCACTGTGGAAGACATGGCGGCTTATATGGTCAGAGTTAATGTCCCTCAGGCACCGACTATAAGGTGCGTGGGGGTTGTGGGTTTGGTAATGAGGTAGACTATGACTGTGGTATTTTGAAGTACGAATATATTGTCTCGTGTCTATATTCACAAATACACAACATCAAAACTTGAGAGGTGCGGTACTGTGCTAGTTCGGTTACTCGGATTTACTGGGCGAATTCTTGGTTGAGTGGGGCTTCTGTGACGGTGATTGTCATACTTAACTCAGTGGTGAGTGCTGTCAGCTATGGTGGGCAAGCTCCGGCGGTGTGGTTGGCCTTGGCAAGGCCGCAGTTGCTGTCAGCTCACTGTGGTGCTGTTCTAACGACGTGTGGCCGGGGGTCCGATTTCCCCCCGGCCAAAATGGCGCGGCTGACTTCTCTCTGCTCGAACTGACGTCTCTCGGCGGTCGATCTGAACTAACTGACTGTCCGACGCGGTGATAAGCAACTTACTGACCCGGGCGGTAGTAATCGACTGACTCCCCTCCACTCTCGAAACGGGGTTTTTATGCTTGCAAGCCCCCAGTCTTAATTGTCGGCACGTGGCGCCTTGTAGGGGTGGGAAGGAGGTGTGAGGGGGTGAGGTGGAAGAGCTCCGAACAAAGCCTCCCAACACACCTGTCCTGATTTCTGAAGTTTCAGGGGGGGGGGGAGGGGTAATACCTACTGTCGTCAGCGATCCTTCCGTGGTGCGTATTTTCTGAGTTAGGTGAAATACGCCCGATTATTTGGTTGATATCTCGTGAATTCCCTGTACTCCACAGATCTCGCGGCGGGCGAGAGGTGTCCGGGGGTGAAGGGGGGGAGGGGGAAGGTCTACTCTTCCGCTCCACGTGTACTGAAAATTTTCCACCGGCCCTGGTTCCACGTGCCGTCTGGAAGGCGCCTAGCGAAGTGCGCGAGGCGGGGGTGGTGTGAGGGGGGGAAGGATGTGAGCCAACGGCGTTCCCTAATCCCTAAACCTGCATGCGACACTTGTCTTTCCAGCACAAAGAACACAGTCTCTTGAAATCCGATGTCATGTCCATATTGACGAGGTCATCGTACACGAGTCGCAAATTCATATCGTCCATGCAAAACAGCACCACCACATTCGCATTATAGCGAAGCAGTTGTTTGGGTATGCGAGAATAAGTCTGGCTGAGGTACACGAAGTTCACTTTCACATGCCATCCCATTATAAAATATTCTTGAATGCATGTCTGATTCTCACATACCACATCGTCGAAAATGAACACAGAATTCGGCAATGCTTCACTCGGTGGCCGATGGCTTCGTTATCGCTACAAGGGAAATAGCATAGGCCTTCCACAGACTGTAGTACTCGTGCCAGTCGCTGGTATTTCGGTTGCTGGAGCGATTTGGAGTGCAGGTATACATTTGCGAACCGAAGGCCATTCTCTTCTTCCAGCAGGCCCAGTAGGACACATGTTTTCCCACAGTTTGAAGGACCGGTTATGATGCACCTCATTGTATTCGGAAATAGGCTTCCATGTCGTGATTCGCGGGAGATGGATTCATCTTCAACAGTAATGTGTAATGGTAGAGTAACATTTTGCTTGACAATATGTACGAGTATGTTATCACTACTATCTTGTGATGCACGCAGAGTGGTCGCAGAGCTGATTATGGAGTGTGCGGAGCGATTTTGAAGTTGATTGCGGAGTGAGAGGAGCTGACTGTGGTGCGTGCGGTAGTTGCAGAGAACCAGTGATGCAAATTTCTGAATGCCTCTTCAAAATATCACTCCGAGTAAACTGATATTGACAAAGTTTGCACTGAAATGTCATACTTGAAGGTTTCAACCTGCAGGTAGTTGCTTCATTTCATTGCAAATAGCGCAATTCTGTAAATGCTTTACCACAAAAGCGACAAAGGAGATTCATCATTAGTACTCTATGTCCATAATGTTTCAAGTCCACAATGAATTTGAAACCAAAATGTATAAAAGGGGAAAATTTATAAGTTCTTATGTCATTTTATGGTGATGTCCCGAAGAGGTAAGACCATAGTTAGAAGCAGGATAGTCGATATGCTGATCAACAATATTCCGTTCGAGCTGCATGTTCCTGGATACAAGTTCTGCGGTCCGGGAACGAAGATAGCTATGAGGTTGGCACACTGCGATACGGGCATCAACGCCCTGGACGAGGGGTGCAAGGAACACAATGTAACCTACTCCCTGAACAAAGATCTACAAGCACAGCACCAGGCAGACAAGATACTCGCGCAAAAAGCCGACGAGATAAGAAAATCGTCAGATGCAGGGCTCGGAGAGAAAATTGCGGCATGTGTTTACAGCGCCATGATGGCCAAGGTGAAGATGGGTATGGTGGCGAAGAGCAAGCGGAAGGCGCAAGAAATGAAAAGTGGTGACCAAGGGAAGAAAAGCATGCAAGCCAAGAAAACATCTACTGGTGGATTTTTTTATATTTGCTGTTGCCTGTACTCAGGGCCCTCGGGGGCCTAATCGGAGCCACGAGTGGTATCGTTCAAGCCATCAACACAACATCGAACGAACGGAAGCAGTTATCCGAAGCCCAAAGGCACAATGCAAATATGGAAGCTATCACCATGAGTAAAAAATACGGCCAATGCATCTACCTAAGGACATATCTAGTAGGAGGCGGAAGTGTGCAAAAGCGACGCAGCAGGAAGAGGCGCTAATTAAATCTCTACCGAAAAGGCCGCTCACTAACGTGGATTTGGAACTGTTTGTGTGCAAATTAAAGATACCTAAGTTTCATGGAGTGTTCATGCCAGATGCTTTGCCCCCTAAACCCAAGAGAGACGAATGTGCCATTATTAATTTGGACACGACAGCCGGGCCCGATACTCACTGGGTAACTTATGTGAAACATGGAAAACGTGCAGACTACTACAACAGTTTTGGGAATTTGCATCCTCCACTCGAACTGCAGTGGTACCTGAAAAATTTCAAACTAACTTACAACTACGAGATGGAGTAAATGCCGAACACTTGTAGCTGCGGACATTTGTGTCTTCGCTTCCTTGTTCATTCGTACAAGTAATTGAAAAAAATGGCCATAAATGGACCTGAAACCATCAGTTATGTCGATAATGCTTACCTTGATGGGTCGTAGCTCCGAACTGCATGCTGTACGCTTTCCTCCACTCGACCCTCAGAGGGAATGGTGCATAGGTTTAGTCGATTTTCAAACCTACAATGCGATACCGAACATCAATGAAAAAAACTGTAAGATGTATCTCGTGAAAAGCGGTAATATCTCGCACGAGGTAAGGTTGCCAGTTGACTCTTACGAATTAGACGACATTGCAAGGTACATCGAAGATTTGCTGTCTCTCGACACAGAATTCGAACTATGTGGAAATTTCAATACTCTGAAGTGTGTCATCAGATGCAGCGATGATATCGACTTTACGAAAGCAGATTCCATCGGATCCATGCTGGGGTTCGAACCATGCATGTACGAAGCTGGTAAAATCCACGAATCGTCATGGCATGTAAACATCTTGCCTGTTAATGTGATACGAATTAACTGCAATTTGGCCAGTGGCACGTATCTCAATGGTAGGCCGAGCAATATGCTGCACGAGTTTTCGACGATGATCCCTCCAGGTTTTAAATTGGCTGTGGCACCGCAAAGCATCATTTACATTTCGATCGTCGCGAAGAGAGCATACGAGGTGGTCGTGACAATCGTTGAGCAGAGTGGAGAGTTGGTCAACTTTGGAAATGAATAACTCACACTACGCTTGCATTTAAGATTTTTAGAAATTTTTTGAGATTTTTCGAGATTTTTCTCGATTTGTTTATGATTGGGAGAGAGGGTGAGGTAAGGGTGGTGAGATGAGTGTGAGGTTAACATGATATGTTCTTCGTTTTTTAAGAATCTTTATAGATTTTTGTGATTTTTATAATAATTGCCAGGAGATGGTGGTGGGGTGGGGGTGTGGTGAGGGCGGAGAAGGGTATGGTGAGGGGGAGGGGTGGAAGTAGTGATGTGCGGATGTGGTAGGTGCCGGATGGTGGTTGAGGGAGGGGGCCAGGTCCGCTGATCCTCTTCGGTCCCTGGACCTTGCTCGGAGTCTCGAATCCTCCTCTTCTGTTCTGAGGATTAAGTAACTCATTCCGCTAAAAGTCTCTAATCCTCTTGCTCAGGATTTTTCGGCTCTTCCTTCGAGGAGCATCAAAACAGCTTTCCTCAATTTTTTTGGAAATTTCTTGGTGAAAAATGTGATTTTTCGGAAAAATAATTAATTTTGGAAGTGATTTTTGGGGTGAAACAGGCAATTTTGTCGATAACATGGCCGTCCGTCCCAGGCCGCCGCCTGCAGTCGCCTCGACACCGAGGTGGCTGGCGGTTCTACTACTGTTGTGCACATTTATTTCTGTGCGGTTTTAGTTATCAGTGTTTGTTGAGGTTGTATACATTAACACTAATGTTTATTTGGCTGGCATGCAGATAAGTTTAGCAAATATTCTGATGTTCACGTAAACGAGCATCCACATGTTGAGATAACTACTGAAGTGTACGCCAGTTTGACTTAACGAGCTTTTGGGTACGACAGAAAGATTATACTACACTATTACATATTTAGGCACCCGTATTGGTATAAAAATGGTTATATTCTATGCTAGGAATCTCGGGAGTGTATAAAACTGTTACTTATACGAAAACAAAAATTATATAAAACCTGCTGCGAAATTAGGATCGTGTATGGCTGACTTTGACTACCTACGAAAGCTAAACATTGGGTGGTGATATGAAAGTGTAAAGGAGAAATAGAAGGAACGAAAAGAGTATAAATAGACGAGATTATAAGAGGAGAAAGAAAGGACCTTTGATTTAATCTACATGTGGAAACAGTATGATGTGGAGGAAGAAGTTAAGAGTAACTTGTAGAAAACAGAATGGCTGAAGGCAAACAATAATGGGAGAGAAAGAAGAAATGACGGCTGATAAAGAGGGACTTTAGTTACACCTTAACTTCAACGGATGAGAGTACAGTATGTGCACAAGTCCGGTATAACTCTATGAGTACATCTAATACCATAAGTCCGTATATACACTGAAGAGCAAAAAAAACTGGTACACCTGCCTAATATCGTTTAGGGCCCCCCGAGCACACAGAAGTGCCGCAAGACGACGTGGCATGGACTCGACTAATGTTTGAAGGTATGCAGGAGGCAATTCACACCATGAATCCTGCAGGGCAGTCCACAAATCCAATCTGCGCCAATTTGAGCAAGGGTTGCACTTCTGTCACTTTTAATGATTCTCGTCAGTCGTTTGTCCCTTTCTTTCACGATCTTTTTCCGGCCTCAGCGATGTCGAATATGTGATGTTTTACCAGATTCCCGATATTCACGGTACACTCGTGAAATGGTCGTACGCGAACATCCAAATTTTATCGCTACCTCGGAGATGCTATGTCCCATCTCTCGTGCGCCGACTATAACACCACGTTCAAGCTCACTTAAATCTTGATAACCTACCATTGTAGCAGCAGTAACCGATCTAGCTGCCGACCGCATCGCGTTACTCTGATTGGTCCCATACCTCTGTTATTTGCATACGCACGCCTACACCAGTTTTTTTGGCTCTTCAGTGTATAAACGTATCACAGAAGGTGGATCATACCTCTTAAGAATCCTAAAATATCCGTTCGTGTCTCTCCATGACCTTTGCATAGCTGAATGCGCTGCCAAGTTCTGTTGTTCGTGCTAATCAACATTCACACTGTCTTTAGGAATCGATGGATCGGATGAAGATCGGTCAACTGTCCAGCTCCTCTTCCGAGGTCTCCAAGAAGCCCAGGTCTGACAACACCAGATAACGCGTTCTGAGGTTTCATCAAGGGAAATGTGCGGAAGCGCCATTATCTTACCAACTATTATCTCGGAAATGCAGTGGGCACAGTCTTCGAGAAAGTGACCCCAAGAATGTTGATTAACATGACCAACATAACTTGGCGGCGCATTCAGCTGTGCAGAGACCATGAAGGAACACAAACGAATGTTTTGTATTCCAAAGTGGTATGGTTCACCTTCTGTGATACGTTCATACATACGGACATAATGCGTTACATGAACTTATAGGTGTATACCGACTTTGTGCGCATTCTGTAGTGTTGGGGTAGAGTAAGTGTGATCTGATTCTTTTCTGCGCCTCTTCTGCGAAAAACCGTATAGCTGTTGCACCACATCCTAAGCCAAGCGGATCTAAGATAACTGTTTAGCTCAGCGTCAGTATTCGCAGTCACATCAGTACTGGAATATGCCAGAGAGAGGACGAGTTGGAGTGGAGATGTTTGGACAGCAGTGGGTATCGAGCAACGCCGGAATGCAAGGACGGGGCAAAAGTGAAATCCCCATTGTGTCGCACGATTCCCACATGCAGGAGTCCGGGAGTGACCCCGCCGGGAATTAAACCCGGTTAGCCTTGGTGGGAGGTGAACGCTCAAGCCTCTGCACTTACTGCAGCCCCGAGGGAGAAAGAGTTGCACACTCGTGAGTGGCCGCAATACATTCAGTTTCTCCCGGCTCCGCTCTGCACCGAGCGTGTATAGCATTGAGCAAGCACCACCTTACCTTGCCACTGCTATTAGAGATATAAAGTATACATGTTTATACAATGCTGTAACATACTTATATATTAAGTTGATTGAACAGGTACTTTCTTGTAAATAAACCTAGGTGTAATTAAATAAGCTGTTTTTCTTACAGTCCGATCTCTCAGTTCCAGATGATATTTCTAATATTGTCTTGACCGACAACGACACTTCATCACTGCAGTTCAAGTGGGACGAGCCAAGACAGAACCCAACCTGTGTCGTCGACTACGAAGTTTGTTGGCAAGATACAAATTCTGAAAGCGTAAGGCGGTGTTTTTACACGGAAGTTACCAACCATACCATCGAAAATCTTCATCCGTGTTCCTCGTACAAAGTATCGATCACGGCTGAAGGGAGAAATAGATCTTCGTCTGAAACTATTTACAAACGACTGGAAACAGCTAATAACGGTACGTACATTCAAAAAATTCATAATGTGCTTGAATTGTATAAAGTCTATTTCGTTTTCATAGAGACTGCGATGTAATTGTTCATTTCACTACATTCTACTTGCATCCTTTGTAGAAACAACTTTATGAGTACGTAATTTTATGAGGATGTAATTTTGTGAGCTACCAAGTGTATTCGTTTATTATTTTATATTCACTGCCAGCTATAGTTTGGGAAACAAAAAATATTAAGCTGCCAAAGTGTATGTAAAGTATTAATCTGTGTCTTGATATCCAGCTCTACGCACAATGTATGATACGCAAGTATGCCATGTTTCGCCTCCTTGAAATCCGTAACATTTGTGGACTGGAGGCTCAAAACACATCATAAGACCGGTTTCGCAATTTTTTATTCTCTTCTGGTAAGCGACATTTGTTTTTTCACTACCAATGGCTATAATTAACCAGTTGTGAAACCAACAGAATGGATGGTTAATTCAAGCTCCAAAATAGTTACGATTACAGAGTCTTACCACATAAATGTGAACAAAAAATACATTGATTATTACCGTATTTACGCAATCAAACAATAGAAATTAAAATTTCTAAATAGTAGATGTTCTGAATTTATTTTAGGATAATGAGATTGTTTATTATATGATATTAACATTCCAGAACAAAGTAGACATACCATTTACCATTGATAATTTAAATACGCAGCAAATGTGCACACGCAGGTAAAATCGGAAAAATTGATTTCAACGTTAATTCAGGAATGTCTCGATGCTAAATTATTGTATTTAGACTTTTTCCTTTAATTTAAATTTAAAAAATATAACTTATTCCTTAAATATTGGGAGTTACTGCGTTGCTTATTTCTATTTCTAATTCTAATTATTTATGACGCATTTCTAACTGTTCTTAGGAAGAATTCCTAAAATATATAAAGTAAAGAGAGGATTAGCAGATTATGCAGATTCTGGTAGCGCTGCTATTTAAGAAGTAGAATTGATTTAAAGAAATTAAAAAACAATTTCGGAAGTATAAAACAGTTTTCTGACCGTATCTTCTACTTGGTTTTACCAGCACTTCACAAGAATTATGAAGTCCTCCTAGCATTCATTCGCAGGCCGAAACAACACTGCAGTGTTGTCAAACGTACCTTAACCAGTACTTAGCTAACCACCAATTTAAAATAAACAGACGAACAGTACGCTGCTAGCCATTGATTAAATATTTTATTTGAATTTTTTACGTGGCCAGGAAATAACCATTAAAAGCATGTTGTGAAACCGGTTCTAAATGAACCGCAGTGTTCCTTGCGTTATTTTATTCAATCACTTACACGTATGTGCTTAAAATACATTTTTAAGTTTGTTTTGTTACTGTCATTGCCAAGACCAGAGCACATAAATATTGTAAAATGTTTGTACCTCGACCCGCAACGTATAAATAGAGAGTGCAAAATTCGCGTTATTTCAAGACAGACTAAACTTCAAAGAATTGTGCTTTTGTATTACGTTTGTCATTGAACTGTAGTTTTTTCCGGACACGCCCTAGACGACTTTCGGCCAATAGGAAACCACTAACGAGAGGCTGGCCCAATCACGTTCAACCAAGTCAAAATGGAAAATGTGTTCTCACTGCTGCAGAAGCCAATAAATAAATGTTACCGACCGAAATATTTATAGGACGATTGATTATAACGCATTGCACAAAAATAATGCGAATTTTGCAAGTCCCTTGCTATAAATCGTTTTCATTTCATATTTCGTTCCTTAATCGCTCAAATTCATTATATAGCACGCATTAATATTTTTGAAGTCCAGAATTATGTAACTCGTAATATTTCTCAGAATGTACATTCGACCAAAAAATTCAGTCACAGGTTCATTTAATAATTTTAACAACGTAAATTTTTAGTTTTTGTGGGACCATTACAACTATTTCTAACTCTTTTTTTATTGGAGAACTAACTCCTGTGTAGTGAGAACAGAGTGCTGTGCGTAGAAGCTATTTTTTATACTTACAATAAACGTCTACCAAAAGGGCTACGACAGTCATAACTGTTGGTTGGTATTACTATCTACGTTTACCAATATTTCACTTGGTGCTACCCTTGTATAAACAAAATTAGAGTTCCTACGACAATACTATTTTTCCAGTGCACACGTTGGCAATTTTGTAGCTGTGTATCCGTTAGAGATGAGTCGAGAGAAAGAGGTGCACATACGTACATACACACATGTATAATATATACACGTATACGCAAATACAAAGCAGAGAGAAACGTAAGAGATTAATGGGGGCAGATACTGAAAGGCCATCCCTTTTTAGACAATAAATGTAAACAATTTATAATATCACTAATTATGGATATAACTGAACAAATATGAATGGCCACTTTTATAAATTCTTGAAGCTTTAGTAAGGTAATGCATGCTCGATAAAAAAATGTATTAATATTATGTGGCGTCTCTGCCTTGCATCGTAATAACTTCACTATATTAATATAGTTTTTTTTATTTAGCCACTTAATTACTAAAAATAAACATATTTACGATAGTTTACTATTTATATTGCGCAATTTACCGTAATTTAAAAACGTAAAAAAAAATTGCAGGTGGCTGGGACTGAACTCGCACACCCTTTCCCATTCACATACCATGGCCTATAATGTTTAACGTGAACATTTTCGATGATGGAAGTCATGATATAAATATTTACAAAGAGATTTTGTTATTCGTTAAATGAGGTGGATATGGAGAAGTGCTGGAATGCAAGGGTGGGGGAAACGGGAGGCCCCTGAGAAAACCCGCCGACCAGTTGAATGACGTTTTTTTTCTGTTTATGTTTCGGTTTAACGTTTACCTTCCCTTACTTTCTAGGTAGCTTTCGACAGTTAAATATTCTAAAAATATGCTTTCCTTCAGTTCCAGGAAATATTTCAAACTTTGTGGTGCTCGACAGCAGCACTTCATCGCTGCAGTTAAAGTGGGACGAGCCGAAAGAGAACCCAACTTGCGTCCTGGAATACGACATTTGTTGGCAAGATATGAGTAGTTTGGAAACGGAGGGTAACTGTTCACGCGCATTTGCAACCAATTACACCATACCCAGTCTTCTACCTTGCTCCACCTACAAGGTCTCCATCAGTGCCAAGGGAGATGGAGGATCGTCGTCTCCCATTTCCAAATCAGTTGAGACGCGAGATGATGGTAAGTGCTTACGGAAACCAATATAATAGAAATAATTAAATTAAGCAATATATATTTTAGGCTTATTACGTGTATATTTTTGTTGAATTATTACGCCTTAAAAAACAACTAATTAAAAATGATTGAAACCACTTTCTCTGTGGCGTACTCGAAGTAATATAATACAAAATCGCCGTGTATAAGTGACGACCTCTCGTGGCGCAGTCGGTTGGTGCGCCGCCGGTCTGTGGTTCGGGAGGTTCTGATTTCGAATCCCAGGTAAGGCATGGGTGTTAGTTTAAGTTCGGTCATAATCCGCCCCAAGACAAGCCCTCAGGCATAACAGCGGGGGACGTTGATAAGCCCTGCGCAATACAATACCGTCTACAAGTGGCAATCTGGAAGGATCATTTCCTTTTCCCATCCTGGCATTACTATGACGTATGCGAGATCTAACATTTAAAATATAAATGCTTGTTCTGTCAAAAGAAAAAAAAAATATTGTTCTTGTTGCGATACTTAATATGCAATACAAAAACAGAAATAGGAGAACAACAAATGTTACCGTATTTTAAATAAGTCATAAAATCCAGCATCTTCATATCAATAATATCATGACTGATATTGCTTCAAGGAAATCCCCACGCAGTAGTAAAACATTTTTGTCAGCAGAACATAGTTCCTAATTGTTTAATGACAGATCCTGCAAAGTGCTTTTTTTTTCTTTACTGAAAACGCCGTTTACTTTTAATTGCCTGTTCAGGCTAGGAATTACGCTGGAACGGCACAAATATTTCACCTCCGCAGCTACAGGATATTGTAGAAACGGAATTATAGATGCATGAAAATGTAGAATGGAAAATATTACTGGGAGAATTGTAATGTATTGGAAAGGGTTTATTAATGTCTCCCAATAGTATGCTTGAAGGCTTATCAGGAAACGACTTACAAACTAAATAATAATCTAGCATAAGCTAACACCAGTGCCTAAGATTCGATTCCAGAGCCTCCCGCTCCCCAGACTGGCGGCGCACCAACCGACTGCGCCACGGGAGGTCGGCTGGGAAAATAGGAAATGACAATACTGTTACATGCGCTTGGGCATTGTTATGTTAGCGAGGAATAAAAGTTTAAATAAAAAATAATAATTTTCAAATTTATTTATAAGAGCATAAAAACGCATACAGCTACTATTTATAAAATACAACTGTCTGCAGTTGCTATTAAAACTTGCTATTTTTTACCAGTAAGCGCAATTTGTTTGACCTCAATTATAAATTTGCAATTAAAATCCCAATCATTTACCATATGCTAACCAACAAGCACTTTTTATTTGCTCATTTATTACAAATATACAATCAAAACGCCCAATGCCATACTTTCATATGGTTTATTAGCGGTTTCTTCACACATTTTTTAAAATTAAACCTTTGAAAAATCACCCCGTGCATTATGTGTTTGGCTGTTTCCTAAGTATGTCATGTATCACAAGCGTTTTATTCTTCTGTTAACATAAAGGTATCTTATTTTTGGTTAATTTTAACTTTTAATTATATTTTAGCTATGAATTACAATATTTCATTTATAATTGATATGAATAAAAATAGGGAGAAAATAGGTGTGCGTTTGAAATGCCTAGTAAGAAATAGTTCTTATTGAAAATATTGTTAAAGTGAGTGCGCACGAATGCGGTAAGTTGTCCCTTCTGTGTAATTTTCTACACTTAATTAAACTTTGTTTGCAAGAGGCGAAGGAATATCCTGCAAGCAGAACTTTAGCAAGACTTTAAAAAGTTGGAAGTAACCGTGAATGGACCATATCATCCAAATGTTCGTCAGTCACAAAGCAAGCCCCACTTTTTACAGTCCAGCAGGTCAGCCCCATCTCTGCTCTCCTGATAGTCTCACGCCGCACTCGCTGGTCGCTGCGCCATCGTTCGTCATTTTCCGACTCGCCTGCGTCGCACGCACTTCACACTAATGGTCATTCAAGACTGCCGACAGGGGCCGCGGTGGTGTAGTGGTTAGACTACTCGCCTCTCACCTAGGCGAACCGGGTTCGATTCCCGGCGGGGTCGCTCTCGGGTGTTCGCATGTGGGAACCGTGCGACGGGTCTTCTCAGGGGTCTCCCGTTTCCCCCGTCCTTTAATTGCGACGCTGCTCCATACTCACCTCGCTTCACCTCCATCTGCTCTCAAGACCTCGATGATAAGAGCCGCCCAAATCTCTTCACAAAGGCACAGAGGCACGCCGCGTTGCTTTTATAGCTGAGGTGACCTGGTCCAGAAGGTTCTTCACACCTCGAGTCACTCTGGCGGAGGTAATGCCGAGAATATTCGCGCAGCGGCTCCCAAGTCGTCTTCCAGTTCCGGAAGGCGTCAAGCGGCAGGTGTGTCGGCCCCCTCCCCTCCCTTCGGCCATGATAATATCCCGGGGAGGGGCCGCCACCCCTCCTTGCCCGTCCGTGGTAATGGGTGGGAACTAACAGCCGTCGCCGCGCTTTAACAATACGAGAAATAGAATGAGTTTAGAGATTTGGGCGGCCCTTGACAACAAGGTCTTGAGAGCCAGTGAGGTGAGAATGGAGCAGTTATATTAATATATCCACATATTTTAAAACGTCATGAAACTCATACAGAGACTGATAAAAATTGAAAAACGAGGAAGCCGTCCGCCCCTAGGCTGACAAGTCTTGGAACTCACGAGTTGGACAGTCGCGTACAATCTAGACTACGTGAAAACGTGATTAAAAACCGACTATATTTCCAAAAAAAAAAACCACAAATATGTATAAATACAAGGGCCCGAAAGCCTTTTTAAAAACACGTGACCTAAAAGTAAAAAAAAAAACAGCATGGCAAGAAGCTGCAAAACGAAACTGCAAAACAATTTAATATAAGGAAAGAATGCGAACTCAATTGCAGGAAAATACAAACGTTAACACAGGAAAAGTCAAAGCGGAACGTTATTTAAGTTACATTACAAGACGTGCCTCCTGAAGCCTGAGCTGCAGAAAGCTTCTCCAAAATGCCGGCACCGAAGTACGGAATGCGATTGATTATATCATATTCTGTCAATGAAGTGGGCTTGGGTGAATTTTTATACGACGAGTCTCCATGCCTCTACATGTCAGTTTGTAATCCGTCTCGGTATGGTTGGTCCTCCGTAATATTTGAATTCGGCCAGCTTGCTTCGAGGGTAGGTTCACCAGGAAAAAATTAAATTGAAAACATGCACGACATCTGATCCACGGTAATTGCAAATACAAGAGAAGATAGAAATGCAGCAATGAGGGGCTGTATAATGTGTGAGTGGACGATGATCTGCTACAACAGTAAAACCTGTGGCTCTCATCACAACATTTTATATAACAAACCGGGGCAGCAACCCTTATTCCGCATTCTTTTTCGTAACTCTAAATGATAATTGAGTTTTTAATGAACTGCTAATTGAATAATTTGATGACAGCCACTGGTTGTTGGAGATCTTCGTTCACTCATACTTCATAGATACTCAATTGTTTCATTTCAAATATTCCATTTCAGATATCTGCAATAAAACAATGGTTCAGGTATAACTTCAAAGGTTTGTGCCACTTCATAATACAATCGTACATATGTTCATAGCTAATTTTGTCTTGATAAACCTGCAGCTTAACCCTTGTACACAAACACTGGGGTCTAGAGTGCGTGAAGAACGCCATTTTATGTATACCTTGGTGGGGGGGGGTGAACGCCTGCCCCCCGCGCTTCAAGTACCTGTTCTACCAGTTGTTCTCCAGCTGTTGGCAAGGTCGGGCCCTTTTCCAGAGGTAAGTGGATGTCTATTTTCTCACAAGAGTGCAGAAAAACGTGGTCGGGATCTGGCAGACCCCATGTTTATAAATGTGTCACAAAAAAAAGTTCAACAAATTTGGTTCAGTGTTGCCAAATTTGTACCTTGTCTCCTTGTTAGACCCCTAGGCTTCGTATAAATTAGTTCTCTATCGGCGAACATCAGTAAATCCCCGCTTCTTAGTCAATAAAGATGGCATTTATTAACTTTTTTTGTGGTTTTTTCGAGGTTTACTTGACTAGTTTGAAGACTTTTTTGATTCTTTTATTTGCAGGAATGTCAAGCACTCATTACTTTGTAGGCGCAGAGGCCATAATAAGGGAGTTACGAGAGGACGACGACGATGAAGAAACAGACGCAGTCAGTGTGTGCAGTGAAGTCTCGGATGGTGTTTTACAAAATGATGCCAACGTTGTCGATGAATCTGAGGTAGATGCTGATGAGAACCCGAGTCAAGACATTGATAGAGATTTAGTTTTGGGGACAGGATTTGGCGACAATGTGGACTGACAAAGCTCTTCTGAAACATCGCCATTATCGTACACCAAGCAGGAACATCATAACTCACCTCCCAGGGGCGAAAGGAAGAGCAAGCAATGCTGCAAGTGAACTGGAATTTTTCTCCTTGTTTATTGATGATTCCATGGTAGCCATGATTTTCCTCTATACGAACGAAGAAATTGAACGAATGATCATGGCATTTCAAACTCCCCAACGATGTACCGGTCCCACTGATGAAAAAGAAGTGAAGGCATTGCTGGGTATGCTGATCATGAGTGGTGTATTGAAAAACAGTAATTTGAGTTTAGATGATCTATTTTCCGATACTTTCGGTATCCCTTTCTTCCGCGCAACAATCTCCAAAACCAGATTTCAATTCCTGTTGTGTGTACTGAGATTTGATTGAAAAAACACGAGGGCTGAAAGGCGTAATGCTGATGTTTTTGCTCCATTTCGAGAGCTGTGGGAGAAATTTGTGGTGAACTGTGAAGCGAACTATACTCCTTCAGAATACATTACCATTGATGAGACTCTTTTGAGTTTTAGAGGGCGTTGCCCTTTCAAAATGTATATACCGAACAAGCCGGACAAGTATGGGTTAAAACAGTCTTTATGTGTGATGCACGCACATTCTATTTCTGCAAAGGTATTCCCTACATAGGTAGAAATACGCTCACCGAAAACAGCCCTTTGGGATAACCCACACAGTATGTGATAAAGCTAGCTAGTCAAATTGAGAAAACCCACCGCAACATCACAATGGACAATTGGTTCACGTCCTACGAACTAGAAGAGCAACTGACTGAAAAAAAATTACTCTCGTTGGAACACTCAGGAAGAACAAGAAGGAGCTTCCACCATGCTTCGTAAATGTAAAAGGTATACCACTGAAGACTTCGCGATTCCTATACCAACCTGACAAAATTATGGTGTCATATAATTAAAAGCCAAATAAAAACGTGATTATAATGTCTACGATGCATGACACAGGAGATGCAAACGCTGAATCCGGGAAACCTGACATTGTGGAGTTTTACAACTTCACTAAGGGAGGGGTCGATGTCTTCGATCAATTATGCCACACTTGCACCACTAAACGAGCAAGTAGAAGATGGCCAATGAGATTTTTTTATGGTTTGCTCGATGCAGCAGCTGTAAACAGTTATGTGTTCTCTCTGAAACCTAACAACACAAATCGCTCAAGGTTCTTGAAATCCCTGGCCCTTTTACTAGTTGAACCTCATATGCGACAAAGATTGTCCATTCCGAATCTTCCAAAAACTCTTCGCAGAAACATTTGCACAATTCTTGGAGTTGAAGAAGATGAAGTGTCTGCTCCAGTTGCAACCGAGGCAGGAGGAAAAGGAACATGTGTTTACTGTTTACTGTGAAAGGTCTAAGGACAGGAAAACAAAGTATTCCTGTGATAAATGCTCTAGATAACTGTGTTTAGATCACGCTAAATTTATGTGCAAAAAATGTTTGGATGAGATAAGTCATCAAGATTCTGAAGATGATAAAATTATGTGATATGTACCCTTTTTTTTTTTTTTTTTGTGATTATACACAGTTCCTCTAGAACTAGACCTTTGTTTAGATGCATCTAAATGTATTCAGATCATGATAAGTTCATGTGTGAGATGATGACTCATCTCATCCAGATTCTTATTTTTTCAATGGTGATGGAATAACGTGATTGCCATATTGTTACGGGTTTCCTTTTTCAAATTTTATTATTCAGTAGTTGTATAGTTCCTTTGAATTTATTCCTAATCTTTCCTTTTCAAATCTCATTAGTTTTGCTAGTTTTACACTTTTCAGTTGGTCGAATTTATTTCTACTTAATGATTTCTTTCCAAGTTTTCGTTGCAATTGAGTTCCTAGAAATTTAAGAATATTGTTTTTCAAAGGAAACAACTGGATTCCTTGTTTTTTTCTTTTTCTCAACAAACGACAACGTTTTAATTTTGAAAACCTTTCTAACTCTAAAAAGCTAAGTCAAAAAACCTGTAAGTCACCCCGGATTCGCATAAGAAAAGGTTATATTTATTAAAACATGTCGTTTGTTTATGTTTATTAAAAGACTTGTTCAGTTACTTCAGTTGTATTCATTCGAAAATTTTCGTAGACCCGATTTAAGAGTGGGGTCTGTCAGACCCCGATGTTTGTTTCTGTTGCCTACCAAACGATGTTTGTAACGAAGGGTTAAGTTGGCCAGTAGAATTCAAATACGTGGAATGACCCAAATATGAACTAATACTTTTGTAGATCCTTCAGATACTATGCCCACTTCACCAGAATACTCTTAGCACTTTGAGTCCTGCAGACGTAATATTACGTCGCTTAAATTTAACTGAAATCTGTAGTATTTGCCGTAACATTACGACATCCGCATTCTTTAAAGACGCGGGTGAAAAAATTTCACTTCGCCAGCAGTTTCCATAAGGTTATCTGTGTCGTAATATTACGTCGCTTGAATTTAACTGAAATCTATAGTGTTTGCCGTAACATTACGACATCCGCATTCTTTAAAGACGCGGGTGAAAAAATTTCACTTCGCCAGCAGTTTCCATAATGTTCTCTGTGTCGTAATTTTACGTCGGCGAAACTCAAAGTGGAAATTACTCAAATGAACAGGACGGGTTTTGTATTATTCTACATGGGAAAGAAAATTTGATTGGGTAACTTTCAACTCGGCATGTGTGAATCAATAGGACAGTTGTGAATGGGAATACAGAGACCGACATAACTTATGGTCTTGCAGAATGGAATGTAGGCCACTCACTTCTAGATTGTCTTATTTGTCAGTATATCTGTACCGCACTCGAAGTATTAAACATGGAGTGGAGTGGAGAGATTTGGGTGACTCTTTAACGTCGAGGTCTTGAGAGCCGATGAGGGTGAAGCGAGGGAAGTATGGAGCAGCGTCGGAATGCAAGGGCAGGGGAAACGAGAGATCGCCGAGAAAACCCTCCGACCAGCGGCATCCTCCGGCACGATCTGTGAGCGACCCCGCCGGGAATCGAACCCGGTTTGCTTAGGTGGGAGGCGAGTAGTCTGACCACTACACCACCGTGGCCCCTGTTAAACATGGAGCATTGCTTCTCGAGTATTGTCTGTATCAATTTTACCTTTTCTTTGTATTAAAAATGGTATGCCCCCAAAACATAACCTTCTTATAAACTGAAATATTTTTTTCGCTCTGAAAAGTTATTACTATATTTTTTTGTGTAAATAGTTCTGTCGTTCGTTGTAGCATTTTTATTTTTATTTTTATAAACATTTTCCTGGTACAGTTACACTTTTTTTTTTAACAAAGTGACATTCTCTCCTTTTCAGTTCCGGAAGATATTTCAAACATTGCGATGTTCAACAGCAGCACCTCGTCACTGCAATTCAAGTGGGACAAGCCAAGCAAGAACCCAGTTTGTGTCGTTAACTATTCAGTTTGTTGGTACGACATACGTTCTGAAAGCAAAATGCAATGTTCAGACACTAACGTCACAAGTTATACCATCAACAGCCTTCAGCCTTGTTCCGTATATAATATCTCAGTTAAGGCCAAAGGAAATATAGGATCTTCGTCTTCCATTTACAGTCGGCTAGAAACAGTCGTTGATGGTAAGTGCTTTACAGATTTTGTAATGTTATTTACATCATATATAATAATTTTTATTATAACAACTGCATAACATAATCTCTTCCAAAAATTTTGAAACCTTTTATAAAAATCCATTAAGTGCATGTTCATGTTTAATAAGGTTGTATAAAATAACCTACTACAAGTAAGTAGTCCAAAGGTTGCTGACGTGTATCCTATTTGGTGTCACCGTGATTCATACCCGAATTAGCAATTAAAACTGATATAATTCTAGCAGTTATTGGCAGGCATTAAGAAAATAGAATTGTTAAAGCAACACTATTTTAATAAATCGTATAAGCCCATAGGCACTTTTAAGTAAACGTATCACTAACCTATGATCAGTCCTCGAGAAATATTCTGCCGTGATAACTCGTGTTAGAAAAAAAATACTAGACATCCTCAAATTAACTTCGTGCATTTAACCTTAACATTATTTTCTTTTATAATTCGAAACCTGATTGGTTTCAGAGAAGACGATCTATACTCTGAAGTCCACTTCGTCGTCACCATCTTGCACGCTACTTTGCACGTTTGCCTTGGTTTTTGTTTTACCGTATACGTCGTAAATTTCGTGTGTAGTGATGAGCGTTTCACAGTACTCTTAAGAATTTATTTTGAACTGTTTGCAGTGATTGAATTAATATTTTGGTGGCATTTCCCCAAATTTTGCTTCCATGCATTAAGGCCGCTCTGACTAAAGAAGTGTATGTTAGTAGTTTGAGTCGCGAGGGGAGTCTGGGGGATTTTAAAAGTGGGATACAGCAGTATTAGTTTTACCATTGCTAATTTGCGTGTTTCTTTTATTTGTGCATGCCATCTTAATTTTTCATCTATTACTAAGCCTATTTATTTAGCATGTGTAGTGTAGGGGATTTCTGCGTTGTTGTATTTGAGGGTTTTAAGGTTGTCTGGTTTCCTTCTCCTTGTAATGAATAGAGCCTGGGATTTTCCGCGTATTTTTGATTTTCCATCGCTCGTACCACTGTCTCAGCTCGTCTAGTTGAAATTGGGTTTATAGGTGAACATAATCTATCGATTTATCATGGACAAAGATAACAGTGTTATCAGCATACATTCGAATTTTTGCATAATTGCTGGGGATATCTGCTGTATAGATGTGATATAGGAAAGGTGACAAAGCGGAACCCTGTGGTACACCTGCTTGTAGAGTGCGCGTACTAGATACGGCATCATCAATTGATACGTATACATCTCTGTTAGTGAAGTAACTGTTAAGTAAATGAATGCAGCAGTCCGGGAATTTAAATTTAATAAGTTTTTTTTTTGCAATAAGCCAGGTGTACACACTTTGTCGAAGGCTTTAGTTATATCCAGAAAAACTGCGATTGCATATTTTAGTCCATTATTTGCTGCTACTGTTTCAGTTATAATATTAGTGAGTGCCTTAAAACCAAACTGCAAGTTAGGGATTATTTTCTTTATCTGAGCATGAGCATTCAAGTCTATTTCTCAATTTACGTGTTTATTTAGGACGCCAAATAGTAAATAAAAACACGCGACTTCACGGTGCGCGCGCACGATCGACAGGAAGCGAATTCGAGACGAACGCCGTCAACACTGTGCAGGGCCGGACGACGCGCGCCCTTTGAAGTACCGACAACTTGCGGAACACGACCGAAGGCGAACGAATGGTTGCGAATATCTTGACTCACCTGTCCACACTGCTCGTTCGCTTTCGTTCGCATTCGTTCGCCTTCGTTCGTTACGTCTGTACGCGCCTTCACGTGATGCAAAATAAAAATTACGTCCAGCGAGTACGAATCTGCATTCAATTTGCGGTATGTAACTATGTCAGAATAATTCTTTCCTCGAACCTCTTCTTTGTAATTAGGGTATTCAAGCTCCCAGCAGGATTTAAAATGCTAATTATATGATAATTTTCACGCTCACGTTATTGTTATTTTTTCTATGATTGAGGTATCAGAATCATGTTCAATTTAGTGAAATAATCATTCTGGTAACATGTTATTTAGTAACCATTAAATGCACTGTGTTCCGGTAATGTTCTTATTGAATTTTTTGCCAGCTGCACGGAAATATTTCTTGGCCAATTTCGCTCTTAATGGACTACAGTTTCAGTAGGGCTTCCTCCAATTTACCCATTATGGCTCAGATTACAAGTTCCACTTCCAATTATTGGTTCATTTTATGTCCTATTGTAACTGCAGTCAAGTCTCCATTCAATGGCTCCCCGGTGTTGTGTACTGGTTAATAGCTAATTATTTTTGTTCTGTCTTTCCAAGAGGTTTCAACGATATTCTTTTCCACTTTCATATCATTCGTACTTTGGTTATCATTTTCAAGTTCTTGGTCTCGCATGGCATTCACACTCCATACTCTCCTCTCACACTTTCTTATGCTCTTGTGCCAGCGAACAGGAAGCATATTTCGCTTTCACATGTTTACGCTTAATTGCGCTTATTATATAACAATTTTTGTGTACAATTAACATGTGCTCAAAAACTTAACGTAAAATATTCGTGCAGTACATAGCAAGTAGAGTGATGAGCAGTACACTTTAAGCGCGTCATTGATTTCAAAATTCAAAATCTTAGAGTAAATTGTAACAACTTGGCGCTTATGTCTTTCTTGCATGCTTCGCTGAATTATTTATATTGTCGAAATAGCTATAGAGATGTCTGATATAATTGATTGTGGTGCCTCACCGTGGTGTTCCTATTTCAATAATCCCTTACTGGCTAAGAAGATGCGTGAGTTTAACGTGGATCATCTGGTGGATAAATGGTTTGAGTTCCCCACAGTACTTCACGATAGCGATGGAGACAACTACACCAGTGCCGCTGAGTAATCTGCTGACGTCCCGACTAGAATTTTATTGTGATTTTGTGAGCTGTATGGTGGCTGGGCAACTTTTCGCGTTCCACTTCGAGGTTTACCGATATGGCGTGCTTCATGGAAATTCCAGTTTTGGAGGTCACCTGGAAAGGAGACTGTGTTTTACACAGGGCCTTTCTGAGGGCCATTTCTATTCAGTGCTTCATACCATTGTCCGTATAGCAGAATATGAACCTGACTATTCCTTTCACACCTTATGTATTGTGACGTGATATGTATTGGCTAAGTAGGCGAGAGAACTAATCATGAATTATGTGGTGGACAACCAGGACGAGTTCATCATGCTCCACTACAGAATGGAGATTACTAAACTGGCACTGTTGAGGAATTTGCTGATATTTCGTGACTTGGCTGTTGTGATAGTGTATGTGAGCTAGTGGCAACTGAGCAGCTGTGCGACTTCTTTGCGTAAGATCAACCCAAGAGGAACGTACATTTTACACAGGATTTCGTTAGGTATTATCACATTCATATATGCTTGCATGTGAATAACCGTATCCTCATAATTACCTCTCCGTCTTTCTGATTCTGCCTGTAGGTATGAGTCACAAGTGCCACAGTACTACAATACTCTCAGGTATATGAAGAGGCCCTCGGCATTTGCTGCAGTGCTGAGAGTATGTAGCTACTGCCCTTAAAACTAAGTCTATACCGCTTCATTATGTGATAATGGGTATCCACTCAGAGTATGTAATTTCAATAAACCATGCTCGAATGTATAAAGGTCGCTTCCAGATGTCATCTTTTGGTGCCTAACACATCATAAATGGTTTCATTCCTACTTTTAAGATACAAAGAGAGGTTTCTCGCCTGTTAGGTCTGATACCAGTGCCTAAACAGGAAACACATTTGCTGCAAATTTATTTCGTTGGTGAAGATGCGTCTTCAATGCAGCAACAGTTACAGAACATGTTACGTCATGTCGTTTTCAGGGGCGGACAGGCCAGGGTTGGCGCATCATCTGAAAGCGAGGTGACTTTGGTGATGGTTGACCAACAATTTTGAGCAGCAGGACATTGTTCTGCATAACCACGATAACACCGCAGTGCATTAGTGAGCGTCAGTGGCCCTACGACATCCTAGAGCACTGGCTCCTGTTCTCCCAAGGGGAGAATTCATACTCAGTGTCCCTTCCTCAACATGGCTCTGAGACCAAGCTGCGTCTAAGAACGATAACCTCTGCTCCGAGCTTTCATCATGGTTAGGCAAGGACAAGATAGTCACAATCCTTGTTAAGTCAGTTTTTGGTAGATACATAATGCCAAAAGAAACTTAAAGATTGACATTTGTAAGTTACAACTACTCACAACTGAGGACAGGCAGTTACATTAACATTCAAGATGCTTGGGGAGACGAGATACTGATGCTTATCAACTTGTTTAGATGCTAATAATTCCGCCATAATTCACAGATGGCCTTAGATACATACACAAGCGCACTGGGGTTGCTACTTCGTACCTAAAGTTGTTACTTTTACACGGAACCCAGATGGGAGAACATCACAGACGTAATTCTGTCTGGGCAAAGAATAACAATGCTTATGTAATTTATGACAATTTATTTCAGCCATTAGAAGAGTACCAGTGGTGTACATGGCCGTGTACATGCTGGTGCATACAGATGACGTGGTCCATTATCCCATTGTGTTCTTCAGGAGCATTAACCGTATTTAGCCACCAACTAACAAGCTTCCCCTTAAAGTAGGGTCTCCAGTAATGTTGCTATAGTACCTTACCCCGCCAAACCCCATGCAATGGCACCAGACTGCAGGTGAAGGCTCTGCACAGAAATACACTGTGATAAGGCCACGGGCTACACCAGGTGTCATCGCAGGGGAATCGGTTTTCATATTGTGCATTCCACTCATTCCTTCTGTGGACTTACAACATCGCAGTACGCCCTCAAGGGTTGTTTTGTTACGGAGGTAAATCAGGCACAGAGGCAGTCGTTCTACCAGTTAGCAGGGGCAAACTCGGAGGAATGCTTCTCACATGAGCAGATGTATGTGGCGTACTCTATTATCAGCTCAGTTAACATCATAGTCCTAGCACTTTTGAGTGTAGAACCACTAACACATTGTAGAAAGAATTCCTTTTAGTACCTAGTACACGCTGGCAAAGCCACACATGAAAGGCCGTTTTTCTATTTTTCCTTGTGGTTGCTCAATTTTATGCGCATATTTGATTGTGTTCGTTTGTGTTCATTTATGTCACCATGTAAATGTGTATAACGGCTGAAAATTCAAGTCAAAATTTAATTCCTTACTCGCCGATAAAAAAAGGTTTTGTTGAATGAAAAAAATTTTGTTTGGCTCGACCAAATTAATTGTTTGTACAGGGACAATTAAATATTTTGTTTCTGAAACCAAATTTTTTTTTCTGCATAGCAGGTTGCCACAAACTTGTAAGATTTGGTTGGTACAACTAGAGATTTGTATGGCTGTGCGTACTTTTAACGGTTTCAGTTATACGAAATAGATAAAAGCACAACTGGGTTTCGAACCAGGTACTTTCGCACCCGAATGTTACTCCTCAGTAACCTTAGCTAACATGACTACTAGCGGAATTGGAAGGTCTGTAAATGTTTAATTTTTTTATATAAATATATAAGTACGTAAGTAAAATTTTTCAATTTTTACAGTTTTACATGTTTTGTTTCCCATTGAAATTATTGTATTGGGACTGCTTATGCCATAATTAAGAATTAATAAGTGCACAGACAAACAGTATTGCTATACTAATTATTACGAAAATAACAGACAAGCTCTCGTCCGAAAATACTGTTCGAAAGCTTGTCTGTTATTTTCGGACGAAAGCAATCTAATGATCCGATTACCCTACAGCTAGCCAAATAAATGCTACTTCTGGACCAAGCTGATTTTGGTCATGTCTCAATTGGCTCTCGCTCTCTCGGTCACGTCATAATGACGTCAGAGAGAATGATCTACGTCGTCTCAATTCGTCGGAGAGAGCGCGAAAGAGCGAAAGGACAGAGAGAGAGAGAGCACGAAGATGAGTACTCGCTGGCGCTCTCTCGCACTCTCTGACCACGCGCCATATTTACATATTTACATTGTTTCAGAGTTTAAATAAATTTATAGTAGCTTTCTGAGCCAAAACTACGTCGCATCTTACCTGTAAATGAATCATTCTAACTGCTTATAACGAAATAACTTACGTAACACGTATTTATAAATGTATACGCAATAATTTCTGACAAAGTCTCTTTTTTGTCACTTTGCTGTTAATGACAAAGACGCATGAAATTAATTTTATGCCGCAGCAATTATTCCGGTAGTTCTATCATTATTTCTGAATTTTTTGAAGTTATACTTCTTTTGGCGCGTTGAGGGTAAAAGTTTAGTGTGCAACGGAATTTGTGCGCGCACAGTGTAACGAAATTCGACAGTGAACGTGGTAGTGGTATGACCCAACGCGCATGCGCGTATAGTTGCACGCGCACGCACGACAGTGAACGTGGTAGGGGTATGACCCAACGCACTTGCGCGTATCGTCTAGCTATATACAAACGCAAGGTACACAACATAGCACGTGGTTATATTTAAAACCGACAGAAAATCAGTCCATGTAATAAGCAAATTAAAAACATTTAATTTATATTAGTAATTCATTGTATATATATAGATATATATCTTATTAATTAATTTTACTTACATTGTGCCGTGAAAAATTTGTTAGTGACAAAAATTGTATAATAAAGTTTTGAAGGTGTTTTCAAGTATTTGAGGTTCATTAAACTAAAATTAAGCTCAAATACGCAAAGTACACAACATAGGACGTAGTTATATTAAAAACCGACAGAAAATCAGTTCATGTAATAAGCAAATTGAAAAACATTTAATTCATATAGTTTGAATTCAATTATGATATGGGACAAGATCTGAATGAATATAAGCGTGAAATGGTAACATACGTAATAAAATTGTATTTTAGTCGCCAAAGAAATATAACTTCTAACGTGCGTACTGCGTACATGACTATACGCGCCCATATATATATTTTTTAACATATATCAATTACTTCCAATAGCTATGACCCTGATTTTAGCTTGACGTGATTTCGCGCCTTTTGGCATCAGCTGTCTGCGAGACGTCGGAGAGAAACGAGAGTGATTGTCTCAATTTCACAGACTGAGCTCTCGCCGGGCTGTGCAAAAAAGTGCTCTCTCGAAACAATACTCTTTAACTTGAAACACGGCCTTTGTTGCCCCGAACATTTCCTATAATCACAGACATAAAATTGTTCCAGCTAACCAAAAGCTTTCTTGGCTTCAAACGATATATTGATTTATCTCTACCATGATATTTATAATGTTTTTGCTTGCGGTAACCAAACAGATTCGTTCAACTTACTTGTAAAATAGTTGTGTGTGATAAATACATATAGATGATGTTGGAACAACCAAATAACCGTTTGGCTCTACAAATCATTTTAAAATTATTTATTTTGTTTAAAGAAACGAATGCAGATGTTTGGAGAAACAGCGAATTAGTTGAGTGAACAAAATATATTCATTGTAAACAAGTACTTTTCAAGCGGATTTATGTGGTTTCTGGGACAAAATATTTCTCTCCGTGCACCTGTTCCTGCAGTATTATAAAAACGTTGACATTAATGTTAAGGCAACGATTTTTTTTATATTTATTACTTGTTTGTTGCTGGCTCAAGTAAAAAGTGAATTTTCTTAATAAAATTGTTCCGTACATTAGGAATTAAAGGTTCTAATTATTCACCTTATCTCAATTTGCACCGTTCCTGAAAAAGGTTTCCATCCACTAATCAGGTTTAAATCTGCTTGAATTTTCTGTCATTTTTTCCCCCTTTTCTACGTTTTTCTTATTTAAGCGCTTATGTTTATTTTAATTGGCAACTATTTTAGAAAATGTTAGTACAGTATATTTTTAGATTGCAACAAAATTGTGTAAAATTTTTTATTATAAGTCCATATTTTTCTTCTGGTCTTGTAATGAGAATGTCTGTTAAATGGGAATGAGTTGCCACCTTCTGACTTCAGTGATGGGAGCACGTTTCTCAGCAGCGGTAAATGATCAATTTTACGTCTGAGGGCCCTCTTCGATATGCTACAATAGCTTTTTAAATGATTTGTGTAGTTTCTGTCATTTTTATAATTTTTTGGAATATGTTTTATCTCTTCTTATTTCTTTTTAGCGGTGTTCAGATTTTTTTTTGTTTTTTACTCTCTAATCAATAAAATGGTTTTATCTACGTTTTATGGGATTTTATTAACGGCCACACTGTTGACGCACTCCACAAACAATATTCATTTTCCACTAATTCACTCACTCGCTTATTCACACGCCTTATGATACCAGTTGCCTGGTTTACGAAGCGGGCTTTCTTGAAGTATTGTGGCAGTAAGGAATTCGGAATGAAACGTGGTAAAGGTTAAAGATGGTGTGCGGATTGTTTGGTTCAAATCGACCTAGGGACCTCACAAAACAGAATATGTAGATTACCTTTGAAATGTAGTCATTTTCTGTGGCAACTGTAATGTTTTCGAGGGATCTTTTTCCTACAACTCTCTCGAAAGCAGCCAACCATTTTTTTATTTGTATTAGTTAGTTTTATCTTAATTTATTTGGTTTATGATTTGTTTACATTTTTATATGCATTAGTTTTATTTTTATTTCTTTGGTTTATGTTTCCTGACACCCTGGGCTTATTGTGACCATCTGCTTTTTCCTACCTTGCTACTATATAGTACCGGCATAGTTTATGTAATTTCAAAAGAAAATACATTGTATCAAACTATTTTATTGAAGACGATGACTAAAAGCATTTTGAAAACTTTTTTTTGTATTAATGGCAGATTTACACATTGATTCAAAACAAAACTAGAATAAATAATACTGTAACGTGTCGCTGGTCCGCGCCGCTGACCTTGGCCCGCCCCTCGGGAACAAGCGAAGAGGAGGACAGTGAGTCGCTATATGATAGCGGTGGCAGCGAGAAAAAGGATTGTTTTGAATGAACAGGCGAGCGATAGGCCGGTGGCCGCGTATCTGTTACAGAAAGCGAGCCGACACGATAATTACTATCGCATCTCGCACCGACCCTGAGATGATCATAATTCTCCGTTTATCGCGGAGGAATGTCATCGGCATCACCATTACTTTTCCCAGAACAACTTGGATTGCCGAGAACGTTCTAGACGGCTCCTACCTCAAGTATAAATACCACGGGCGGCCCTCTGAAGAGTGAGTGATTAAGAACCGAGAGTTTGGTGTCTCGTGCGACCTTAAGCAACAGTTTTGGGCTATTCCGGAGCGGCGAGGGACGATTGCAGCGATCTGCGAGAGTGCGTCGGCGAGCTTGTGTGCGGTGAAGAGGGGGACTGATCTGCGGGACTGTGGACTGGTTGCATAAGTGAAAAGACATTCGAAACGATGGAAATAGACAGTTTTAACTAAACGTGTGGAAACAATTGGAGCAATTTAAAGGACATTACAAAAGTAAAAAATTTTGTTGATAAAGACTTTAATTGAAATGGAGATAGTAATTAAATATTGCGCCTAATAAGAATAATAAGAGTCTATAGGACGCTCAAACTGGTAAATAACAGACGTTTGACTGTTTGTAGCATTGAGAATAAATATAATTATTGAATTTAGTTCTTATATTTTTATTAAGACCTCCATCCCACACGAATTCGGATATACCCCTCAGACGTCCATGTAACAATAACTTTATTATTTACTATAACGCAAGAATAACTATAACAAATTTATATGTGGAAAAAAACTAATACACTGCAGCAGTAAATAATTCGTCTGCAAAAAGTGACATATCTGTATAAAATTATTTGTAACTGCCACAATGTGATGTATTTTAAGGTTAATGATGTACAATATGCACATAAATTAGATCGAAAAAGTTCGGCTGCGTGTTAATCACGAAAGAGGAGAAAACATGCATACAACATATGGTTTAAAAGTGAATCCTAAGGGCGGTACACATCTTTGAAGTTGGACCTGAAACCCTACTTGGAGAAAATTATTAAGATGGAACATCGTGTGTTTGGATAATGTGTTACGGAACAAAGATGTGTAAACACCACAACACCTGTCTGTCACTAAATTATTTCATGGGATTAATCACGGTTCCTACCTTTATTTCGACTTAATCTCCATGATGCTGTAGCATACTTGCGATTTAAAATATTAATTGTTAACCTGTATGTCGCAATTAACTTTACACATTGTCCAGACACCCAGTGTTCCATCTCCAGTAGTTGAAATAAACTAGTGCTTTAGGTCCAACTTCAAAGATATGTACTGCCCTTAAGATTCATTTTAGACCATAGGTCGGAATATGTTTTCACCTTCTTTTTCCGTGATCAACCCACAACTGAAGTTTCTCGGTCTAATTTAGAAACACTCTGTATTTATTGGTAATCTGTTCCCAGTTCCAGGCCCCGTCTTGAATATTGGTATTCAGCCTAACCACACATCCGCAGAAGTCACGTGGAGCAAGCCGTCTGTCAACACGGCATGCATTAAAAGTTACAAGATATGTTGGAACAGTAGCAGCGCGCGTTATGGACTCAACAGCGATGAGTACAGCTGTGACGTAACTGAAGCTGAACAAGCGAACATCAAGAATCTTCTACCATGTACCCATTACCACGTATTAGTGGCAGTTGTCGGACCGTCACAGAGCTCAGAAAACGAGACTGTAGAGACGACAACCCTTGCCGTGGGTGAGAGCTGCAGTTATATTACTATACTATACCACTGAGAGGCTGCAGTCGGCCGCTTCCTTTTCCCACAATTGAATTCTGCAACATTAATTACCGTTTAGAGTTAAAATCCTTCTCTCACTTATATCATAGTAAGTTCTTTTTTCTCTCCTAATATAACCATGTTCACCTGAAACTGATAAATATTTAAACAAATTTTCTATTTATAACCACTTCATTTTATTATTTTTATAAATTTTGTTACAAAACAGCAATATATAGTGCAACCATTGTGGACCAAAGCATTTCCCATAAAAAAGTTACCAAAACAAATCTCTCAAAGTAATCTATTTTTCCAGCAAATACAAATGTTCTAATACTTTAAGGTGTTTTGTGCAAACCACCCTCGTAATCTACGAATTGAGACCAAGGATTTGTCTTGCATTTCCCCCGGTTTCCCTCCGATGTACTTGTATCTTCTGCCATTAGCTTACTTCGCGGTAAAAATATTTTGTGGCCGAAGATGAAAGATAATAAATAATACAGACATTTTAACATTCAATGAAATACTCTTTCCGACTTGTCACGTGGTTTCGTTCACAAAAGTTTCAACGCTACACGAAAGTACTAGCAATTATATTGAAATACAGTAAACTGCTGTTTGTATTTCTTAGCACTCATGGCAATGTTCATACTAATGGTAGATGACTCTCGCTTTTGAAAATTCACCTAGGCGAAGGCTTGCTCCAAATCTGCGACGATAGGGCGAATTCCCTTATTACCTCTGTTGCCTTAGCTTCCAATTCAAGAGGACATTTCTATTATGCTACAGGCCCAGTTGAGTAAATTTGATTTACCAACACTGCAACACTGCACAACACTGCAGATTTTCAACCTGGAATTTTAAAAGTTAGCTTGTAAAGTTATTACATTTGGTTTAAACTAGAGTAACCTACACACACATATATATATATATATATGTGTGTGTGTGTGTTTGTGTGTGTGCGTGTGTTACTCTAGTTTAAACACTAGTTCTCAGATTTTTGTGCAAGTATAAAAATGTTCACTGTGTGACCACAAACAGCGTCTCAGAGGCAGAGCGGAGTGATTTAAGTCTTCGTACATAGCAGTTGCTATTCATTTTTTACCATGTCGCCGTATAATGTTTGTCGACGTAATTATATTTATTCTAAAACTTAACTTTTTCAAACACACACATTTTTACTACGCCAAGAAGACGTTTATGCGTACTGAAAATGCGTCTGGACAAGTTTTCTCAGTTTACAAGATCAATGCGGGTAACTTTTATTTAAATGTTTTATCAAATAGAGTACATAACAAATTTCAAAACCAAGATACTAAATTGAGGGGATTTGTGCGTTATGAGAAAAGCTTGCTAATGCCAATTCTTAGCCTTACATATTAAATGTGTCATTATTACAGTGTTATTGTTTAATTTGTGTAACAACTTTTAACAAGCTGTGTAAAGCTTAATTTTGTCATATCAAAAATAAATCCTAATGTCATGTGAAACATCTCTTTCCTTCATCGGAGCGGTACAGTTATGGCTATCTCTGCTGTTAATACAGGTGTGGATGTAGAATATGTAGAATGGTCTGTTGTTTCTTCATGAGAAAATTGTTCTTGTGTCACTTACTCTTGATATTGCAATTTTAAAATCCCACACGTTTCGTTATCCACTCCTGAACAAATTATCACACATTTACAGTAACGCCAGCATTGTATTAAAACTTCAACCATCAGAAAATTAAATTATTTTCCTCTAGTTAGAATACTAATCTTTGTCTACTTCAAGCGATGGTGATACTTAGGAATGCGGAGTCTGGAAGACCTTGATGGACGTGCGGACTATCGTAGCTGTGTTCCGGGTTCAATCGTGCTCGTGTTAGAGCACAGCTAACGTAGTTGGAGTGACGAGGCTGACGTTGCCTATCTTCAGTGGATTTCCGCGCCCGCGACATTTAATTCCATCGCTTGTCCATTCTGAGTCGAGCGTTTTGACGCAGCGTGCTCTCATTCGAGAGAACGTGGGCTCGATTCGAGCCAGCGAATTAAGGCGTGTGTAAGCCTTTCTGATAAAAAAAATTTTCATCAGTTCCAGAGGGAATCCCCAACTTGGCCGTAATAGACAGCAGCACCTCGTGGCTGCAGTTCAAGTGGGACGAGCCAAGCGAGAATCCGACCTGTGTTCTCGGCTACGAAGTTTGTTTTCAAGATGTCAAGTCCGAAATCAGTCACTGCTCGTCCTCGGAAGACACCAGCTACACTGCACGCGATCTTCAGCCTTGTTCAACCTACAATGTATCAGTACAGGCCAAATGGAGTGAAGGTTTTTCATCTCCTGTTTACCAACTATCAGAAACACATGAAACCGGTGAGTGCATTTAGTAGTAATAATAGGATTTTAATTGTGTATAATCATTATTATTCTTATCATTATTCTCATTGGCCGTGTGAAATTATCACAAGTTCCTCACAAAATGTTTAAACCCTTAAATATATTAGTTTTCGTAGAAACATATGTTACATTCTGAAACCTCTGGCTATAACTGAAAAAGCCTTTACGTCTGCCCATTTTACTCTCTTTGGTGTCACTCGATGAAACTGTCACGCTTGAGATGCCCGAAACATGGTTGTAGCTAATTGCAGTTTGACAACTGACTTGAGAGTGCAATACAATTATTTTACTTTTTTTTTTACTCACAAATGCCAAATGCCACGTCTTGGTGACAGTTGCGTGTTGAAGAAGGTTGCATTGTTTCCTCTCACCCAGGTGTTCAATTCCGGGCTGTAACCCTTGGAATTTTACAAGTATTTGGTGGTAAGGGCGCTTGCCTCCCACCTAGCGAACCGGGTTCAATTCCCGGCAGAGTTTCTTCTGAATTTCACACGTGGGAATCATGCTGGACGACGCCGCTGGTCGGTGGGTTTTCTCGGGGATCTCCCGTTTCTCTCTCCCTTATATTCCGGTGCTGCTCCGTACTGCGGATAGATAAGAAGTTACTGATAACTAAGGAACCTACTTTCCTCTACATGGGTGCAAATACATTTTTGTGAAGTTCTTAAAAGCTTAGAGGGTAGGTAGGTGTTGACGTCACATTGACAGCAATATTATTAGAGATTAAACCAGAAACATGTAAGACAGTGCTAAGACTATACACGAGTGACTTACTCGGGATTAGAACTCAGAAAAACTTGTAAAATTAAGCTAACTTGCAATCAACTGCATCATGGAGGTAGGATTCGGAGCATCAACTTCGGATGTAATCAGTTTAATGTTTTGATTGATAGGGTTTACTAATTTTAAATATTTACACTGCCGTCATTTTGAAAATAAGTGTCTGAGCCACTAAAAACACATAATTTTACATGGTCTACCATAATGCTACTTGTGTGAAAATTTTGTATCCTAGATAATCCATAAAAACTTTATTTTCTTAATCGGTGCTATCTTACAAAACAGCCTAAAAAATGCGTCTAATAGACACTGTCAGCATAAAAAGTTTGTTTGAATTTGGTTAAATTGTTAACTAGATTTACCAAATGTATCAACATATTTACATGGCCGCCATTTTAAAAACAGTGTCTGGCGCCATTTAAATTATGTAACTACATGGCCTTCTGTATGTGTGCAATAGTTTGTGGAAATTAGTTGAATTATTTCTGAAATATGGCAAAATGTTCATTTTACTCACCTGACACTACTTTGCAAAAAATACAGTAAAATAGGATCTCTGTATGCATAAATTATGCTTCTATTTAATACTGTTTGCATACAAAATTTGGTTGAATTTTGTTGAAACCTTTCCCAGATATGACAAATTAATCTAAATTATGTTTATAAACCACATTAAATCATGCCTACCGCACATAACACATGTTAATTTATACACCCTACTGTAGCACTACTCCCATGAAATTTTGGTATGAATCAATTGATTGATCCTCGAGATATGGCATAAACCCTCCATTGTTTATGTGACGATCTTCATAAATGGAGTACAAAAAGTTTATGTATTAGCATATTCCATGATTGTCATAGATACAATATACAAAGTTAAATTTAAATCTTTACATAGTTTTGTAGATATAGCACACTAAGCTAAAGCGTTTGTGTAGGTGCCATTCAGGAAAAAAGAGACACACACGTAAAACATATACATTAATTTTGCCTACCACAGTACAACTTCTTCACCAAATCTGAAAGAAATCGGTTGATTGTTTCCCGATATACGTAATAAAAGCGGTATTATTTCATGTAGGGCTATCTTCCAAAATGGCTGATGAATGAGGATTTACGTAGAAAATTTTTATGGATATAACTAATACTGTCAGCATAGAAATTTAAGTTTAAAATTTGTTTGCATTTTCGTAAATAAAAAATTTCGAGCTAAAATAAATGTATATATGGCCACCATTTTGAAAATATGTGTGTCTGACACTCCCAAATTTTATAGTTTATCAGTTTACATTGTCTGCCATAGTGCTACTTGTTTGCCAAATTTAGTATAAATTAGTTGTTTTTCGGAGATATCGCGTAATTTTCATTTTCGATGCCATACTATTTCACAAAATGGTGGACAAAAGAGATTTTTGTGAACACATTTGATGGTTGTAATATATACAGCCAGAATAGAAAGTTTCGTTGGAATTAATTACATGGTTTTGACGATTTAAAATATTAAATTAAAATATCTATATAAACTCCATTTTGAAAATAAGTGTCTGACATAGCTAAAACATGTCAGTTACCATTACCTATCACAGTACTGCTTGTTTGTCATATTTGGTAGGAATCACTGAATTGTTTCCCGAGATTTACACAAAATCTTTATTAATTAATGTAGCGATATCTTACAAAATGACAGACCAACAACATTCTCATCTGAATTCAATGCTTACGCCTTACACTGTCAGCATACAAAATTTGGTTCAAATCGGTTGAATGATTTCCGACAAGATATGACATATTCTAAATTTTAAAATGGCCGCCATTTTGAAAGTAAATGCCTGGCGTGGTCTAAAATTATAAAAGTCAAGCGTCCTTGAGTTTGGTGAAATTCGGTCCACGCGTTCAAAAATTGAAGGGGAAGGAGAAACAAACACACACACAGGAAAGTGATCTCATAAGACTTTCTTTTCTTCGGAAAGTAGGCTAAAAAAATTACTATTTAATAATAATATTTGTCAACATTAAATTTGTCTGAGTTTTAATTTACATTATTTTCTTGGCATCCCCTCGTAAGAAGGTAGGCCAAAATCCCCTTTGCATTCCCCCCCCCCCTTTTTCCAAGAATTTTTCAACGCTCTTCAATAAGTTAATGTAATTGTCAATTAGTGTAAACAATACCTTAAGAAAGCCAAAAAAAAAACTTCTGACGTTCTTATTCGTTCTGCTACACAGACCGACAGGTTCTAACTCAGTTACAGTGATGGAAGCAAATATTGTTTATCATTGGTACCAAAGATGCCCACTACTGCTTCTGTACAAAGTAGATAGAAAAAGTGGATTGAGACTACAATAATTCGGTAGGTAGGATTATGATTTATACACTCTCATCTAGTTAACGTTATTTTGCATGCTGCTATTCCGGTTTGATGACAGCCATAATTATTGCATTTTTCCGTAGCTGCTGCTATATATGGACATTTTCCAACATTCATTAGAATGCTGTTGCTCTATAATTCCAGTCCGACGGCGTCCATTATGATTTTAATTATTAAGTGTTTCGTCTTTACCTCAGGTATGTTAGTAAGTATATTTTTATGTCATCCGTCGGTAACCTTGAATTTCGGTACACAACTTGAAAACAAAAAATTCCAAAAAATAGGAAATTTTGCAACTAATTTATTAAAATTGTTATGCAGATGCTCGCAAGCATGACTTCCACTACTCGTTCTGTCTTTCCACCTATGCGACCGCCATATTGAACCTCGTCTTTGTTAGTAATATATCCCTATCAGACATATTGGCCTAGTGCATTCTGTGTATCTTTGGTCTTAACCTTGAAAACACAAAAAATTCGAAAAATTGAATTGTTTAAATATATTTAAAATTGCTATGTAGGTGGTATCTAACATGTCCTAGAATGATTTTGCTTCGTCACTACGTCTGGACCATCGCCAAATTGTATTACTCTGTGTTAATTTTCCTATTTAACTCAAGTACGTGGGTCTACTTTTATGCCATTGAGTCTTCCTATGACCTCGACCTTAAAAACATGCTAAAGAGTCATTAAACATTAGTTTAAACAGTCATGGGCCAGCATGTTCCACAGTGCTCTTGCTCTGTCATTCCACCCGGAACTGAATTTCGTGAGTACTAGTGTTTTACCTTTATCTCAGGTATGTCGACTAACTTGTATGCCATAAATTGTAGACCTTGGCATCCGATGAGCATCGTTTTGAAAACACAAAAATGCTGATAAAAAGAGTAAAAACTCACCTAAAATGTTTATTTATCACTACAATGTGGGTGAAAACCATCATGTATAACTTTGCTCTTGTCCTGTCATTCTGATATAACTTCCACCGATTCTAATGGTACGTCGATATTTCAAATATGTCAGTATACTTACATGTCATTTGTATGTGATTCTGGCATTCAGTAACCTTGATCGCGACCTTTAATTTAAAAAAATTTCAAAATAGGGAGTATTATAAAATTGATTCAGAAGTTTATGCAGTCATCAGTATACAGTACAGTACTTGTATCTCATAATTATACCAGATTGTTACTGTTTTCAATTTCGTTAATATTATTCTCCAGCAGTCTGCTTGGCACAGCCATATATGGAACATATAAAGGCCTCTCAGCCCCCTTGACCTTGAAACAATGTGAAAAAAAAATTAAAATATTCGTTGCTATCACTAGAAAACTAATTCAGAGTCAATAAAAATTTCGTTTATAATATAATAATGTTACCAGACGAGAATACATAACTTACATTCGTCATTCCCAAATTAATGCGATGCGAGACCACGTCTTCATACGCTCTTGTGCTGGCTCCATACAGATAAACATCATCCGATACCCAAAACAAGTCGCCATTGTCACCATTATTGTTATATCTCAAAACCTCTGTTCATATAATTCATGTACCAGAAACAGACCATCCATATAGACCATTATACCAGCCGTATACAGCCGTACCGACGATAGATACTACATAATGCAAGCTATAAAATAAACATAAACTTATGCCGTCAATATTGATTATATACCAGCCTTCTATCGGCAATATATCGCCGTATATTAATATTATACCGACCATACACAGTAGGACCCACAGTTAACTCAGTGTTATACACTCTTACCCTCCTACCGCCAATATCACAATTTTGATCCCAAGCACTGGCATTCAATTTTCCGGAAGGAAATTCTCATGAAGGATGCGTGGCGGACACTGGTGTGGTGCAGGGGCTTTCTCAGGGCACTCCCGTTTCCTTTTTACTCTTCATTCCGCCGCTGCTGTACTTCCATCTCGCATGTCCACTATTCTGGCTAGCTGGATTGACAGACTTTGTCCCTGCTTGTACGTATCCAAGGGAGGGGTCCAGGGCTTCGGACACCTTCCGAAGACAAAAACTATCTTTAGTAGAATGTAAGGAAAAGTAAAAATTAGAAATAAAAATTATGAGATATAAAATTTTGAGAGAACAAGTGTTGCTTTACCCATTAGTTGTTAGCTGAGGTTGTCACCCTTTTGGCATAACCCTAGTCGCTATTATTATTGTAGTTTACAATTTTTAAAACATAGTTTGTTTAATCACATGTCTTCTTAAGAGTATCGTAATGAGTAAACTAATGTAAAAGATGACATACATGGGTGTAGCTAGAATTTCAGTCAGACAAGGGCGAATATTAATTTGTAAGGAAAATTTTCCAACATTTGCATATTTACGTTATTATTAACTTTCTTCAGTTTCACACAGGAAGCACTCGAGATTTGTTTGTGGAATGTAAAGTACTATACATACAGTATACGTAGAACATATATATAGGCACATATATAGAGAGGCATATATATATAGGCTATTCACGGTAAAGTGAGCACTTTTGAGGCCTTAGTTACTTTTTTTCTTATAGTCCATTTTTTTTATCATTCCACCACTTTTTAGAATAAATATTGCCATGTAAGTAATAAACACGTTGTATATATTTCATCGGACTCAAAAGTTGACGTCTACGGTTACAATAAAATATATTTGGTTACTATTATTCGAAATAAGAGGGCTTCTAAACGTGCTCACTTTACCTCTACCGCAAAAGAGAAAGAATGATATAGGACACCCATTGTCCCTCTCAAATAATAAGGGCTGTATAAGCTCTTAAAGGTGGAATGCGAAAAGCATGTCACGTGAGATATTATGCAAAGTACTTGCGCTAGGGAAACGAATTGGTATACGGATTAATTAAACCAAGATATTGAATTAAAGTAAGGTATGGTACGTCGGAGGTGTCTCCATCATGTAAATAATAGGGGTTGGCACCCTTTGATTGCATGCAACATTTCCACCGTGAGGTTAAATTGATTGTGGATACCATCGGATGAAGCAGAACGTCGTAATTAGTAAATAATGCCCCTTAGTTGCAACTCTCTAGGACCCACCGTTTCCGGTTAAATCGCAAACTACGCGTTTAGTGGTAGCAATGCCATGCCCTGGTGAATAGGCACCCTTCCTTCGCCCAGAGAAATACAGCGGGTATTCCCCGCCGAATGAGAATGGCCAGGAACCAACAGATTAACATGAGGAAATGTGCTACACCAAAGTATAACTGTGAAGGTGGCAGATTGTGGAGCAAAGGGTAGAAACGAAGAAAACAGTATGTTGTTTGCACTGGTTAACTGACCATATCCGTGATAAACACACGTTTGGTGCGCCCAGTGATGATGTATGATGTACAATGCAGTCGGTGTTGCGATACGTCGACAGTAGTGATAATGACTTAATGGGCCCAGTAGCGTGATTCTGTACTAATGTGTGTAAACACATTAAATTCTGTGATGTAGCAATGCGCCATTCGTACTTAAGGCACTACCTGACAGCACAACATACAGACACTGCAATAATTCGAGATTATGCAGGTGGTGTATCACAACCAATTTCACAACAAATTTTCGAAATGTGACCCTTCAATGTCAATGAAATAGTTCATACGACGTATTAGAGACTGGCGGACGTGTTGGAAAACCCCTGGTGTCTCTCGCACTTGATCGCAGCAGCCATGGCCCTCACTAACAGGTCCTCTTCGGATAACACGCCTTAAGAAATCCCCACTGCCAGACGTCTAATGGCGTAAGGTCCGGGGAGTGTAGTGGCCAAGCACGAGGCCCACCCTGTCCTACCCAGCGAGAGGGATACACTGTGTTGAGGTGGTCACGCATAATCCTAGTGAAATGGGGCGGTGAACCGTCGTGTTGCAGCCACATCCATGCTCTGATGGCGAGCGGAGCATCCATCAGTTACTGTGGCAATCGGAACTGCAGCAATCCTGACACACGGTTCGGCAGCAAGAATGGGCCATTAACATTGTCACCCACTATGTTGGCCTAGATGTCGTTGGCAAAGCGGTGCTGGTAGCCTCTAGTTACAATTGCATTTGGGTTGGAGTCGTCCCACATGTGGACATTTCAAAAAGCCTTCATGTGTGAACATGGCTTCGTCTGTAAACATTACAATTGCAGGGACATCAGAATAAATTTCACACTACTGCATGAATCACCGGCAAAATTCTAGCCGAGGGGCATAATCTGCTGGCCCCATTGCTTGTACCCAACGCACATGGTATGGTCGCAGCAGCTGTTCATAGAGGACACACCATGCTGTGCCATTCGATGCATTCATTATCCGCGCGACCGTGCGGGTGCTCGTCAAAGCGTTGTCCGCTACATTATCTAAGACCGCCTATTCAAACTGCGGAGTGCGGACGGTTCTCGGTCGACCAGGTCCACATCGACGCTGCCTGTTTCCCGTAGTCGCAGTGTAAGGTGTGCGAATGTCTGGTGGTTCCGCTGACGTCGTGCAGCGTATATTTGACTGTACACACGCACAGCTGCCTTGCCGTTGCCTATCACTTTACCATACACCAAGACCATGTCAGTCATTTCAGAATTGGTGTACTTGTCCATGTTCACGACTGCAGTACCTAGTGAACCGAAGCAGTGACAGACTGCGAATAACAGGCCACCCGGGCAGACGGGACGGGAAACCACACTGCTCATGAGGGGGAAAGGGAAACTGGCTGTGACGTGTAACGTCGTGCATCATACCACCAACATGTGTTTACCAGTGGGTGCAGGACATGTTGCCTACCCAACCGGCCATGGCCTGACTACCACTGTACCCTTCGTTTGCGTTTTACACGGAAACAGTGGGTCTTAGAGAGTTGCAACTAGTAGGCCTTTTCTGCTAATTACGACGTCCTGCTTCATCCGATAGTATCCACAAACAATTTAACCTCACAGTGTAAATGTTGCATGAAATCAAAGGGTGCAAACCCGTATTATTGACATGATGGGGCATGTACGACGTACCATACCTTCCTTTTATCCGCGATCTTGGTTTCATTAATCCGTATGCCAATCTGTGGTCCTCGAATGCAAGTACTTTGCATACTATTCCGCATAATATGCTTGTCGCCCTCCGCTTTTAAGGGCATCTACGGCTCTTATTATTTGAAATGGACCATGGGTGTCTTATATGAATCTTCTCTTCCTCTTTTCCGGTCACGAATATCAAATGTCCGAATTTGTACACGTTTTTCCTAAACACACACACACATATGCAAATTTCTTTTATTCATAATTTCAGCATATTCACTATTTCTCTTCTGTTGCAGAGAAACAAGTGTATCCGCCTCCTTCCTCCGCTTCCCCCTTCTTGTTCCATCCCAACTGCCCCTAGCTAAACCTCTCCAAACAAAATTCCTGTGACTCTCGAGTAGGACAACTGGCTCCAATTAACACCAGCCTCCTTTCATCCACATTGACCCTTGCCTGAAGGCGAGGCTTAGTCTCAGAAAAGTTTGCTAATTGTATACATGCAGTCGGCTATTCGCCCTTGCTCACATAATATTAAAATAACTTCATAGTCTAGTGCCTAGATTAGTTTTTACTACAACTGGTTTTTTACAATAAATAAAAAACCCACACTTCGTTTAAATATGTTTATATAATTTTTAACTGATCCAATACATCACAAACTTGCATCATTCAACTGTATGCAGTACTCGAACAATTTATAATCGTCTCATCCATGTAACCCACTTTCTTCAACTGTTTGATGACTGAAGATAGCTTGTTAAATGTGGGAGTGATTTCCAGCTCTTTGCAAAGTGATCAAATCATTAGAGTCTTCGAAAAGTACTCAGTTGATGCTCGTGTCGTCTGCTCTTTTCTTCAGTCCTTGGCCATTTTTCATTACAAATTCCTTGGAGACATCTGTCATTGTTTCGGGGAAACCATCGTCACCATTAGCAAATTCTTCCACATTCTTCAGCGTGTACAATATTAGCAATTAGTCAATGTTATGAGATTCTTCTTCAGGAAGTGAATTAGATAATAACGGTATTGTACTCTCCTATGTAATGTCACATTTACAGGTTTTTTCTCTGCGATTTCTGCAGCCGTACACACTGTACGAAATCGTCATGCTTTGGGAGGCCTCTGCGGAAATTCTCTTCCTTTATGCGCTCTCCTCTATTCATCTTTCAACCTTTTCCTATCCCGAACTGGCTCCAATCCTACCACGACTGAGACCTCTCCAGATGTTTACTATATACAATCTCCTTGGTCCATACCGAGTGTGTGTGATGTGTGGCTATCACAGCGCCAAGTGCTCCCCGGAACCTGAGCTGCCTGAAGGTCGGCTTGCAGAATGCCACAGTGGGCTGGCAGACACCGGCGCTGCATGCACAGTGCGTGGCCTGGTACATGCTCTCCTGGGCAGTGGATGGCAAGCACAACACCAGCGCGACAAACCACTCCAGCTACACCATCGCGGACTTGAAGCCGCAAACGAGCTACAACATCTCTCTGGCTGCCATCACCAAGAGGAACCTCTCTTCGCGGATGGTTTACATTGTCCTCATTACTGAAAGTGGTATGGAAATTATCTTGTCAGCATTGCGACAATTGCTTTTCATTTCTTTCTGTTCGCACTCCATCTACACCATGCTTAGCTAAGAAAACTCAGCCAACTTTATTAATGCCTGCAGTATGCTTAGGGTTCGTGTGTGTGGTAAGCTTGCATCATGCATCATGGTGTCACTACGAAACCTTGCAGAATGTTTGCCTTCCATGGTCCATTAATTTCTTATTGTAAAATAATTTAATTTGAGTCGTGTTTGCTATAACTAAATCCATTGATGGGTGTCGCTAATTGTGAAATTTTGAGGCGTAGTTAGTTGTATGAAGTAAAATTTACAGCTCCGAATTAAAGTAACTGCTAATAATGCTGTGAATTTGCATGCTTTTTATATGCTTGTTTTGTGCGTAATGAGTTTTACCGCTCATTTCGAATTTTCATACTACCGAAAATGTTACCTATTCTTGGTATGAGCAGTCTGAAGAACTGTAAAATGTCCCGTTTGTTGTACTACTTATGAAATTCTTAAACTTGTCTCAAATGTTATCTTTCAATTTGTAGTTTGGTTGACATCAAATTTTTGGAGCCATGCGTACCTAAATTATGTTCTGGATGTTTTTTTGTATATACGTATTATCTGTTGGCTTATTCTCGCTCAGTTTTTAAATGGTTCTAAGGATTTGTTTGAGAAAAGTATATTTACATTTTGTATTATTTATAATGTGTGTGTGTGTGCTAATATAATTAATCAGCAATATGAATGCCAAGTTGTAGGTAAATACTAATTAATATTTCAACCAGTTCTTTTTTTGAAGACCATTGACTTTCTCGGATAATGGCCAAACTATCTTTGTGTTGAGGTGTGCAAACTAAAAGCTAAGATTATGAATATGTTTATTTGTTAGCCAATGGCTATTTGTGTACTCTGTATCCATCTTTCATGGTAATACTACCTTTACTTTCGATTGAGAATTCTATTCCCAATATATTAATCAGTGTTATTTAATATTCTCTGAATATTACAATGGACAAGCAGGTGGTCAAAGAAAAACGTGTTTTATATTAAACATATACATTTCTGAACATAGAAACTGCTACCCCCTCTGACAGAAAACATTAGACAGATAGAGTGTATATTATAAAAAAAGTGATTTGGCATGTTTGGCATGCACTCAAGAAGTGTTTAGGATGAGATTCTGGCCTTCTTTCTCAGCGATACAGACAGCTATGCAACGAGGTATGCTATCATTGGCATATGGAATTACAAATAGTGTCCTGAGGCACATTCCAACATTATTAAAGCAACTGAATTTGTATAACATCCAATATTGGCACATCACGTAACATTGCAGGCCAAAAAATGATGTCGACCCCTTGTAGAATGTTTAGTTGTGTGGACATATAGTTGTGTTCTCTCTCTTTCTCTCTCTCTCTCTCTTTCTCTCTCTCTCTCTCTCTCTCTCTGGCTTCAGTAAGAAAGAGATGTGATGGGGATTCATAACTGACCCATAGCACATGGTGTCTGGGAAGTATGGATTGAAGAATTCATCAGAGAAAATGTGTTACTATTCCTGCCACCCCTGGCTCTGTACGCTGCTCCATTCACTATATGCCAAATCATGCCAAAGTTTCAAAGGCATATGGCGCATATGGTGTCATACCTGTTGTCTAGTGTCACTTAAACAGCAACAAATAATTATATGGGATACCTGTGGATTTAATGGAAGCTACACAGAATGTGGAACCTTTCTGGATGTTGCACCGCCATCTGTACTGCACATCAGCAGATATGACAATCTGTCTGTGCAACATCTTGTGGGACAGTATCTTGTCGAAGTAAAATACAGCCAGTATGTATCCACTCCTGCACACCATATATCACAGTGGAAATTATATAGCCACGATGGCTGGCAATACAAAAAGCCGACCAACCAGTGTCGTGCATTCTGATAATGTGACCCTTTCCAAATGGCTCTCAGTGATGGTTCGGACACTTCTTTGATACTGTGGAATACTGATCTTCATAGCATTCACTAATGTTGTTGCTTTGATGCCAGTTACATAGGTGTGTGACAGCTAATATTCTCTATTTGAAGAGCAGTTGTGATGTTGCTGGACTATCGCTTTAAATACTTAAGGTCATCACACGTACTTGATGTGCCAATTATGTGGTTTAAAATGTAAGAGTTGTATGGGTGTAGCAATTTCCATGTCCAGCAATGTACATATAAAACAACATAACTATGCAGTGATCTGAAAATAGTATTTCATTATAGCATGTTCGACCTCTTGCATGTTTCAGAGCCTCAAAGCACTTCAGTAGTTGTCACTGCAACAGTAATCAGCATCTTATTGATCAGCGGTGTCGTGATTTGCACTATCTACATGTACCGCAAAGGAGTTCTACAATGGTACGTTTAGAAGTGACTGTAACCAACAACTGAAACAAGAAAATATTAAACTTATAAAGATTTTGTATCAGGACTGAGTGCACGATGTAGTATCTCTCAGCAAATAGGCAATGAATGTTGTGTGGATGTAAGTTTTAAGCCCTTGTGATGGGACGTAGATGCCAGTTAGACTCAGAATAGACTGAAATTCGTTGTACATTCAGACTATTGTGTCACCTATTATACTTGGCCAGAACCATGTTGCTGTGGGAGAACCCAAGATAGCAAACCTTCAGACTACCCTGGCAGTTGAGGCTTCAGACTCTAGTTTTTATGGCTGAGTCCATCTCAGCCATATTCATGTAATTACTTGAGAAAAGGTTACACACTGACTAATAAATCATGTGTTTTTGCCCAAGAGTGTACTCAGCATGTGGTACATAGTAACTTATGTACATAACACTGCAAATATATTATGCTCACAGGTGACAGAAAATATTAGCAATTTGATATAATGGTGTATTGTATGAAAACCTTGCACCAGAGATGGAGACATGTTCACCATTACTCTGGTACGTGGCACTGGTAGTCCAGTGACGACTGCAGGTGTTGGTTGTGTGGAGAATTTATGGAAAGAATCGGAGAAAAGTAGTATACTAGTCCTGGGAGGTAATGCAGTCCAGGTAATATGCATGATGCAAATATTTTAGGCGACAAACATGCAGACAAGTAGGTATGTATTGCACCGATCGAGAGCAAGAGTAATATTACACACAAATAAAATACTATCCATTGTACAAAGTCATACTGAGAGGTTATGCTGTAGTTGCCAGCCCTGATGTGAGGCAGTGATGCAGGTAGCTAACAGAGACTCACATGCTCATGTACATTAAAAAACATGCATGATGTTAACTACCATATTTACCTGTGTACTGCCTATTCTTATGTAGGAGATGAACCCTCACTGTTACTGACAAGTGCTATCATAAATTTAATATACACCTATTGTTCCTCCAATAATGTATCCCCTCTCTCGTTTCCCTATATATAACAAACAGTTGCATCATGAGCCAACCCTGTGGACGCCCCTGATTAAATTGATGACCAGAGAATGAACTCCCTCAGAAAATGGTGATTATGTGTGGGAAGCTACACATAAAGGTTTAGGGATGTACTTACAAACTGGAAACTACATAGTGAAGAGAAATAATGCCCCCATCAGAACATCTGACATCACCACAGAGCCAAAACTACCGCTCGAGAGAGGATGAACATCAACATTGGAAAAAACATCCATAACAAATACAAAACAAGTAATGTAAATTCATAGGCAATGACTTGCTAACCAACCTCAAATGTTTTAATACTGTTACATAAGCCTGGTCGTTCCAAGATGTGTGAGGGATGGGGGTCTTAATGGAATAACATAAATACTTTAACATTCCTCATATAGTTACAATGCTACAAATAACTATATCCTATTTGGTTTTTCCGCAGTGTTCAATTCACTCCTTTACGATCCTCTGTGTAAACTTATAAATTAATACTGCATATATAATCACTTTTATAAATACACTCATTTGCAAAAAAATTAATCACCCTGGAGGTGCTATCGTAGGGGCACGTAAGTGGGTACAGTCACAGGACATGGTAGTATGTATGCAGAAAACATCCAAATATTGTACCACACCAAGCATGTATTGCAGGGAACAAACACTTATAAGATGCACTTAGTATGGTGTTCGACTACCTACAGCATAGAGACAGGCAGTGGTATGGTTGGACATGGAGGCATGCAGATGTCGGACGTTCTCTGTAGGGAGATCCTGCCGCACCTGGCACAACTGACCCTCCAAATCCACCTTAGTTGCTACTGGCCAAAGTTGCCATCCAATCTGGTCCCAAATGTTCTCAATGGGTGAGAGGTCTGGGGACCTTGCTGGCCAAGGAAGCATGTTGACATCAGAAAGGAAAATGGGGTTCTCAAGCTTCACCACGAAGGGGAGTGCACATGGTGGCAAAATTTCGTGGACGAATCGTTGCACCATCAGGGTTCCTACAATCACCACCAGTGGGGTGCAGGAATCGTAGGAAATATCACCCCACACCATGACACTTCATTGAGGTAATGAGCTGCTCTAGAATGAAGTGTAAATCATGGTGATGGCCAGGACATCTGCAGACTCTAATTCGGGAGTCGTCTGTATACAGGCAGAATTGTGATTCGTCGCTGAACACCACTCGTCGCTAATCCGCAAGCTGCCATGCTGCATGTTCCCAGCAGAAGATCACACATGCTTGGCGATGCTCAGGTCGTATTATTGGACGTCGTAAGGGATGCCGCGACGACAGATCCCACTCTGCTAGTTACCTGGATATTGTACTGGTGGACACAGGCACATCCCCAGCTGCCATGACACATCTCTATGTGGTGCGCAGCATATGTCCATGGAGTTCTTATAGCCTGCCCCACGATGAAACGATCCTCCCTGCTGGTGGTCCACTGGGGTTGACCCGAGCCTTCTCAAAGTGTGTGTGTGTGTGTGTGTGTGTGTGTGTGTGTGTGTGTGTGTGTGTGTGTGTGTGTGTGTGTGTGTGTGNACCCTCCTATTCCCACTGCACCCAACACCGACTCATGGTGTAGGCAGAACTCTTCAAGTGGTGAGTAATGTGCCTAAATGTCCAACCTGCCTTACACCTGCAACCTTCTGTTCATGTCAGTCATTCTTTCTGCTCCTTTCTGGCTGGCTTCCCTTCTATGACGACATGTATGTGCATGCAACTGCAGTCTTATATGGGGCTACCTTGTGTACATTAACTGCAGATGAACTCTTCAGACAGGGGACCACTGTATCCTGGTCCTTCTCACAAGTAGGTAGTAGTCTTTCTTCCCTTTGCCGATTTTTTTCCCACTGGTTCGGCTGCATGTTGGATTATCATTACTGTTGCTCTTTGGTTTGCTTACTGGTGCAGCTGTCATCTGGCTCATTTCTCGATGATTAGTGCCAGGTGGCAACCCGTGACATTAGACTAGTAAGTGTCCCAACTTGCCATAGCTCCAACATTTTCTGCGCCTACATCGGCGAGTAATAGGTGTCACTGCCTCTACCCTGTTCACAAGTTCCGTCACCACCTTCTCCAGCCTCGTCAAATTGTTTTCTGTCTTAATCACATCTGGCTCTTGCATCGTCCAGTCCCTTCTGGGACACTGAGCTCTTAAATGTTCTGTTCAGCCATGTTCCTAACATTCCAATTCCATTGCCGAAGTGCAGCTCCACAGCCGACACCAATATGGAATGCTCTAGACGATGTCGTTTTGGCAGGGTATTGAGTATGCTGTGTGCTTCACCTCTCAGCACAGCTATGAGGTAATAGGCATGCTGTGTCTCTGGCCAGAAATTCAGAGTGGCGATGACCTATAACTGCTGCTGGTATTCCCACCAAGATGTATTTTCATCGTATGGGGCATGCTTAACTGTTACCCCCTTCCCCAGTCCTGACAGAGGAGTACACTGCCGGGTCTCTCCTGTGTCTGCTGTTCCAGCTACGAACTCTGCGTTCTCCATGCTGTTCTTATTATTTGGCTCTGTGTTGGTCGTTGTTCACGCCACATTTAGCACAGAGTGTCTTTGGCCCCAATGCTGTAGAAAACATTTTGCATTGTCAGTTTTCTTGTCAATGCAATGGATTTTTTTTAACTCAGTAATACCTTCTACTTTTCTATAAAGATTTCCATTTATTGCATCCATTTTCGTATATATACATGCATATGTTCTCTTTAGCAAAATCAATTTTGTGTCTGGTTTTACACTTGTCAGTCGATAAAACACCAACATCCAACCTACAAATCTAGCATGAATAAACGTCTTCAATGCACTTCTCACACTTCAAAAGAAGAAAAAATGAGCATCTGGAGTGAGTTCATATATGATGTAAAAGGATTTCATAAAATCCTAATGTTCGTTAGGAAAACTACTTTTTGTTCGGAAATTATGAATGTATGTGTGTGTGTGTGTGTGTGTGTGTGTGTGTGTATATAGTGTATTTGGTTTTATTCTTTTTGGATCATTGGTACATTGGCACAACATTTTGATATTTTGTTTACTTTATAGACCTTCTCCTTATAAATAGAAAGAGGTTGAGAAACTTTTTAAGTATCGTAGTGCTGATGTTGAGGTATGTTGGGTGTTGCCAGGTTTATGAAGGGCAGAAGTTTTAATAAAATAGAAGAACTAAGTTATCATTACTAATTTTTGTCAGTGTTACAGAAAACTGTATCACTATTTTTTCCATAGTGCACTATAATTCACTCTTTTGCTATCCTCTGTGCAAACTAATAAATGAATACTAATATATAATCACATTAATCAATTTAATAAACAATTAGTTTTGCTATCATAAACAATGTCAAATTATCAATATCAATTCTTTTGCACCAATTTGTCTTTCTCTCATGATCTCCCACCTCTGCTCTGACACCTGAGTCAACCACAAACACCTTCGCACTGCTCTGTGAGACCACCGATGACTCCGTGCATGCTTTCCGACTGACAGGTTGCCAACATTACTCACGGAACCCATCGGAACACTCGCCAGACACCCCGCCATTCACACTTGCGCAAGAACTCCCATCAGCAGGGTGAGGGCTGGATTTATACCAGAGCTGATATCTTCTCGATAATTCCGCACATACGCATTATCCATGTGACCCAACTCAGTGTCCAGAGGTTTCTTGACCAAAGGAGGTAATCCCCGACCTTCAGGAAGATTTTGGTCACCAACAGGTGCGAAATGACAATCACAGGCATGTAATTATTTCGCTTCTAGCACCTTCCACCGCTATATCATCCAATGATGGGTTCTGTCCTTGCGGAGGGGTGAGTCGTGTGTACTGGGAGGGTGTTCTTAAATTTTTGTGCAACATACAAATTTTCTTTCCTATCTCTTCTGTCACTTCAAGCTCCATTCTCTTAAGTCTCTTCTCTTCCTTCTAATTTTCCAATATAATTTACAGTTTTCTTTCTGCTCCTGCCTCCTTTGCATAGCTCTCATTCTGAAGTTTCTGGGCCATGGTGGTTGAGGGGTTAACTTGCTAGCCTCCCACAAAGGCGAATCTGGTTCAATCCCCGGCCGGGTCACTCCCGGATTTTCGCAAGTGGGAGTCGTGCCGTACGATACTGCTGGTCGGTGGATTTTCTCGTGAAATTTCCGTTTCCCCGCCCTTGCATTCCGGTGCTGCTCAATTCTCACCTCATTTCACTCTCATCGGCTCTCAAGACCTCGTTGTTAACCACTGCCCAAATCTCTGCACTCTACTCAACTCAACTGAAGTTTCTCTTTCACACAGCCTCTGTACTTACTTCTGGCTGTCCATATTGAAAGTAACATCTTCTTATCAATAAATAAACTAGTTATCCCACCATAGTGCTGGATTGTATCGCTGACAGTCTTTGGGTGCTCAGTGAGTGAGTCTCCATGTAGGTTCTCCATCAACAATTGACGGGATGGCATGGTCTCAGGATTGGGCAAAAGGAATTTATACTTACGTTTAGCAGGTAACTGGTTATGTTAAGGAGTTAGTATATGGGCGCCAGCTCATAAAGAGCAAGATAAAGGTACAGGGAGTGGGCCGTTACGTCCTTGTGGCTTCTTCTAAGATCCCCATTGCAATGTTTATGTTGAAGTTGTTGGAATAATCGCATTATGCTTGCCTACTGAGAGTGTTGGCTCTCTCACATGATTTCAATATTGGCGAAGTGTGCAGAAGATGATAATCTGTCCTGCATGCACGCAACACTAAAACTTCACGGCTGACGCCTTCAAAAAATAACAATTCCAAAAATTAAACTTTTCTGTAACTAACGTAAAGTGAGATTGTTCATTGGACCATCTCACATGCCCGAAGCACAGTAATTCGGTATTACGTCACTTATGCCATGCTGATATAGGTGATTTAAATGGTTGTGATACAACCAGTCATAAAATAAAACAATGCCATGCAGTGTGTCAGAATTTACTCAATAACACAATCGAGGTACTTACATTGGCATGGCACGAAGGGTCTATCACCAACCTAACAGAAAATACAGACACTGTTAGATGATATTACTTAAGTGAAATTAGATTATATCCCTGGCGCATTGCGCTGGCGAGATTGAAGGCAGCACTGTTCCCAGGTTAAAAGATACCCTAATGAGTGACAATTTACTATCAACTTGCTCCCTGAGCTTGTGATATTTGAGGGTGGCAACCGGGTGGACGAGTCCACTATTCACCAGCAGAGATGTAGGGTAGCCATACTCGATTTCACATAAAACAATGATAACCATTGGCTCCCTGTTAATTCGTATGATTGTGCTGTACTGCATAACCTTCAGTTTGGTCCATTTGCTTTACACACTCACACTTCGCCCAATACACACACTATAACATAAACACTGAATGAAAGGGGCACACAAGGAGTTGCTACAATATGGGAATCACTGTGTCCCCCTTGCATTCATTTCTCTGGCTGTATTTTTACTGGGGACTCTTCTGGATGTTGTCAACCGACCCAAATTATCACACCTTCAAGAGTTACCTCGAGGGCATGAAAGCGGGACTGCCACTTGACTCCGGTGGTACCATGGAAATCTTATCGGCAGGATCCACATCCAAAATGCCATGCCGACACTAGAATTAGGGAAAGCAGTCACCCGCGTTTGGGGCGGGACTCGTCCCCAGGAGAGGACACGTCGCAGCTGCGCCTTGGTGGTGGGATGAATGGGCTAAGGGAGGAGGAATGTGGCATGCAACGTAGTAATATACTTATTGAAAAACCACCTCTTCACTTCAAAAGAGGCACTGCCACGTTAAAGGATTCGATAAGAGTTCAACAACCTCCCATAGCTGGTAATTGGTCTTTGCAACTCAATCTCAGAAAAAATCCATCCAAGACAACATGTTAGTTCTGAATGCTAATGTTATTATGTAGAAACTAATTAATACTATTTGTATGTCTGTTCCTCCTTACACTCGCACAGGTCATATCACAGTCATCAGATAGGATCTCAAGACCTCGATGTTAAGAGCCACCCTAATACCACCCACTCCACTTTCCACAGTCATCTGGTGAAGAGGCCGGACCTGTCTATCCCAGTGGATTATAGTTATGATCACCCTGCTGGTTGCTAAATGATTCAAGATGAGCATTTATGTCCATCCTTTTATTTCAGGCCTCCGTGGCAGAAAGCTGCTCTGAGAAGAAATAGTCTGACACACAGAGAGATCCCCTTGAAAGATTTCCGCTCATACTGCGACCAACTTCTGGGCACACCGGCACGTTTGCAGAGCGAGTATCAACTTATGATCACCCTGTGTGCAGATATGGCCAACACAGTGACCTCAACTATAGGTCATATGCCAGACAACAAAAAAAAGAACCGATATGTCAACATCATCCCATGTGAGTTCATGCTACTGTCTTTTTCATAATCTCGATATTTTTTTTTATATTCCTCATCACTTCTCCAATGTAAATTTTCACTCTCTTGAAAAAAAAATTTGCTATAGTACTTTTATATTTCTTATTGTATTCATACAAATAAAATAAATATGTTTATGCAAATTTTGGGGACACATTTTGGTTTTCTCTGCCTCATTAACTGTGGATTGCACACAAATAATTTAGTTGTTTTATTACTGTGGAGTAGCATAAATAAATAAGAATTATTAGCATGATTTCCAAATATTATGTGTAAAACAATTTAACAACCAAAAAAAAAACCTATAGAACATTCGAGATCATAATACCTCCTTTGAAATTTATGGGAATAGAGGGTTACTTTCGTTCTGATCATTTCATTTGATAACTTTGATGTATGTATTATACCCCCACCCCCCTTTCAAAGTTTTGGTCTGTATTTTTTTTTTCGAGTGCATTCCATTTGATATTGGTTGCTGTTCGATTGTAGCTAGCTGTGGTTCTGACTGGATTTACAATTAGATCACAGCAGAAGATGTGGCTACCACTCCACACACCTCTCCATAAGACTTGGTGAACCATTATAAAAGTTGCAGCAGAACCGAGCATGGAACCATTTTTTTCTGGCGATTTTCCAATACTTTTTTTTCTTGCTCTGGTAGTCATCTCGTTTAGATGCCTGTAAGTTTTCTGCTATCTGACGCCCAGTAGTTCTCTAGTGACATTCGATCATAGGTCAGTTCTTCTTCAAATATGCTATATTACTTGTGGTCATATAATCAAGATATAAGAATGCCGAAGACATTATGATGACACCCTCCCATTTTCAACTTTAATAGTAGCATTATTACACAGTTTACTGCTTGGTCATAACCTTTCACATTGCAAAGAGAACCTAAATGTTACCTTTCTTTAGTGCAATAAAGGATATTGCACTCACCCTTAAATCTTCCTTTCTACTCAGGGAAATGACCACTCTCAAGTATGCATGTACCAATCCAAACCCATTCTTTCACTCCTTCATAGACCTTGATGTGGACCACTCCAGTGTGGTCTGGCACAGCCACTGTCATCACATCATCGGCCCACAGTCGCTGCACCAGTGCGGCTCACGTAACACGCATGTCGTGCGTCCCGATGCGTGTCCGCATCGTTTATTTCGGAACGAGTCATGACCCGATACCGAGTGATCCAACTGAGTTCTTGTGGTGTCCCTAGAGAGATGTGTGTAATTAGGATAGGAATCAAGTGTTAGAATGTGTAGTAAATAGCATTAGAATTTATTGTCCACAGGCAAATAATCTTGAAATTCGCCCTTAGAGGATTGCGAAGTAATCGCAGAATAATTGCATGCCACATGCATATTTAATGCGGTGTAGAGTCTCAAGGCTATGATATTTGAAGTGTTCTATAAAATTTTTCGAGTGCAACTGTCTGTCTAATAGAGCCAATTAGTGACATGGTAAATAATTTGTCTTTCTTTCAACCTGACCATTCTGGTTGTAGAGTGCCCCTAACCTTAACAGACCTAAATTTCCCACATGTTCTGGAAGGCACCAAATAATTGTGTTTTGTATTTAAATTAGTGCTTAATTAAGAAATCGTAACTTTCTACAGAATTAAGAAAACTCAGTCAGAATGTTTCAGTGTTTTATGTGTATATGTTTCAAGTTCAATGTTAATGAGGTCAGTAAATTAAATTACCTCGCGGAGTGGAGCGAGCTCTCGGCAAGGATGCCGCTCGCCCGCGCCATCTCCGGCAGTCTGATTCTATGAGTCTTAAGTGCTGCATGTGCGTCACATCGCGGGGGACTTTCATACTTTGTACTGAACACTTAACTGCAATAGGCTAACATAATTTACCGGAACTTTTATTTAGTTTACCAACAGTCTTCCCCACATTCGCAGCACCCTTCCGTCAGCTCAATTTACCGACCCCGAAGGTGTAATTACTCTTGTAAGTTTTCGCACCATTCTTGGCCTTTTTGTACAGTATTGGCCGCGGGCAGGCCTTGTGAGTCAGGTCCACTGTAATTTGTATTGTATATAACTGTGTGCATTATTCGGCAATACAAATTACTTGAGTTAACCGAAACTTGTGAGTTCTCATTTAGTGTTGTATTTCGGGCCCTAGCCCTATCCAGGAAGTCATCGACGCCTAAGGGAGGCATCCTTCATTTATAAGGTAAATGGTAATTCTAAGGCATGCTGGGAAGCCTGAATACTCCGGCTATATATTACATTTTCCTGTAAATTTGTACCGTGTATGTCGGGATACAGCCATGTGGTCGTTCGGCCCACAATACTGAGAACTGTGACTTCGTCGTTCTTATCCAGTGAGCTGGATCCCATTTGATTCAAAATAGGAACATTGTGTAATATTCTGACTTTTCTTAACATAGTTACCGGACAACGTCCGCATTACTATCCCCGACCGCTTAGCTAACGTTAACCTTCAACTGAATGCCAGTTTATGTTTTTGAAGGTCCAGAAAATAATTCATGCTCTGTTAAAAGTTTTATTACATATCAAGTTATTCTGGGTCACTGTGCACACTGATGGTCGGCAAGCAAGAGCTCAGCATTGAGTTCCGGCACCTTTCCCTATGCCGCTCAGTCTACTGCTGCCGCAAATAAATGAACCCAATCCCCAATCCTATCAGTTGAATTTAAGTATCTACTATCATTTTGAAGGCCATATTTTGCACGTATTTGCCTCGTGCCCCTTTACAGAACGAGTCTGATGACATGCGAAGCACCCAAGGATGAGAGAATCTTGGATTTCAAAACTATCCCTTTTCAGCAGCTCCCCCAACCCCCCACCATCCTCTTTCTCTCTCTCTCTCGCTCTCTCAAACCCCTGCATATAACGACATTGGTAACAGAACATAGCTGCTGAGCCAATCATCACCGAAACAACACCAGCCCAATAATTGTAAAAATTTGATTTTTATGTTTGGAATTTTTTTTTTTTTTGCAGCTTCTGTAGCCAGTCACACATACTGCGACTGTCACTATCGTGTTACTGGGTTACTATAGATAGCATCTTTATGCATTATACACCATTTTTAGGTTTATATTTATTATCCAATAATTGTAACATTTAACATTTGTAACACACACTGTACTTGTACTTTTTTTAATGCGTGATCACACTTTTGTGTATTCGTGTTTTGTTTTAGATGATGCGACACGAGTAAAACTGGAAACAAATCATGAAGGCGCTTCGGACTACATAAATGCCTCTTACGTCAAGGTATGACAATCTATTTCATAGCATGCATGGGGCCCATAGAATACAGCTCACTTGGGGTACTAAACATCGAATTAATACAAAATATTTTTCTTACATTCAATTATAATTTTCAGAAAACCTGTGAGTAGTTTATTCCATGAACAAGTGCATTTTAATATTATGCACGGCAAATGATTGCAAGCCATGACTAAATGGTTTTCAGCAAGGCATGTACATTTTGGAAATAGCTGTAGGCCCGAAAAGGTGTTGAAGGATGTGAGGTAATAGAATTTTGATGTTGGTTACCCGACTACGCGTCAGTCATCGTTTGGTGCCGATGGCAATGAGAATGAGATTTATTTTTCTCCCCGAGTCCTTTGTCGACTATCCTGGCACATTCTATTCATTGTTTTGTTGCTAGCTGATGTAATTGGAAGTTGTCAAGATTCTCCCATGCCGATATTAACACAGTGGTTTCTTCGGGTCTATTGTATGCTGATCTGCATGCCTCGAAAATTATTGCACGAATAGTGCTGGTTGGTGGAGGATTGTGCCGTTAAATGCCGATAAGGGCAGGTGTGTCAAATTACAAAAAAAAAAACATTTGTATACATGCACAACTATTTGCCCACACACGAAAAGGTATTAATTATTCTTACAAGGCACTTTAGCAGGCCTAGGTCCTAAGCCCACTCTGTAGGCCACACGGACAAAAGGTACGAACAGATGTTAATTATTACAGTACTGTTATGCCTCCTCGTCGATGCAAACCACAGGAGGGAGGAGATGCAGACTGCGGGCACAGAAAAAAAAAAAAGTTTCGAATAGTCATATTGAAATTGCAGTGAAGTGGTTGGTACAAAAGATGAAGGTGCCCGGAGCATAGCGATGCTGTGCCTACTCCTTGCTCTATGAGTCCTCGACTGATTTCACTTGGCAAATGGTAAGATGAGCTAACACGGCTTCGCATCAAGAATGTTCTGGAAATAACAAATAGACATAAAAACACATACAAAACATACAAACCCTAACAAAATACATCACAAAGCTCTTGCACTGTGAAAATAAATAACAAAATACTAAAACACTTTTATTAAGCAAATGCCTAAAACCCTTATTAACACTTCTGCAGCTTCTAGGTGGAAAAAGCAAGTATTAAGGTAGCTACTCAGAAAATGTATTAAAAGTATATTGCAAAGGATTTGGGTACTTATTTGCCCTATGTTTTGATTACACGTGAATTATTGTCTCCCATATTTGGCGTACAACAAATTTTTTATACTCGCCCACTCGGTAAACTTACACATGGAATTACCATAGCTGTAGCTGGACGAGTCCATGCAATGAAGCATCAACAGTTGCGAGGGATGACATTTATTTTAAAATTTATTAATTGTCTGCATAAACCAGGTTACACCAGGTTTTGATGTGGACCACTCCTGCATGGTCTAGCACGGCCACTGTCATCACATCATCGGCCCACAGCCGCTGCACCAGTGCGGCCTGCAGAGTACTCATATTGTATGTCCCGATGCATGTCCGCATCGTTCATTTCGGAACGGGTCATGACCCGATACCGAATGATCCAACTAAGTGCCTGTGGTGTCCCTAGAGAAATCTGTGTAATTAGGATAGGAATCAAGTGCTAGAATGTGTAGTAAATAGCATTAGAATTTATTGTCCACTGACAAATATTCTTGAAATTCGCCCTTAGGGGATTGCGAAGTAATCGCAGAATAAATGCATCCCACATGCATATTTAATGCGGTGTGGAGTAGCAAGGCTATGGTATTTGAAGTGTTCTATATAATTTTCCGACAATTGTGTGTCTAATCAAGCCATTTAGTGACGTGGGAAATAATTAGTCTTTCTTTTAACCTGACCGTTCTGGTCGTAGAGTGCCTTAAAACTTAACAGACCTGAATTTCGCACGTGCTCTACAAAGCACCAAATAATTGTGTTTTGTATTTAAATTAGTGCTTAGTTAAGAACTCTTAACTCTCTACAAGATTAAGAAAACTCACTCAGAACTTTTCAGTGTTTTATGTGTATATGTTTCAAGTTCAATGTTAATGAGGTCAGTAAATTAAATTACCTCGCGGAGTGGAGCGAGATCTCGGCAAGGACGCCGCTCGCCCGTGCTATCTCCAGCAGTCTGATTCCACGAGTCTTAGGTGCTGCACATGCGTCGCGTCGCGGCGGTCTTTCATACTTTGTTTTGAACACTTAACTGCAATAGGTTATCGTAATTTACCGGAATTTTTATTTAGCTTACCCACAGTATTCCCCATGTTCGCAGTGCCCCTCCGCCAGCTCAATTTACTGACCCTGGAGGTTTAATTACTATTCTAAGTTTTCGCACCATTCTTGGCCTTTTTTTGTGTAAAGTGACAGTCGTTGGTAGGCCTTGTGTGTCAGATTCGCTGTAATTTACATTGTATACATGTAACTGTATACACTATTCGGCAATACAATTTACTTGAGTTAAACGAAACTTGTGAGTTCTCATTTAGTGTTGTATTACGGGTCTTGGTCCTATCCAGGACATCATCGACGCCTCAAGAAAGCATTCTTCATTTGTATGGTAAATGGTAATACTAAGGTGTGCTGGGGAGCCTGAATACCCTAGCTGTATATTACGTTTTACTGTAAATTTGTACCGTGTATGTCAGGGGATACAGCCATGTGGTCGTTCGGCCCACGAACATGAGAATTGTGATTTCGTGCTCACTCGGTGAGCTGATGCCCATTCTATTCGAAATAGGAATTTCTTAACATAGTTGCCGGACGACGTCCACATTACTATCCCCTACCGCTCAGGTAACGTTAGTTTCGCCCTCGTATATTTCTCTACACTGCTTTGGTCATGTACTAACTGGATGTTTCAACTTCCCTCACCTAGCTCACTGCACTTTTGACACCGAAATTTCCTTAATTGATTTGGTTACAAGATCAGTTGGTGTTGCCTTCATTTGCCGAGTGATCTCGTGTCAGGCTTTCCATTGGCAGCCTTAATGGTGGAAATAAGTGCCATGGTGCATGCAGCCTCTTGGCTGCATATGGCCAAGTATGTTCCCACATTTGCACAAAGTGCAGCTGCTTCGCCATCCATACTGTCTTATGCCAGCAGTATTGTGGTAGGGTGCACCCAGGGGTTTATTCTTAGTTATTCGTTAATTTTTCGTATTCGTTAAGTTTCGAAAGCTCTCGAAACGAATGAAATCTTCTAGAAAGGTAATTTCGTATTCTAAGTCATATTTCGTTACTGCCCTCAGAGACTTCGGCAATGTTCGGGTTTTCGTTAGTGAATGCAAGATGGCTACAGTACGCACATGAACTTTAACTTAATTACAAGAGATTGTTTATAAGATATGAATACTTAAGCTTGAAAATATTAATAAACCATAGCAGTATATCCCTTAAAATATTTTTTTGTGTTTGGTGTGTTTTAAATGTCAGTGTTTGTAACGTTCCAGCATCAGTATTGACGAATGGAAATTACAACTCGGCTAGGTCAATTGGTAGCAACATGAAACTTTAAAGGTGCCAAACAAATAAAGTCAAGTTCCTGTGTATAAAGGTAAACGTGTGCCCGATAAACATTATACCACGGATTTAATTTAAAATCCCGATTAATATTACGAAGTTTCGCAAAACGAAAGAAATATGACCAAGTATCTCCATAATTAATATATTTTGTCGTTACATTACCACACCCCCCCCCCCNCCCCCCCTTGCCATTCCTCCTGCAGTCATAACCGTTTGAGAAAGGTTTTGAAGTAATATTTCCCAAAGCGAAACCTATCTTGTATGTGACTACTCTGCAAACCACTGTGCCTCCGCTCTTTACCAACAATTCAAGTTTACAATTTACTTTTGCAATTAGGTAATCAAACTAATTTACATTATAAAATAGTATTCACTTCACATGTTAAAGAAGAGCGACAATATATCTATTGGGATGCTGCAAGAAAATAATACATTTCACTTATTGTAATTAGTCACATGTTGTTCTCTAATGTGTGGTTGAGGGTGTACTCACAACCTATGCCATTGATGATTCCTAGTGGGCTGCTCGTTACTCTGATTCCTCGCTGGGATCAGCACACAATACTTACAAAAGGGGACCCAGGCCTGCCCAAAACTATAAAAGCCACTGCGACTGCCTTTCATTAATTTCACACATGGCAATGCCAAACTTGAAAAAGTAACAAAATCACTAAATTCCTAATAAAATGTACATAACAGTTTATTTATTTTGTTTACAATTATAAATAGAGTAAATAAACAATTCATCCAGATTACTTATACACCAGACACAATATAGCCTCAGTTGTATACTGTAGAGTTTGTAAAAGCATTAAAGCAAACATTACTATTGCCATAAAACTCTTAAAAATTAATCTAACCATCATGGCTCCATCATAAAAGACCAAAGATCTAACAGTTTGAGTGTTACTGCAATCAACATAATATGATTATTACTTATGTTGCTTGACTTCTACCCAGTTTCATGGAATTAGCCAGACATTTACAATGATGTGCTAGAAAACAGAAATGTTTGAAATGTACTAAGTTATCCGTTTTAGCAAAATAATTTGCAAACAAAACACACTGGAAGTGTATGCAATTTTCTTCATAGAACATTAGGCCTCATAAGATTTGTATACAAATTATCTGTTAAGTGTGCCTCCAAATGTGGACAGAATGATGTAAGCCTTCCTTACAATATTTATAAATTAGGACCCTGAAACTTCATTTTAAGAAGTCCTCTTCCATAATAACTTCAACATGTCAATCCTGTGAGCACATTTAAAACAGTTTCTTCTGAACATCAGCAACAAGCCTAAATGTTAGATTGGTAAGCACCCATAGTCCAATTCTGAAATAAAGTACAAAGTGTGTACATAACATTCATAAATACTGTAGAATTTTTCACTGCCAGCTAAATAGAAAATAACCACACACTACCTCCAACATTAACACTAAATTTTCTTAAATGTTTTACAAAGAGTATCTGCAAAATAACCATGTACTGGTCAGCAGTCTGATATGTTTTCTAACAAGAATATAATAGATTATTTACTGTTGCCTCTCCCAAGGCTTGAGAAGGGAAATATGTTAATTTACCCATGTATCCTGTACACATTGCGACTTATTTACTCACTTATATTGTCCTTCATATAAAAGAATTGTTCCTCGAAATAAAAACATAAACTAATATCTCGTACATTTTTACTGTATAATCAAAGTATTAAAAAACGATACAAGAAAAATATAAAAAAATTAAGTATCTCTCTTATTAATCTAAATTGCAGTATATCTGCCTTTATTAAATTTTCTTTCTTTTTCTTTTCCTTGCCATTCTCACTTTGTCTTTCCATTTCCTTCCCTTTTTCCTCGCGACCTTTCTCATACTGTACTTTATTCTATTCCTTTTCCCTACTGTTTTAAATCTACCTCTTTTATTCCTTTTCTTTTTCCTCATTACTTTACTGACACTTTATTTCAATCTTTGCTTTCTCCTTACAAAATGTTTCCTGAACACATCATAGTGTTTCATTCTGGAATACCTCCTACTCTCACAATAACCTTTTACTGTGCTCTCAGCAAACCTTGACTGTTGCAACTTAACAGCTGATCCCAATCGCAGCTTTACTTCATTATAACCATTTGGTTGTACCCCCAAACCTGAAGCCTCCCTTCCTGTATTTCATTTCTTATCGACTTACTGACTTCACAACCATCAGGTACACTCTTCTCAACATTATCAATCTACCTCAGTAATTGATTTTCTTTTAAAGGAACTGAGTGAGCAATAATAAATTCAGCATTTCTACCCTCAGTATTAACCTTTTTAGTTGTATCATCATAACCAATAATAAATCCTCAATTTTTACCCGTATTATTAAACTCTTTACTTTCCTCGTTACAATCAGTGATAACTTCATTGTTTACTTCATAGCTTTTTTAATTATTGGAGCTGTTATTGTTGATACATGTTTTAGCCTTTTCTTTTCAGATTCAACCCCCACCCCAACCCGTTTTCTAGCCTTCTTTGTAAGCATGTAATGATTTTATAGCTCGTTTCTGCTAGTCGCATAATGCCTTGGTTAAGCTCCCTTTGTCCTTTCTGTAACGACAACAGAACATTGTGCATTTCTTGTGTCCATATCGTTTTATTTGTACATTGTGCCACTATTGCACAGTTATGACCTTAGTAAATTTTCTCAACTTAACGTATAAACCAAAATAAACAACATACCTCGTGGCGAATTTACTTGCAATAATATCAACATGACCTATACACAAAATAAACAAAACAACTCTTGGTGAAATTACTTGAACTGGTGGCTCCATTGATGAATTTCCCGATGTGGAATGTTGACTTTTTACCATTTACACTGCTGCTTCTGTTGGCGAATTAGTTGTCTGGTACATGGAACTTCTGCGTCGCTCGCAGACACGTTCGGAACTGCCGGTAATTTGGTGAAGTGATGCTTTGATGTTTGTAGACACCAAGTCTTTCAGTGCAGTTAATCACCCCGCAGTTGGGCAGCCATGTTTGTAACATTGCTGCCCCGCGTCTGGGTCATCATGTTTGTAACATTCCACCTTCAGTATTGACGAATGGAAATTATAACTCTGTTAGCTCAATTGGTAGCAATATGAAACTTTAAGGGCGCCAAACAAATAAAGTCAAGTTTCGGTTTATTAACTCTGTAATTTTATTTATCAATCAAATGAAACAGCTCACATACAATCTTGAGGTATGCAGAGTACGAACAGGTTTCACAGACAAACAAGCAAAGAGATAACAGCGCCACAGTACTATGTTTATTTATTCACGTCTTGAAAACTGGTCATGCAAGAGGAACTAGCGACCTCCCACACCGGCGGAAATAATGTAGTAGCATAACGTTTGCTGGTGTGGGGGATACTTGCCATGCCCGACGTGTACCCTTCGAACGCTGATTGTCTACTGTTGGTCCTTTACCATTCCCGGGGCGATATTTACACGGAGTATTTGTTGCTCGTGCTTATCCCCCCTCCACCCCCCGCCACCTTTCTAAAAGTATCAAACATAACCAAATAAGGGCATGGCGTGAACCAGCTTCCCACACCAGCCGAACTGCGTCGTCGGTAAAAGATAATCAAAGCTTCCAGAACAAAAACTGTCATGGCAGTTGGAAACGAATCTACTAATATTGACGCTAAAAACTACTACCATTTCAGAAAAGGCAAACATATGCCCGATAAACTTTATACCACAGTTTTAATTTCAAATCCCGATTAATATTACGAAGCTTCGTAAAACGAAAGAAATTTAACCAAGTATCCCGACAATTGATATATTGTGTCATTACATATTAAGTAAATAATGTATTTTAGGAAAAAGGTATATTTCGTTCATCAAGTGTGACAAATTTGCTCTCGACAACATTCTATTTTCTAACTGGGCTGGACATGAGATGCATTACATATAAATATGCTGTAATTTCGTATGCACTGTGTTAAAATGGTTGCGCATGTACGCCGATAATAGAGAGGAGACACATCTTGTTCGTCACATGTACGAAGATTTTCTCCATGACCTTTTGCTGTTTGGTTGCAAGCTGTTTTCGAGCATGCTGTTTCTTTTGTTATATTTAATACCAAGATTTAAAAATAAGCGGTGGACAACAAACTAGACAGTCATGTTTCTAGTCGATTGTATTAATTCCAGTGTGGTATCAATTTTCACTCAATTATTTTCAAGAGAAAGTAATTTGGTTGTAAATTCTCAAGAATTATTAAAACATTAAGCCCTCTTCACAGTAGCGCGACGCGGTGCGATGAGATGCGAAGCGATGTGACGTCACACCGAACCAGCCAATCGTAGTTCATATCGCTCACGACGAGCGACAGGTCACAACGAGAGCGCTAGCGTTAAGCATGACTGGCCGCGGATGCGATTTCGCTGGCGACGTTGGAGAAAACAGCCAATCAGAAGCAAGAATATAGAAAAGAAAAAAAGTAACTACTGTTATGTTTATAAACAAGGGAAAAGAAACGAGAAGCCGATAGTAAAGTGTGTTAAAAATTTTGCTGCGTTTTTTGCATTTGTAAACATTGTTTAAAAAACTGGTGGAATATTTTTTACTTTAAAATTAGTTTTGAAGAACTTCTGATTCAAGATGTAGAGAATATGTGGTATTTGTACGATATTTCTAGTCGGGAATACTGCAATTAGATGCAAAAATATAAGGCCTGCATGTAGATAGTTAGCAGGCTGACCCTTTAAGATATGTTTTGTGGTACCATAGAGCTTCTTAGAGTACTGCCAAAACTATATTTATTTGTGTTTTATCAAATATCACCTGGACGATGGCAGGCACCTTCAATTTTTTCCCTGTTAGAGTTATTGCATAGCGCTATTGTGAAGAGCCTTGCCGGCGACACTTTGTCTCAACGCAGCCTTCTGCTTCATCGCGCCATCACATCACACCGTCACATCACGCTGCGTCGCGGTATTGTGAAGAAAACTGCTGGCAACACTTTGTCTCATCGCCGCCTTCGCTTCATTGCGCTGTCACATCGTGCCGCATCGCGCTATTGTGAAGGACTGTAGCACTAACTATCGTTTAATTTACAAACTACATTTTGCGAAGGAAATTTGGAATAAATCTGTTTTTATGTTCTCGTATTTCATTATAAACAACTGAAATTAAATCATTAATACCCTCACAATAGGCAGTCTACACTGCTGTTTACATGGTTCACAAATAAAAAAAAGGTTAATTAGTTCTTTTAAAATATTTTTTTTTATATGTATTTTTATGTTTCTGTAATGTATGAAGGTACATTACTTCACGATTCTCTTCTTGTACAGTCAAGAAAAAGACTGTACCACATACCAGCTAAGTTTTCATAACAAATTTCCGTAACGAAAGAGTAAGGGCTTCGTTATCGTTTCGAGTTTCTTATCGAACATAGTGATGTCAAACCAACACTAGAATGCGCTTAGAATAACTCCTTTGGTTAGAAATACAAAACTCGTATCATAACGAATATTTTTGCCGACAGAAAACGAAACGGATAACTTAGAATAAACCCCCAGATGGGCTGAAGGCAGGCAGGACTTTTGTTTCGCATAATTTTGGTTTTAACATAATTTGTGGTTCTTATATTCCAGTAACTGTTTTAATTTTGAATATTGTTTTGGAGGTACAGAAAAAGGCAAAATGTTGTCCCTAAAAAAATAATAAAAATTCAATATACAATTAACACTGTCCATGGCTTCCCTACACGAGCCACCACGTGCGCTTTATATGGGGCACCCTCTGATTCCGATGGTATGTCATTTCGTCCCAGAAACTTGATAAACATAATTTCTGCAATGCATTTGTTGCAACAAACCTTTTAGATTTTGTATATAATAAAGCCTTTACACATGCTGTGTATGTTCGAGGATGGTACGTGTAACGTAACCCAATTTGCACAAATGTTTACATGTGTTTTTTTATTTAAATCATTTTGTAACAAACATTTAAACACATAATGAAAGCAGTCAAACATGCAATGTTTGTAATGGGAATTGTACTAAGGTGTCATGTGCATCTTTTCACGCCATCATGTGCACACAACATGCACACTGCCACAAAGGGGAATCATCACAGTGAAACATGCCCTGAGATGCCATGCTCCCCCGGCCCAGCTGTGTTTATGCATGGTAATGCACTCCTACCATCACCTATGTCGAGTTTGTTGCCCTTGGACTGCCTCGGTCATTCTTCAACGTGCTTCGATGGCCGAGACCTGGTACATTGTGACACTACAATAAATAAATATATTACCAGTGACATGGGTGAGGTTACCCAGGACTGGTTCAGTGTTGAATTGTCCGGCACCATAACCTAGCAGAGAGTTAGTGATGTCGGTAGTTCGGTCGATGGCCCAGGGGGCCCTGGATGCCTCCATCAATTTGCAGATGATGTTGTAACGTGCTTACTGTTACACTATTTACACCTTATGACAAGACTGTAGGCCGTCTCGTAAGCCTGGAATATGCTAGAAAAATTGTGGGAGGTACTACAAAGAGTGTAGCGACCTACAATGAATCAACACACATTTTTATTTTGTAAAGCGGTTTATTCACTGTGCTTTACATGTGAATAGTGAAAGAAAATGGACCCAGCACTTACGGCCTGCCAGTAATCTTAGCGTGAAAATAAGCATGGTATTATACGGATACGTAGTAGTGTTAAGCTCTCTGGTGAGAGTGTGGTTGGCTCTCCCCTCTGTACAGTAAAGAGAGAAAACAAACATTCCAGTTAATTAAGTTAATTGCAGTGAAGTGATAGCCCAAATGACGTAACCCCAGGGAAAGGGGGGCGGGGCTCGTGGAGTGGGCGACCAGTGTCGTCGTTGTGGCTCGAGTGCTGAGACGAATTGGATGAGGCATGTCGGCTTCCGTCACAAGTGATGAGAACCGACGTCAAATGCCGAATGGTAAAACATAACATGAACACCATGTAATTTGATGGCAATGTTGAACAATTGTATAAATTAAATGAAACAAATTGGTGACACTCCTGTCGATTAACAAAAGTCTGTTAAGGTTGAAGTTGTAAAGTTGACGGGGAGTGTCGTCGCACTAAATTACATGTTACAAGGATGGAGGCCTTTATAGGCTATCTCCCTTTTTGAAAACATAATTGCTCTTTTACAAATACACATTAAATACATTATTATGCTTTATTGTTAAAGTGTTTGTATTTCACTTCCTATGATTTGTTTGCATTTCACTGGCTACAGTGTTGCCAGGTGGCTGTCTCCTTTATAAAACACACCCCTGATTGTAGCTGTGAATGAGGTGATGATGTTTGATGTTTTTTAAAAAATGCTGCTCGCTACTGATTACACTTTGGGACACTTAGCATCACTTCAGTTTCGGCCTACAGGCCACTTGACGACACCTGGTAGTGTGTTACTTCGTAAGTCATGGCATGAGCTGCTACGACGTAACGGCCAATTGCCTGTGCGCCCAACGGCTGTGACTTTGGGGTAAACAACATTTCGGATCGCCTACTTATTTATTAAAAGCGTTTCCTCTTGTGTAGGGTAGTCTCTTGAGTTACGTAATCGTTTCTGGCAAGAAGGTGCAAGTTCCGTTCTTGTCGACCTGCACTGCGCACTCTTGACCTGATGTAGTTGGTGCGGCCCGGTGTAGCTGGTGCAGTTAATGTGACTGCGGCGGTCAGAGTAAGCACAAGTAGCTCGAGGACGCATGGTTCACATCACTAGTATATCCCAATACCAAGTAGTACTCTGAGTGATTATTATGGCGAAGCTTGGAAGGCATTTTCACTAGTACTGCCTCGTATGAGTTTGAAAAAGAAAATTTAGAGAAATTCAAATTCCTTGTGATATAGCATGCATGTATGATCCATTACTAAATAATTACATGCTGCTGATTTTCTGGAGAATCTTTAGGCATTTTACACTGAAAGCAAATGTTCCAGCAGTTTGAACCTCCAAACAAGTTCCAATAGGTTCTAAAAACAAAGAGGTTTCCAATAACTATCAAGTATTCTGTACAAGGACATAAAGTATTTGTGCTATGTTTGCTGGGTCGTTAGGGTGTGGTATCTGTAGTCCTGGGAATTACTGACAACCACAATCAGGTGGCCTCACAAACTTGCTGCACTGGTGCTGAAGGAACTTATGAACCATATCTTAAATATAGGCACTACATAGTAGATCTTTGGGATAAGGCACCCTGGGACTGAAGATCGGGTTTAAGGAGGTCGTCACAGGGAAATGAAACATTTTCAAAAAATATTATGTGCTGTGTCTACTGCTCCTCATGGATATTTTTATCTTGATCTGAACAGTGTATGTGTGCAGGGCTACAGTGGAGGGGTGGAGTACATAGCAGCGCAGGGACCAAAGGAAGAGACTTGCGAGGACTTCTGGAACATGGTGTTGCAGCAGAATGTGCAGCTCATGATCATGTTAACACAGTTCGAAGAAAGTGATAAGGTAAGCTCGGTCTCAGTCAGCACTTTTGTGCCATGTATTTCTTTGCCGGAGTAGTGACGTTAACAGCTTTCAGTTTCAAGAGGACCGAGGCTTCCAAATATGATGCATTTAGTTCACCCTAATGATAAAGATTTTCATGTGTTGGACCAGTACTGATTAATATGGTATTTGGGTCGCACTGTTTCAGCTGTTCATCCCAACACTTTATACTCAGGAAGATGTGGGTGAAACTGTTTAATCAGACTAATCTTGTAAGTGATAAACATGGTGAGTTTTTCTGTTGGCTGTTGCTCTTCTAGCATGAGCCTGCTCTGTGCTTAGAGTCTCTTGCCATATTGTAAACATCGCCTGTGTATATGTACGGCACACACTCTGCACATTTTGGCGTCCCTGCACTCGTCCCCTGTGCATGATGGTCGATGGCATTGTGTAGGTTGATAACCCAGTCTGGTTGTCAAGTGCCTGTATTCTGTCGAATTGTTGACAGTGTTTTGAGAGGCAGAACACTGACGACAATGAAAGTTCCTTCCACTGATGGTTGCGAGTTCGATCGTGCATATTCACACTTTATGAAATATTTGCGCACATGCACTGCACTTTAACAATGGCATGCCTAGCCCTGCACAAAACCAAATGTGCAGATGAAAAAGTTTTGTGTGCTTGTAATTTTTGCATTTTTGATGAGGTTGGCCGAAGCAAACTTGTTAAAATCCAAACGAATATCATTGTCACTGTAATTACACTTGGTTGCTGTCTATAGCATCGCGGGTGTTCGTGGCTTGGTTGAATGTTGGCTCGTCTTACGATCGCACTGACAGTCATGTGTGCCCAGTTCATACTTGGCCACGATATCCTGTGGGACGGGGTGCAAGCATTACTAGCACAGATAGTCGGGTCGCCTCGATGTACTAAGATACCCATGACTTAAGTGTCGTGGCATGGTAGCTGAAACACCTGATGAGGGGTGAAGGTCATGGTCCTCATCCTAATGTGGTAGTCCTCTTTGCATCCATTGGAGGGTTAGACTGGTCAGTACTACCCCAGCGGTGGAGTGAAGGCAGAGATGGGAGGGAGTGAGTGTGGTTGCATCCAGATAAGTGTTTTGTGTGAGGCCGAGCATTATCCTGTTCTAAAATGTTAAGCTGCACAAGGAAGGGGAGCACACATGGTCGCAGAATTTAATTGATGGATGGCTGAGCCATCATGGTTCCTCAATCAATACCAGTGGGATTTGGGAATAGTAGCAAATTGCACGCTACACCATTACATCTCTCGTTAAAGCAGTGTGCTGCTCTACAATGAAGCATGGCCAGAACATATCGGCAGTTGTCGGTATCCAGACAGAACCGTTGTTTGTCACTGAACACCACTCATCGCCAATCTGCAAGCTGTCATGCTGCCCATTCCCAGCAGAAAGTCAAACATGCACAGCGATGCTCAGGTTCTGATGATAGCAGTCGTAAGGTATGCAGTGACAATAGATCCCACTCTGCTAGCAAGGGATGGATCAAAATCAGGCTTTGCGGTTTGGCGGTTGGGGGACGACGACCAGTAGCTCTTGTCTTAAAACCTGTGAGAGGGGTGGAGGAAACTCCCTAGTGTGTACATACAATATAACACCGGAATCATCTTATACTTGTCTCTCATTTGCCTACATTCAAGGTAAAACAGTTCCGTTGTTCCTTTTCTGATGGTATTTTAAGATAAGTTATATATTTTATGTACTGGCAAATGACATGTAGTTAACAATATACCATGTATGAATCTACGACTTCAACTCAGCCTGTGGGAAGCCACGACACCCACACTGGAGGTCGAAAACGGACTGCTACGTCCCAAAGATGATTACCACACGCCATTGCCAGTAACAATAACTACGCACGCCAAGCATGCAACCCTACGTCGCCAACCAGACGAAGCCGGCCTACCCTAAGCGAGTGTCATGATACCACTCACAACCATAGAGTTACCCCGCTTCCAACTCTCGCCAAGATAGAGCAACAAGGGATGATGCTGCCCACACAGAGAGGAGCCGGCTGGTAGAAGATATCCGAAGGAAACCGAAGCAAGACACCATACAGTATTTAGGGTCGGACTTCCCCCCCCCCCCCNNNCATAAAACCAATTGACGTCAAGTTGCCATCGCATTGGCTTCCTCTGCCTTGGCACCCACTAGCTCGCCCTACCACTGCCATGCTAAGGCTCTGCCTCAACCAGATCTTCTATCAGCAAAGCTTGCTTCAACCCCCGAGACACACTCCACTTGGGAGTACTTACCCATGTTCCTTCAGGACTACACTAGGTGACAGTAGGGTTTGAGTCGTTTTCACGACTGCTTTATTAGATCATCTAGACTTTCTCTTTGCTTTAACAGGTCCCCTTTACCTGTTAGTAACATAACTTTTGCTGGTTGCTTGGTAATTACGAAAGCCTAGGAATTAGCACTGGTCACCGTGTTTATTCTCCCGAGAAAAAATATGTTCAATTCAATGCACTGCGTTCTGATTCAAGGGTAATTTGTACCCCTCAACCCCCCTGTAAATGCCGTCACCAAGGAAGCAGCAGCTGACCACGTCTTACCTGCCTACCTGGTTGAATCACATTATGACCGCCTGCTAAAAATGCCATCTGCAGCGCATAGCCCATGACGATGGCCCGTGATGTGGGCTGGTGAAGTAGGTGTATAATGCGATCGATAAGCTGGCTCATTGTGCTTCCTGTTGTCATGGGTAAGGGAAGCGATTTAACCTAGTAGCAAAAAGGAATGATCATCGGCTTTGGGGGGCAGAATTTCCGAAACAGTGACGTTTCAGAAACTGTTCACGTGTCTCTGTAGTAAACATGTATTGTGAGTGGACGAATAGCACCATTGGGAATAACCATCGGGGAAACTATGTAGCTCCATGCACCAGTGATGTCCGAGGTGAACATAGACTACGATGGTGCGAGAAGGCCAACCGACAGACTACTGTTGAACAATTCATCATCCATATGAATCAGGGGTAATCCAGACACATGTCTACCACAATAGTTCAGCGAACCATTCTGCGAATGGGACTCCAGAGTAGACGGAGAGTGACTGCACCTGTACTAACACTGGTGCATCGATGAAAACGACTGGAATTTGCTCGACATTATGGCGACCAGTCCGCTGCTGATTGGCGACGGGTAGTCTTCTCCGACGAGTCACGTTTTCAGCTGCATAGAACGGATGGATGTCAGAATGTCTGGTGAGAAACGTCGGCATCCACTGCTGGACGAACAGAAGGCGGTGGAGGCAGTGTTATAGTCTGGGGAATGTTCTCGTGCTATTCTCTGAGTCCCATAATCCTTGTAGAAGGCACTCCTGATCGCTTTGGTTATGAATCCATCCTCGGCGATCACGTCCACCCATAAATTATGATTGTCTTTCCTCGGGAGGATGGGATCTTCCAGCACAATAATGCGTCTTGCCACACGGCTAGAAGTGTCAGCGCGTGGCTGGAAGAGCACAATAACGTCTTTAAAGTTCGTCCCTGGCCACCAAACAGCCCCGATCTCAATCCAATTGAACATCTGTGGGATCACCTCGATCGTCGTGTTCGCTGTCTGTCTCCTTCACCGCGCACCCTTCAACAGTTGTGGGATGCACTGCAGACAGCATGGCTCCAGATACCCGTGGAGACCTATCAGCACCTGACTGAGTCACTGCTGGCTCGTTTAGCTACTGTCCATGCTGTGAAAGGCGGTTACACTGGATATTAGCGAGTGGTCATAATAATGTAATTCGATTGTGTATTTCCGACATTAAAGTAGGACTGAGAGCTCTCTGAACAAGGTAGTATGTACATAGCAAATACCATACGATTTGTCGGCCGCCCATACTGTGGGCCCAGTGCACAAAGGCACTTGGCACACATGTACAGTAGAGTTCCCTACTAGGTACATTCCACGAGGAAGCAACTGGACCATCCGAGTCAACTAACCCACCCTATACACCGTGTGAGATTAGCATGTTGGAGTGCCAGGCCTGACAAGGTGTGACCCAGTAGCCTCTAAGTGGCTCACGACGAAGCTTTAGCGCCACCACAAGACAGCTAACCCGCTCCATCCCCAACGTGAGATTCGCCGGTTTGAGTGCTAGGACTGACATGGTATTACGTTGAATCTGGGTACTCTAGCTAGAGAATTTCAGTCACCCACCCCTTGTTTGCTGCGACGGCCCTTAGTACCTAATCCCATGTCATTCTCCCGACGAGGAGGGACTAAGTCGGTCGATAAGAAGGCATCTACAACTCCTACAGCCAACCAATTGCCAAGCAACCCATACCAGTTGGTCTTAAGCCTTTCCTCTGCACTGGATCAGGACAAGCTGTCCGACGACTGCAGGGGCCTCACTCTTCAGT
>NQII01000203.1:68106-142011 GCA_002778355.1 Clitarchus hookeri | reverse complement strand
TTGCCTACCCCAGAAGACCGGACGGTACTTCGCATCCAGTCGTCGTCCACCTCAGACTCAGACTGCCCGTGAACCTGGGCCTCGCCAACATCATCCACCGAGCGACGCCGCATGCTGCTGCCACCTGCATGCAGACCAGCAACCCAAGGACCAGCCAGCTCCAACTGCATGCAAGCTGCCCCCACCACCCAGGCTTCTCAGCCTCAATACAATCAAAAAGTCCCTTGATAACTAGGTGATGTGTCAAGCTTCCTGGCCATCAATTGTCAGTAAATACATGTATGCCTGTCAACTTAAGTTTTATGAAATAAAATAATAAAATATTAAAAATAATTTAACAATTAAGGTTAACATTGTTGGAACCGATCAACCTGGAGATCTGAGCTATACTAACCAAACCTATGAATAAAATTTTTGTTGCGAACCTTACCAGATATGAAAAAAAAAAAATTTTTTTTTTTCAAACTAAACCAAAATATTTTAAAATTTTCATTTTAATATTGCACATAAAGTAAAAGCCAGCATATTATTAGTTGTCACAGTACACTTTGCATAGAATATATGCCTTACTAAATGTTTCATGTTCATTCTTCAAACTTTTCAAACTTCGCCCAGCTCAAAAAAAATACTCTCTGCTCATTTCAGTCCACAGATATACATTATTTATTTGTACTGATGTTTCTTTTGTCTTTCACTTTTCTCAGAATGTTTTATTTGAGTGGAGACATTAGTAGGACTCATGTTACAAAGTGTTTGGTGAGTTCCAAACAACATAGATAGTTATAGAAAGTGCTTATGTGGCTGTGGGGAGAACTACCAATAAAATTGGCAGGCTATTTGAATCTTACATGCAGTGGTGCCGAATTTGAAATAAAAAATGGTATGTAACAAAAGTGAGAATTAATTCGACGTGTTTAGTTTACTGAAAACAAGAATTCCATATAACGAAAATACATATAATCAAAATTAGTTACATTAAATTATAATTCTTTATATTAATTATTAAATTGTATGGATAAATATTTTATTTATATTTTTAAAATGTTATACAATTTATATTTTCAGTAAAATTAATAACTATGAAGAATTATTAAATTTCTTTGAACAAGTTAAATATGAAGCATAATTCAATACTAGTATTATATCACACCCCCTCCCCGCCCTGCCGGTCTTGCAGTCATTTTAATAAATGCTCCCAATTAAATTTAAAATTCCCATTATCCTTTTGTTTAAAATATTTGTTTATGTTGCTAGAGACTCCTTTTCATTACAATATACTTTTATACCAGAATAACTATTCTGATCTTGCATCATAATGCACCTAAAGAATGTACTCACAATATATTGCGAGGAAAACAAAACATTTCCAACATACAATTGTATATACTTCATTTTTTACATTTTTAGTAGTATACTGTGATTAATTTGTGAAAATTCTGTCGGATTTCACTTCTAAAACCACTGTCTACTGCAGTTGTTATTAACAGTGAAAATAATCAAGTTGAAAAAAGGTTGTCAGTTTAACCAAATTGTAAGTAAATAGCTAGACTATATTCAGTGCCGCCAGTAGGCTATTCAAATTTTGCCGCCCCTACTGACCTCTGCAATTGAATACCCTAGTTCACAATAATATTAACTACTATTTGTGCACTTTCGTCCTAATTACACCACCTTTTTCCCGTAATTAGTATGATTGTGAACTAGGGGATCGATGTGTCAGTTTCTAGATTATTTTTACAACTCAACGATTTAGTTAAGATTGCACAAGAAATAGTTTTTGGGTATATTTCTGAGCTAATAAAAGCTCAATCATGTACTACTAATAAGGCGGGGTAAGGTATGCCTCATTACTACTTACACAATAATGTACATTCGGTAAACGTAATTAAATAATTTTTTTGCGCTTACTTACAGTTTAAAAACAATATATTCAATTATCTGGTAACAATCTGACTGATGATGTCAATGAAATTCAATTAATTAAGTTATGAAAGTTTTATAATACCTTTTAGCGCGATTTTCTATCGGCAAAATCATCAATTATATCGTCGTATGAAATCTTGTTCATTAGTTCTGACTATGCACAAAAGAGCTAAGGCGTTTAGCTTTTCTTGGCTTAAGGTAGATCTTAGATAATTTTTCACTCGTTTTAAGCAAGAAAAGCTTCTTTCACCCGAACAATTTGTCGCTGGTGTACATAGAGCCATGGGAACTGCTATATCCAAGTTTGGATACGAGTCTATCAAGGAGGACGAGAAATGTGTTAACCTTGAAAGTATCACTCGCAGTCATTCTCATTTCTTCATCGGGTGTTTCATCATAATTTTTTTTACTTTTCAGTTATCTTTTTCCCATGTCTTTTGTATACTGCTTCGACATGCTTAATTCCTACGCCTTTTGTTCGAAATACTTAAAATTTTCTCGTTCAGCTACGAAAAACTTGCAAAGAGATTCGTAAAGATCGGCAACAGTGATCAAATCTACGGTAGAAGCCTGAATTTGAGCATTCACTTTGTTTTTTCTTTCCAAAAAAACATTCCACACAACAACCATTACCGCCGTTTCCAGTTTTTCTAAATTCAAAAGTATTCCCGTCGCTTCGTTTCGTGTTACAGGCTTTTCGGTACAATCATCCTTGATTGATTCCAAAGTTTTAAGGACTTCGTGCCAACAATCTCTCAAACTTCTACATGCGTCCTCTCTAGCTGACCAACGTGTCAGATTTACTCTCTTTAGCGTTTTCCCTTTCCCGATTTCAGTCATTAATTTTTGCCAGCGCTGTGTCAAACTTACAAAAAAAAAACGTAGTTTTCTTGAAGCAACATGACAATCTTCTGTGCAAGATTCAGCAGTCGCAGTTGCCACTAAATTTAAAGAGTGGTCAGAGCAAGGAACGAAAAATTCAAAAGGTGCTTGGCTTTGAATTTGAGCCTGTAAGCCATTGTGCACACCAGACATGTTCGCGGCATTATCATATGATTGTCCACGACAGTCTTCAATATTTATGCCCAGTGTTTTGAGCTCCGAAATAATGGTAGAAAACATTTCTTCAGCTTTATGTCCCACTGAGAGCAAAGACTTGAGAAATCTTTCACATGGTTCGCCTGTTTACAAAACGTATCTAATGACGAGGGTGTGTTGGTCCACATGTGCTATATCTGGTGTTGAATCGATGATTAAGGAAAAATATTTCGCCCTTCTTATCTCGTCTCCAATGTGTTTTAAGACTTTATGACCCATAAAGAGAATAAACTCATCGCAAACACTATTTGATAAGTAACTGGTACTTCAAGATCCTTGATTCCCAAGTCGTTCAATATGACTGACTAAAAAATGATCGAATTCAGCTAACAGTTCCAAAATCATAGAATAATTTCCGTTATGCGGACACCGAACTTTTCATTTTTTCCTCTGAAAGTGAGGCCTCTTGAACATAGTAGTTTCACTACGGCAATAACCCTCTTCAGAACGTTTCTCCAATAAGTAATTTCTTCATCAATCTGGACATGGAGTAAATTATCGAGTCGGCCATCAATCTCACTTCTAACTTTCAAACTAAGGATACTATATTTATGACGCGCAGAGTTTTCATGCTGAGCTACTCGGATTTTTGCATTTTTCCAGTCATTAAATCCTTCGTTCTCAAACTGAGTCTTATTCTCCAATGGACCGAATGCCAAACAGGGCCCACAATATACAGATCTTTTACTTTCAGAATAAACCAGCCAATTTCGGTCATTCACTTAATTATTTTTCATTTTTCTTTGGAAGATACTCACTGACAAGAAACGACGCTGATCAGCATATATTTTTTCACTTTTAGAGAAGTCACAAGACTTGTTTTGATCGAAGCCATACCTTGCGATAATCTCCCTTAAGGTATCGTTGATTTCCCATAAAGCTGGATTTTGTTTAGATTTACTGTTGTTTGCACTTGGTCATTACTTAACATCTGATTCTGATACGCATCTTCAATTTTTATACTTATTGATGATTCCTCTACCGCCTCTACGTCAAAAACATAAATATTCGCTTTTCCAAAAGTAGATGGTTCAACAGATAACTGTTGTTGTTGGGCCGCAGAGTTCAAATCCGTTTCTTCTTTCCCAGATTGTATTGTGTCAGTGCATGTTGTTGAAGTTCCTGGTTTTTCAACACTACTTCCACTTCGGCTTCTAAAAAAACTGTCAATTTTTGTAGTTTTACGGATAATCTGTTTTTGTTCTTCTTTTTTAATTTTGCCTTCATTTTATACTCAGCTCCACTAAGTCGCTTTCTGCCATCACTCATTCTAACAATTTCTTGTATTCCAAGAAAGGAAATAAAAAAGATTACATTGGGAGTTTTATTTCTCGTACATTCTTTGTTCAGACTCCAGACATTGAATAGTTACCTAACATAAGTACAAGAAATTTATTTAAGTATGATATTACAAAAAAATCTAAATTTCTTTGCATAGATTCCGAAACAGCTATTTATCAAGTAAAATTACGTCTTACTGATTCGTTGGATGATGTATTGTAATATATTATGATTACTTACCTACTATAAGTTTCTACGCACCGGTGATATTATGCTATGAAATTATTCATACAATCCACGAAACACTTTGAAAAATTACAGCACACAACCAGAAAAAGTAAATACAGGACGGGACTTCCCCGTTTGTATCGCCGGCTACCGCTCTATATCTATCTTTCTCGAACTCAATGCCACCACGCGGCGTATGCCTACAACACGACCTCGCTTTGGTTCCCGCGGCGGCCGCGCAGCGCTGCGCTCGTGTAGTCAATTCGGCCAGACACACTTAGCGAACGGTCGTGTCGTGTCACTCGTTCACGCGCTGCAACCAAACCCGACTACGCCAATTGTAGAAAAAATTATCTAAGGGGTGAAACATATTACATGTTGAATTGTTTGTGTGGACATAATAACATTTAGGTATATAAATATAAATCTTTTTAATTTCTGTAAGACAAAAAAAAATTTGGCCCCAAATTTGCCGCCCTTGGCTCCAGCCTATTCAGCCTGCTGGTAAATCCGCTACTGACTATACTGTTCGCTATATACCTCAAGCCAACATGGAAATACAACTAGTCGTGCTACTACAGTAATAATGTAAAATTTATACTGATTAGCAGAATAAAATTGCACATAGTATTCAAAACGTTTTGTGTTGGATATGCAGACTATTTTCACAAGTTCACCAGAAATATAGCTTTCATATAATTCCCTGACATTTCCCCAGCTTCATTGCAAGTGGTAACTCTGCTAGGTATGTGTATATATCCTAAAATTTCCGAGACAGAATATAGTATAGTAAGGAAGTATAATTTCCTGATGTACTTTTGCTGTAATCTTTTTCCTAACCAGTTAGGTACATACTAAAATAAATACAACCCATTCTTGTTGCAATAACTTTATTAATGTGAACATTATAAAGACAATTTAATATATGTCATAACAGATATAACAAAAATAATTACATTTCACTGAAGTGTACAAACACAAAAAAAATGAAAAAAACCTAAATTTTACAAATTGCAACATTACCTGTATTCCAAACCCTTCTTTTGCATGGGGAAATACAATAAAATTAAAAAACCCCTTGGGGCAAAAATGTATTGGAATGAATCCATTAATAACTATAAATAAATACAAAATAATAATCTAAAATATATTGTATAAACACCTTATGATTTAATATATTAACAAGTTTGACATTAATATATTAAATACTTTTGAATGGTTACATTTCTTAACAAATGTAAGAAAGCTGGTTATGGTCAATCGCCATACAAAACAATTCATTAACACTTGAAAATTTGAATTATTATTGATAAGTACCATAAAATTACAACCCTTGTGTTTGAATATGCAAGTACAAATAGCTGTACAGCAGAGGTTTTTTGTATAGCTATGTTGATAAAAGTTGAAAGTATCGTATAAAAGCATGCACAAAATATCTTAACCTGCAATATTTTTCAGTAATAATGTGTTTAGTAATAATGAGTGGAGTATCAAGGTAACCTACAGGCTTCAAATTTGAAACATCTGAGAGTATTTATTTACAGTAACGTCGTTTACAACATGAATTGTTTTCAGAAAGAACAAATATTAGTGCAGTATGTAGTACCTCATATTCACACAAATATTCATGTACAGTAAAATCTTGTTATAGCGTACAAGAATAAAGTGGTACTTTGTACTGAAAGTCTTATTTTTAAACATTTACAATATGAGCTTCAAAAAATTACGGCACGATTAGTCATTTCAGTAAATAAAAATATATCTAACTACAAAAAAAAATATTGTTTAAAAAGAGAGGATAAATCGGCAGTTTATAAAATAACAAAATGCAAAATTAGGTACATCCTACAAACATAAAATAATGCATGGTTTGCAAATAGTACACACTTCTTACTTAATGGAGAAGTTTCCTTTGAAAACCTGACACCACTCACCCTTAACAAATAACACTGAAGGAAGTTTATTCAAAAGATGTTTGTGTTTTGAAATAAATTACTGTAATATTTCAGGAAAATATCTTATTTAAATGTGTTTGCAAGGAGCACTTAAAAATCAGCTTCATGTAGGACGCAGAGTTCTCATAGTGATACATGTACCTATAGAATTTTCAGCGGTGAACCTATCATTCTATTGATGAAAAGTCTGTAGTAAAGTTCAAAACATGCATACAATCGTAGCTTGGCTCGTGTCTGGCTAGTATGTAAAATAAAGAAAAGCTTTAAATATTAAAAACAGAAATTATTACTTGTAGGCATAGTCCATGCTTACCATGCCATGTGTAGGCAAAGGGCCTCCATTTAACTTCTTTGTTCCCGGACTACCGCAATTGTCAGTAAAATGTGTGTCACGCACAAAGTGATCTCTGTAAATTTTCAGATTGTCCACTTTTGTCAATTTTGGATTGGATATGAGAGTCAACCATACTCTGAAGTCATGTTCCTCATATACAGGAAATCGATGCCCAACAGTCCCAGGCACGAAATTACACCCCGAAATGCAACACTTCGACATCTCAAAACATAGAGCGTACAGCAGTTTAACAAATTAATGGATAAAATGTATGTATAAAAACATTTTCCAGTCTACACACCACTTTGCTAAACAAACAATACGGCGACCGTTTATGAAAACGTGTTCGAATTTTTCCCATGTTACGATTGGTTGCAAATGTTAGAAAAAAACTTGCTTGGCGCACTCATGTGACTGTGGAGTGAACTAGAACATGGATCAAAACGGTGTATCCTGTTAAGTTCAAATTCCAGGCGACAAGTACGTATTTTTGGCGAGAACGAGTCTTAACCTGCTGGGAATTGTGAATATTCCGATGGACATGAAGTAATGTCAGTCCTGTCAGTGACTGTTGGTCCATTGATCACGAAAAGCGGTAAAGTACCGTTAATCCCAGGCGCTCAGAAAGGAACGAGTTTGTAAATTACCTACGCCACCATACAGCTGTTCCCGAATGTACACAAGCTTCAAAAAAATATGTGTGTTCTTGTTTGGTTAATTCTTCATTAAAATAAAGTATGTATACTTTCCATAGTAGACCCAATATTCTAGATATATAGTCAATTCACAATTACTTTCAACTTTTCTGAAGATGTGCTGAAGTGCTACTTACAAAATATTCCTCCGCTTCATGCAAGCAAAAAGTTTAGGCAAGTTTAGGCAATTACACCAAAGGGACAATGCACCACATTCGTGCACAATCATAGTAATATTATCTTGCATAAGAACTGGCATTACTAACAAACTTATTTTCTCACGTGTTTTATTCATATTAATTATAAATGAAATATAATTTATAAATACAATCTCAAATTAACCGAAAATAAGGTAATTTTATATCATTTTAGGTTAAAACAAGTATAATATTATTTTGATCTAGGTACATTATGACGGGCTGTCGTAGTCTCAGGAGTGGGGAGAAGGAAGGTTAGACTTAATGGTACAAGGTGTCAGCGCATGGGGTACTCATCTAGGGGTGCGCCATTAGCCCACGTAGCTCCTCCTGAGATCACCACACGACGAGGGGACATAATCGATAATGTTGTAGAATTCTGCCTATGCCTACCTACGAGGGTGTAGGCACCATAATATGCCTCTAATTATTAAATGAGACTGTTTAGCTGCCGTCTCACATACTAAAAACACAAAAAATTCATCATTGTTAGGGGCGGTGAACCAGTGGGTAGAAGACCCAAAATATAGGTTATGCGGTCGTGACGCGACTGATAGTAAAACAATGAATCACTTTCACTGATTTTACTCACTATTTGACCCTCCTGAGAGGCACTTACAAAAGCCTAGGGATAAGGTGTACTAGCAGCCGATACAGGCAAAGGCACGTGGCCAATGGAAAAGTTACGGTAGTTAAACCCCCAGTGCAATTCGAGTGGCGGGGCTGAGTGTGGCCCGGCCCCCGTGCTATGCAAATAAATGAAATAAATTACGTTCCAAATAAAAAGAAGTCACTATTGATATACTAATTATCGGTGCAAAAAGTTAAAGTGCCTGGGGGAATGTGGCATGTATCCACTCCCTCAACACATGTAGAACCAACTGAACAAGCATGGCGGAGCCCGATGGAGACCCCTGCTCGAAAGTGCGCCAGTTGCATTGCAAAAATACACTGGTACTTTGACTGATTTAAAAAAAAATTTACAATTACAGTTACATGACACCAAAAGACAGAAGCACTTTTACATATTAATTTGCATTAGCAAATTAGGCACAGAAAGAAATTTGATTGGTAAGAAAAAATATAAGCAATGTATTTTTATTATGCCTCGGTGTTGTCTCTCCCAGTCTACTGCATTTGTATCAGGTTTGTTTACACTTTTACTTTTACCTTTTTATTTAAATAGAAAAATCACTTGCACCCTTATTTGTATTAATTTTTAAGGTGGCAACAGGTGGCTCGCGGAGGACAAGTCCACTCTGACCCCAGAAGGGGTGTGGTAAGCCATCCTCAAATACGTCTTAAACAAGCCACGTTTTCATTGAGACACACAAACATGTGACTTGTTAACCTGGCCTTAAAGCCCAAATTTTTCTGAGTAATTTGCACATGCACACTACACACACAAAACATGCATGGGGATGTGAACAGGGAATGAAAGGGGACACACAAGGGGCTCTGTGAACACTATAACGCTGATTCATTTCCCCGCCAGTATTCTTACTGGGGACGTCTCTCGGTAGCATTGGTCGACCCGAATTATCACGCCCTCAAAAAAACTCTCTTGAAGGCGTGAAAGCGGGATGGTCACTTGACTCCGGTTGTACCCAGGTGGTAGCGAAGGGGTGGTACACTCCGGTTCATATCACAAGCAAAGGGGGTGGGGGGTAACCGCCACGTTCAGATCGACTGTCCCAGTAGAGGGCACATCGAAGCTGCGGCTGCTGTAGTGGGTCGAATGGACTAAGGGAAGAGGGATGCAGCACACATAAAACACGTAATCTATAATTAGGAAACAAACAAACCTTTCAGACATGGGGTGGTTTTTCTAAGGTATGTTCAAAAAGTGTAAAGAATCTGCGAATAGGCTATACCAAGACACCCCCCATCCAAGTTGTGTGTTCACTGAACTTGCTCTGTGGCTCACAATGCTACCAAGGTCATATTTGGTGTCTTGTAGCAATGGTGATGAAGATGCATGTATGCTTCCTAGTGGCGCATCCATGCAAGCAAAGCTCATTAAACACAAATGGGACACTTGTCTGTCTGTCTATGACGATAATGCACTGCAAACTTCCTTGAACTCGCGCGATTCATTCACGTTAACAAATTTTTTGCATCAGTTTGGTGCTGCGTTCTGGAGACACTGAAAATGCAAATTAACAAACACATTCAGCACTGATTAACATGTGACTTTGTCAATTATATTGGCATAGAGGGAAAATGAGGGAGAGTGCACGCCCAAGACATACATCAGCCACAAACCCTATGCTGCTTTTCTGCCAATGCTATGACATGGAAAGAACTAAAAGTTAGAATACTGATCTTGTAAAGAAATACTCTCAGATGTTTGCATACTACTTCTTACCAATTTTTATTACATTTCGATTTAATCCATATTGTCAGAAGTATTTTATTCACATAAAAGGGTTTGTCTTTAGAAAATAAAGATTTAAGCAATCACATTTGTCTCGTTTAACCATTTTACTTTGATAGTTGTGTTGTTTTGGGGTAGGTCAATGTTGGGCACACACCCAGAAAATGTGTGCCTCTGCCAAAGGTTGTTTTGATTATGGTCATCCTGTGGACGGCAAGCAGTGTTTCAAAGTGGGCATGCACGTTTCCAATAAATGATCGTTGGGGGCTGCCACGGGACTGCGGTGTATAAATTAGCATTGCACATAACACGTTTTCTGCATTGTACTTGGCATTGTTAGATTTATTAAGGTTTCTCTTCTAGTGATTTCTCTTATTTCTTTGCTATGGGAATTACTATGACGGGAAATAACCAATTATAACATGGGCTCTTTGTTGGCGGGATATTAGCATACCTCTTGCATTCAAACAAAACATTTAATACATTTTAATGGATATAATTGTGCACAAATAAAAATTCTCCTTCAAAACATTTTAACTGTAACAAATATTTAGAAATGCTGGCTTAGTTGGTAAGCGTAAAATATTTGTTGGAAAAACGTTTAAAAATTATGAAGTGGGATTCTACTTGCTGCCTACGTTACATTCGACTGGCTCAGTTTTTTTTAACCACTGTCTTGTAAAATTTGTTTTCAAATTTGGACTTTTACTGTGTGATTTATGTATCTATATATAATAGTTTAAATAAATTGTCAACACCAGCAAAGGAATGAGTTGATAGGAATGAACTCTCTCAAAGTTTGCAGGTAGATAATGTCTCACAATGCATTGTGTTGATGAATTAACCATTTATATTATTAATTTAGGAATTGTATTGATGCAGGGCAGTGTCCTGGCTTCCAGCCCATTTGCCACGCTGCCCATCAACCGTCACCAGTGTGNCCACCGCATCAACCGTCACCAGTGTGCCCTCAGTGCACAGTGTAATGCGAGAGCAGGAGAGTGCATAGTATTGCCGTGCAACTTCATACCACCCCCACCCGCCGCTGGGCGGGCGGTGATGTGCTATAATGGACTCTGCACACATTAACTATAGAGCAATTTAAGATAAAATAATTAAAAGCAAAAGAAAGACATACCAGGCGTGTGGATGCTCAAAGACGTTCCTATATACATTTTAGTACGTTAATTGTGTTTATTTGAATATTCATGTATTTTTCACCACAGTTGTATCACCCTCATTTCATGCCATTCACATTTAAATTATATTTGTTCATGTGCTGTGTAATATTATGTATTTATTTATTCATTCATGTTTTATACAAGGGTTTACGTTCATTTAGTTGTGCAAGTGATTTTAGTTCAACAGAAAGTAGTGCAGGGCCAGCCGCATGTCGCCATATTCCGCGTCTCGCGAGCTCGCCAGTGTCAGTTGCAGTTGGGTGTCTCAAGGGGTCGGCATGTGCAGCGTCGTGCTCCGAGTGCTTTCACGTATTCGTACCAATCATCTTTAGCTGCAATAGTCTGATGTAACTTACTGGAACCTGTTCTTCTATGCACCCGGAGAATAGCATCACCCGGGGAAGCTTAACACACCAGCAATTAATTTTTGTGCACACCTGTGTACTTTCGTAGTTTTACGTGTCTGTAGGGCCGCAGGCCAGAATCCATGTAAAGTTTTCACCTAGAGTGATATAAGTGTTTTTGTGCAAGAGTAATTACATGCAAGTTTTCAGACTTTGTCTCTTTTATTTCGAGCACTGCCTCCAGGCGTTTCGGGGTATGGGTCCCCTATAACCCACCTTCACCCAGTTTCACGTAAATTACTAAACAGCCAGTCTGCTCAAATCAGAGCTTTTTAATTTTAAATTGTGTGGGTCAGCCTGAATAGTCCCTCAGTATTTCCCATGTAAGTATCAGGAGTGAGGGGCTCTTCCAACAATTCACCGAGGGACCGTGTATGACCAGGCGAACGACCCGCCGTACCCTGAGATCATCATCAGCTTCATCAGCAGCAACAATTGGCACCGCCTGCTGACGGTGTCTGGCGCCTAGTTGGGTATCCAACTCCAAAACCCACCTAAATATGTTTTTCACCATCTCTCAAAACTTCTTTTAACCCAACACCGCCCAGCCAACATGCATTAGTATTTGTATTATGATACATTTTAATGTAACATAGGTTGTGTTACAGGTTACGTTAATATTGGAAAAAATGTCAAGAGTTGCTAGGTCTAAACTATTCAGTTATCATAAACTTATCTATACAAATATAATGATGCTTATTTATGTACTGTACATGGGGAAAATGTTTTATCATGTAACCAGTTTTTATTGATCTGTATACTTACAATTATGTGTCTACGTATATTTCCATTAGTATGTGCCAAGTACCATTTTAATCCATAACCCAGGAGCCCATAATACATTTGATGGGATCATTGCTGTAATGTTAATTTTAAAAAATGAAATTTTTGTTTCAGGTAAAATGTTTTCGCTATTTTCCTGGCCTGAGAGGAAATGTGAAGTTTGGAAGTATCACTGTTCATTGTGCCACCGAGATGATGTTTCCAATTTACACTCAGCGTACATTTACCATCTACAAGGTTAAAAAATTTACTTAATACCATATATGATATTATTTACCCATGGTGGAGATTTTTAATTTTTCGGAAGAACTGTTTTTACATTTGTGTAAAGAATTTAGTTTTGTATAACTATGTTAAGGATGATGTTTTATAAATGTGTAAGTTATTTTATTGGTACAACAAAGCCAATACACTAAAGAACGGCAATTTTAATTAATTAACCTTAATGATTAATAATACTCTTGATTGGAAGGAATAATATACAAATGCTCGTGTTATGCAGTTTACATTCTTCAGTAAAATTGTAACTTGCAAATTTTGTATTTAAGCTTGAATAAAACATGTGTAGTTCAGTATTTGTTGTATTAGTCTATTTGTTATTGCTCGTTTTTGGTTAACTCAGGTCTTTTAGAATCAAACCTTTGAAAAAATGCCATGGCAGCAATGTAGGTAAAGAAGTTCCATATATTGTAACGTAATATGTGCATATTATTTGCAGCTCCCACTAAAAATTCACGAGCCCACACCATGGTACGGTGGAGTGGTGCCTAATTGCACGTCACCAGCCATCTGTGTATGCACTTTCTACACAAGCAGGTTAAACTAGAATTCTCATCCCAGTCCCTACATCTCTTGTCTGCCTCAACTCTAGCCACAGTGCCTGGGGCTGTAAGTTGTTTCTTCCACAAATAATTATAGAGCAATTTTGCTCTTTAGCATTAAGGGGTTCTTCCATTAAGGACATAGAACACCAGCATATCCAGCCATTTAGGGTTACACTAGTCCAAAAAGAAAACCACTATAGATTCTAAAAAATTAATTCATTTATTTATCTAACAAAGTTACGAGCTTAACACGAGGTAGCATTATTTACTGTTCGCCTACATAGAATCAATTTCGCATTGAAAAAAGAATTAATTAAATGAATATTTAGCTCAAAAGTATTTAAATCAAAACCTAGAAAAATCATTAATAAGGGGGAAGGAAGAAATCTTTCCTTTGCGGACCTACACAGATTCACAGCCCATTCACATTGAATCAATTGTAGCTTGCTGCAAAAACTAATTGACGTAAACTTACATAAATTAAAGTTTTTCAACGTAATTAAAATAAAGCTACACTAATAGTGTAATAGTGACGTCCCCTCGACCACCAACTCTGGTAATATCACTGATACCCTTCCCAGCTACATGAGACTCTGTCAGTCCACTAACATTGGCCAGTAAATTTAATCCCATTACAAAAATGCATGTGAAACACTTTCTAATAACTATGGTCTGTTTCCTTGCACTACAATTTGACTTTAAATTGACAAATCAATGTCTTTAAATTGGGGCCAATACCCCAGACATGGATTTAATCTCCTACAATTGTGACTACATTTTTCTTCTATGTATGCCCAAATTGAACTCTTTACCTGCAACAGGAAGCATTGCCACAGGCTCGCGCACCACCTGAAATCAGCAGGATTGTGTTCAGTGATCCCAGATGTACCAGTACACAAGGACACCCCATACCACCATCTAGGCCCACCTGCTACTATGACAAAGCTCTACAATTGCAACATAAGAGAGGTGTTGACCCCAGGGAAGTCACACCACCTTGAAAAACTGCAAACCCAGCAAGTCGACGGCCCCTCCACGACCACTTGCCTTGTAGCTACTGTTTCAAAGTCACGCGAGAAATTCAAACACCAACAGAAGTTCCTCTACACAACAATCTGACATTTTTACAAACAGAGACAATATTGGCATCATATATAGAAGTGTGGCATTTGAATTTGTGGACATTACACTTTTTAATTCAATTCCCGTTGGTTTTCTGCTCCTGAGTGATGCGAGCCGCATCCCTCAACTTAATGATTTTTGGTCCCATCGCCACTGCACAGTAGGCATGCGCTATTTACAGAGGGTTGCCACACCCCAAACATGCAGACATCAATTTCAACGACTCTGCAGCCAGCATGAAGTGTAGGAACACACTCCACTGGTGTGCATCTCCATCACTGTAGTAAAGTGGGTGTCTCACGTTCATATCCCCAAGGGGTAACTTTTGGGAATGTGTAGTGGGAAGTACAGGTCATGATATCCTATGGATTAAGGGCAGGATTGTTTGAAGCACGACTCTACTCGGTCATACCTCATCATTACCAGTGAAAGCCACATAGTCAGGTGTACCACAAAACACATTCTGAGAACTTAAACAGAGGCATCACAAGATATATTGTATGAACCATACTACCCAAGTGAGCCTTACAGAAGCAGTGTTAACTCCTGTTGTACCAATGCTAGTTGTAATGGTGAATCAGTGCGTGAATCAGCTGACAGTCCCACATTGATCCGTTCACGTGGGCGACACCAGGATAGCCCCAAGGTTTGGATCCTGTGAGATCTGTTTGTGTGCTTCACAACAACACTATGCTATCAGGACGCGGCACAAATAAAGGCAGCATCAGGCAGCGTTGCTTCCCTGATCAAAATACAGATGTCACACCAATATAATTTGTGTGACTTGGGTGTTTGTGAATGCATGCGTAGTCCCCAAAAGCAGATAATAAATCAATAATCAATCCCAGTGCATACAATAAGTGCCAAGTGTATAATGAACATAATTAAAGTTACGTCAAAAGACAGGTTCTACGACTTCAGAGTTGGCAATGGTCCTTACCTTTGCCAACCTGACTCTCAGCTGGGAGTTGATGAGTGCATGATTGTTTAGAATATGGGCGATTATGCGACGTTACACGATAGATGACCAGCGAGAAGAGTAACGAGTGGTGAGGGACGTAACCAGCAGGAGAAAAATCTGCTACTGCGAGCACCAATGCAGTGAATGTGAATGGCAGGCTGGACTATTGGATTGGATCCATGAGTGTAAGACATTTCAAGTTATGGCAACAGGCAAACTGAACAAGTGTTAGTGATAAATGTGAGTTAATTGACTATAACCAAACAGAGACATTGAGAAGGACTTTAATTAGGGTTGAGATAGACATTGAATACTGCGCTCACTGAGAAATAAAGAGTGCAATAGTGGAGATAGATAGATTGATGCTGTATATAATAGCTGTGTAAATAAGTTAAAATAAAATTTAGTTTTTATTTTCATTAAGATCTTATGGACTCTGATACGCCCCTCTGGCATCTTGTAACAATTTTTTAGGCTAAGAGAAGAAGCTGCAAATGGCAGGGACGCTCTTATTGATCAGGAGGATGCCAGTCAACAGCAACCAGTTTTGACTCAGAATAACCGCTGGGTACTTTCCAGGGTTGCGCATCAGTACTTAGAGCCATAATCGCCATACCTCATACCCCACTGAAACCAAAACCTGTTGCAGCACACCCAACTCCTCCGACCCACATGAGCAGACAACTTCATTTCTGCCCTTTCACCCCAAAACCTGCATCATTCGTTCCTGTTCATGCCAATACAATGCCGGCCATAAAGCCAACCTCTCCCAAGGCCTCTTGGCAGGTGATCAACCCCTCTGGCAGAACAGGCTAGCCACTTATAACCTGCCAAGTGATCCCAATAAAGGGCCAATGCTTGCTAGCCCTAGAGTGGGTAAAGGATCGTATGTCAGTGTCCGTCACACCCTGAATAGGTGAGGCGTCAAGGTATAACTGGATTTAAGGTGAACAAGTTTATTCCCAGCGAAAATTCATCGGAATCATATGCAGAGTGGTTTGAACAGTGTTTAATTGCGTGGGTGAAAAGGACGAAGACCAAGTGAACCAGAGGGCAATGCTAATATTGTGTGTAGGCAACTAGACATACAAGGTTTTGCAGAATCTCTGCAAACCGAAGAAACCACAGGACTGGAGTTACAAAGAACTCTTAAGGCTCCCGCCTACATGGTGCTTGAACTGTGTTGCAGAGTGTTTGTAGAACGTGTATTCACAAAACTATTAAACATGTGTCAAATGTGCTGATCTACAAAAAGAACATATACTTCATGTGAGGACTGTTGAGTACTTTCAAGACGTCACGCACATTATAAACACAGTTTTAGAGTACTCCAAAATAGCTAAAAGCGGCTTTTTCAAAGTGCAGTATCTCAAAATACATGCGTCAGATCCACTAAAACTACTCAAACGGACAGTGTTGGGTCTGTTTGTAGTACCCAACTGTGGCCCACCATTGCTAAGTAGGGGCTGGTACATTGCCTTACGGTTACCTTGGCCATGACTTCAGCATGTGGCATAACCTCATGTGAAGAAAATTGGGAGATGCTGAACAGCTTGGTAGATACCCTTCAGATTTTGATGAAAGATTGGGAACCACTTCAGTGCGGCAGGGGGTTGTCTCTTTACATGTAAAGGAAAATACCACTGTTTTTTTACCCAGGGACCGTTGTGTGTGTGTTAAAAGCAATGTGGATGTGGAAATAGACAGACTTCTGAGAGAGACTGCACATCATACACCCAGTAGCATTAAGAGTGCTGGCTACACCGATAGAACCAGTGACACACAATGATGGCAGCGTCCATCTTCCTGCACATTGATGGTATCGGCAGGAACTATAGCCGCCAAGGCAGATGCCAGAACACTACTCACCAGTGACTCATGAGCATCAGTAAATTAAGGAACACTCGCCAGTAATCTCAGATGCTGACAGTAACAAAAGGAACATTGCCAAGAAAGAAACTTCATTATATACATAGGCTGAAAAAGAAAATTTAATATTTAAAAACTTTTACTGTTTTCGGGTGTTAAAACTCTGATAGTTAAAATATTTTTTAAAAATATCATTAATTACTGAACCATTTTTACATTTGTGGCCTATCATTCTGTATCATAACTTTTTTTACCTGAATGCCCTTCCTTCATTGTTGCTAAACTCTTCAACTGTTGAGCACTGGTCAACGCTCTCGTATATATCTACGTATTCAATTTTTGTTCACTGATTTTTGTGTTCCTCACATGAGCCCTCAGAAGTTTCCAGACTCCAACTCTGTGCCCTTTCAGTTTTGACTTGTATGAGCCCTGGAAAAAAACTGTAAGCTGTTGTTTCTGTTGTGTTACAGGATAGCCGCAAGAAAACTGTGAAACACATTCACTTTCGTGAATGGCCAGACTTTGGTGTCCCGGACAACACGGACGTGATGTTGGAGTTCTGTCAAGTGGGACGACAGAACACAGAGAGCAAAGACTGTCCAACCTTGGTACACTGCAGGTAATATACACATTTTATCCTGTGCTCACATCTTGCAGCATAGCCTATGTGCATTAGGGTTGCTAAATTTTTAAGATTTGCCATTTTTGACAACTCGACAAACGACATCCGACTCCAATAACACAATCGAGGAAAAGTATCATCATTAAAAAAAAGTTTGAAATACTGTCTATAATGTGTAAAAAAAACAGTATTATACATCAGTTATCATTTTATGTAAACATACACAATAGCAATATATCAGCTGCATGTAGAAAATTTATATTTAACCAGTTTTGTAACTTCAAATAGTAGGTTTTCTTAATTTTGTATTCTCATAAAAATTCTGCAATTGGGTTAGTGAAGCAGTGCAAGCATACCTGTAATTGCAGCAGTGCTAAATTACTTACCTCCGTTTATTATTTAGTTTATTTTCTAAGAAGTCTGAGATACTGGATATATGACTCTCTTTTCTATGTCTAAATGGGATAATTCCCTACAATATGAGACAGTTGGCAACCCTACTGTGCATACATGTACATATGTGTGGCAGATATATAGACTGACACAGTGTGTGAGATAGAGTGTGTGTGTTAGAGTGAGTGTGCGAGAGAGAGTATGCGTGAGTGTGAGAGAGTGAGTGTATGCGTGAGTGTGTGTGTGTGTGTTAGTGAGGAGAGATGTGGAGGGTGTATGTTATTCCCACATGTAGGCAGGTCAGCAAAATGGATGAGAGGCTAATGCTGGATGGAACTGCCTTACTAGACCTGTGGTTCTAGCCATCTGAAAAGTGGAGTTGGACAGCGGCAGAATGAAAATGTGTTTGACAGTATAAACTGTACAAGTTCAAATGTGAAATTAGATAGGAAATCATGGATAAGGTGTGTTAGGATCTTCCATCTCATTGACTGATGACAAGAGCCAAGATTTTATGGTGCTATTTTAATAGATTCCATCATTAAAAATTGCAGACTTGGGTTAATCTTTATCGTCATAAAAGATTGATTGGTTATTTTTAAAGATTAGAGGTTACTTTATTTTTTTAATGCTCAATTTTATAAATACATACTGACATAAAAATAATAAATAAAGTTTATGTAACTACATAACAAAAGTAAGCATTTGATTTGAACTTTAGCAACACAGATTTAAAAATCTCATTTTAGGGATATATATTTTTTCTGTAACAAGTGGCTGCAATATGGTTTTATAGAGAAAAACATTCCATCCTTTAAACATTACTACCATTATATTAGATTTTAGTTTTACTTACTTCATTGGAGTATTTTTTTAGTCATATCGATGCAGCAACTGATACTTATTGCTCCTATTCACTAAACCAAAATGTTAACGACTGAAAATTATTTTTCCTCTTTTAATATGCTACAGAAAACAATGAGTTGAAAATTGACAATATATTTATCACCACTTGGTTCTTAGTTTTAAAGTATAAATTGTTATTGGCTATTCATGGTAAAGTGAGCACTTTTGAAAACCCTCTCATTTGGAATAATAGTCAATAAGAATATTTTATTTTAGCCTTGGACGTTAACTTCAGAGTGAATTGGAATATACACACTGTGTTTATTACGTACATGGCAATACTTATTTAAAAACATGGTTAAGGGACAAGAAATGGCTGAAAATTAAAAGTAACTAGGGCCTCAAAATTGTTACTTTACCATAAACAGCCTATAGTCGTAGTTTCATACAGTCAGTTCACGGCTGGAAGAAACTTTTGAAAATCAACCTTTGGAAAAACACTCTAGCCGTTAGTGACATGCATATAACATTACAAACAGCGGCGAGCGCGGATACAGTTATGCCGTTAGGTTGCCAACACAAAGAGAGGAAATAGTTCCAAAGTTTTAATGTAATTGTTAATTTATCGCTTACAAATGGGTGTCGAAAAGAATTGTATCTTATTATGCCAATTATTAATGACGTGATGCTAACGTATTTAGATTTCAATGTTTCTTGCATAGTCACATGATAACGCTCAAGGTGAAAGTAACACGGCCATTTGTTTACTAACCTTCGTAGTCCTTGTGTTGTTGAGACACGTGCCAGAGAATTTGTGCGATTATCTCGTTTAACCTATAATAATTCATTTACTTGTCTTGTTTTACTAATATCCGCTCTTTATTATTTGGTTTTTAATAACGTATGATTTTAATTTGTGCTCACTTTCCGTTCTAATTTCTTTTGTTTTTGTGTGTTTCGTGCACGTGTCTTTCCTTTGCCACTCTATTCTAACGTTGCAGTATTTGCACATAAGAATTGTTTTCACATTGTCGAAGACGTAGAATCCTTCACTCGCAAACTCTGCCGTCCTGTCGAAAACCGTCACAACCATTTTTAAATAACGTTTTACAATTGCGCAAAACATCCGACTTAACCACCACGCCATTTTAATGTCTGTAGCAATTTCGATCAATACTGATGATCTTGCCTTCAATGTACGGGAATTTATCTAGTCACTAACAATTGATTGTAAATAGACAACTACTATCGATTCATCAAAATACTCGCATTTTGGGTTTATAGAATTAAATTTTTTTCGCGGGTATCGCATATTCTTTGGTGTGAAATTCTCAAGATTAAAAACTTTATGCTTGTGGAATAGTCATTAATAATATATACATGATTTTTATAATGGGTACGTGCATGTACGAACACATCTACACACACAGTGGAATGTAAACATTGCCATGTGACTGCCACATGGCAATGTTTGTTTACCTTTGGCGGAAGGATACGAAATGGGCTTGAAAGTAAATCTTTAGCAGGGCTTCAAGAAAGTCTCTTCCAGTCATGAACAGACTATAGATATATTTTTATGCTTAATTGAGTAATATTTTGTGTATTAGTTTAAACTTTGGTGTTAGGCGATATATTAATCCACATTTCGGTGTTACTTCAGTTTATTGTTGCTCACCGTATAATCTTTTCTCTAGTGATTGCATTTAGAAAGGAAGAGATACAAGTTCAGAACTATGAAGTATGATGATGGAGAAAAGCTGGCACATTGATTTATAAATTGATCACACTTTGGCATACACCTGACTAGTGATTCATTCTTGTTTCCAGCGCTGGTGTTGGTCGCACTGGCACTTACATTGCAGTTGATATCCTTCTGCAGCACATTAGAGAGAACAAGAAGGTGGACATCTTCAACAGAGTCCTCAAGTTACGTAAGGACCGTGTCAGCATGGTGCAGTCTGAGGTATTGTCTCACACTTTTAAATTGGGCACCCACTTCTACGATGTTCATGGTTGGTTGAGCATTTGAAAACTGTCACTGCCCCTACCTGCGTATATTTTAACGGGCACACTGACTGGCATGTAACTAGTTAAGATGGTAATGACAGAGAGAAATCACTTCCATGTCATTACGTTGAATTGAAATTCTAACGTAAACATTTATGAATACTGAAACCATTTTTCTTACATTCTGTTGTTCTAATGCATGTTTGTAAAATTTGTAAAATATTTACTTTCTTAATCATTTTGCATTGTCACTTGACCAGTGCAGGCATAAAGTGATTGAGCTCATGTCAGTGTTAATTTTACATGTGGTGGAAAAATTACACACCGTGTAAGCAACTAAGTCTTAAGCAGTGCCGTTAAAAGTGCTCAGTTTACAGTGAATAGCCTGTTACAATATGAACTGTATTCCGTGTTAACTGCTGTACCAGTCATGGTTCTGCATTGCTAAGAAAGTTGCTAACCCCATAAGTTGATCATTTATACGTTAACCGTCAAGATTTCTTGTTGTGGTGGAATTTACATGAATGGCATAGCATTAGTGGTTTGCATTTAAAACACAAGTTTATGGCGTACATTCGTTAAAACCTTTTTAAAACAAAACAATTAACACAGCAAAAACAAGGTGCAACAGAGGAGAATACACTTTTGTATAATTTTGATAAACTTTACTTTATTCACTGAATTGTTATGAAGAAACTAGTAAAATTTAAGTCTCGGGATTATCCATTTATCAACCTAATTTTAATGATCTAAATACTTTATTTTGCAGGACAATTTTTTTTTTTGTTGCAGGCACAGTATGCATACATTTATCAGTGTATTAAGGATGCTCTAGATGATGATGCAATCATGAACACAGGTAAGATAATATCATTAGAGCTTTTTAGTCCCTATTTTTCAGAGAATACTCGGGTATCAGTTGGTTAATTGTGAAGCAAACATTAAGGTTCACTCTCACATCCCTAATTGAATTACTGGTTTCTAGAATCGTTCAGTTTAGTGATACTTATTTTGTAACTACAATTATACTTATCTGGCAATATACGTAATGCTATAGGACAAACATAAATTCAGACTTTTTGTCAAGTACATAGTTGTAATCTAATTAGCAGAGCAACATTTTTAAATTACAGATAGATTCTCGCCATTTCACAATTACCAGATAACAAATGGTTAAAATATGGCAACTAAATTTCAATGCATTTTAAAATGTAATGCTATAACTTAATAAGAAATATTCAGTTACTTCACTGAAAAGAAAGTTATCGCATATAAATAGAAAATTCAACTTGGGGGATGTGCTTGAACCTTTAAGCCCACTAATGTTTGTAATAATGCACAGTTGGTGTCAGTTGGTGGACAAAAAGGTAAGCTATTTTTGTTGACAAAGTTGATTCGAACATCTCTGACCGCATACCAAGATGGCTTTCATGGTAGAGGTCGCCAGGCCCGCCCAGAACGATGGCAGGCATGGGTGCTCTCTGCTCTGGGTCCCATTTGGTGTTGAGCTTCACAATGTGGAAATTCAAAGCAAAAAATATATTCTAACATTTGTTGTTAAAATACCTACAGATAACTGCTGCAAATCCTGTATTCATCAAGACATCTTGCATTACAGTTTAATAAAAAAAAAAAATTGCTGTTTATAAAATGTTATCCCAAAATCCAGATTGTTGAGGTGAATTTTGGAGTACCTTCCCGTGCCATGCCTGTGCGAATGAGGAAGGAGGCAACCTTCAAGGTGTACATATGTGTTCATCTGTATGGCCACCAGGTGGTGCACTTGGGGTTTGTCACGGACTTGTCAATCGCAACATTTATGATTGCATTCAAACAAAATGGCAGAAATTTTGTGGGAGCGCATAAACAACTTAGGGAGGTGTACGTAACATTGTTTTAATGAGAGAATAAGCAAGATATTGCAGGTAAGGTGATTCTGGGAGTGTCAAAATGGCATTTATCCCTCCAGCAAGGTCACACTTTGGAAGACTGAGGGTAAAACAGCAATCAAGAGTATGTACTAAGCATAACCTGTATAGAGTTGTAGGTACTCAGTTACTGACCTTCGAAGAACTTTCAACGCTGTTTGTGCAGGTTACTGCGATTTTGAATATGAGTCTTATATGTGCCCTTACAATAAATCCTTGGGAGTGTGATGTCCTGACACCAGAGCACTTCCTTGTGGGTGTGCCAATGTTAGCTTTACCTGACCGTAATCTATGTGATATCCCCTTGAACCATCTTGGCTACTGGCAAATGGATCACACAGTTTCACCAGCAAATATGGAAGAGATGGAGTGTAGAGTACCTACACAGTCTCCAGCTGAGGGAAAAATGGACACAATCATTCACTGACAATTGCATCAACCAATTAGTGGTGATACAAGACTCCATGTTGCCACCACTGAAGTGGAAGACTGCTAGTGTGCCAGCAGTACACGCAGGCCAAGATTGTGTAGTTCGTGTGGCTACCCATAGAACGCCACAGAGGGAGTCTGTACGGCCTGCTAGCAAAAGTTGTCCACTTCCTGTGGATTGGCATCACAGAGAGATTATTAGACCTACTCATCCTTTGACATCACTGTAAATTTTTGTGAACTTGAAAATAATTTTAGTGGGCAGTATGTTCATGATATGTCGTGCAAAATACTTTTTACTATTGTGACTTCATCTGTTTGGTTTACAACACTGAAGCCATTCTTTCAGTTGAACCAGTGCCAACTATCATAGCAGTGTGTGATTGTTTGTAATAGTTCGTGCTCAACAGGTTGACAGGCCTTAAACAGCCAAGAAGTTCCGTGTGGTGTATAAAGACGAAGTTTCCAATAGGCAACATTATGTTGACTTCTACTGTAGACAAAGTAATGCTGAGTTATTGCTAAAGTTTACAAAACCTAATGTATACTTTAGTAGGTGTCGNAGCAGCCAAGAAGTTCCGTGTGGTGTATAAAGACGAAGTTTCCAATAGGCAACATTATGTTACTTCTACTGTAGACAAAGTAATGCTGAGTTATTGCTAAAGTTTACAAAACCTAATGTATACTTTAGTAGGTGTCGCGTACCTGCAGATAGGGTATTGTGACACTGACCACACCAATAAATGCACTGGGTTATATAGTCTAATTCTTCACACAAGTGACATAGTCATCTGTGTAAACCTTTAACACATACTGCTGCCTTTTAAATGGCTTCTAATTAATGTTACTGCAATACAGTTATTATATTAGTTCTATTTCCCATATTTTAAGGGTATCAAATAACAAAAATTGTGTTATTTAATATTTGTACCAATTATAGTTTAATGCAATCACACATAATAAATTCAAAAAGAATTTTGATTTCATAGTTCATAGTTACTTCTCAGAACAAGAATTTTATTTATTTATATTTTGGAACACACAAATGATAATATAAACTAACCCACCTGCAAAAATAAAAATATGTACATCACAAAAATTCCCAGAGCTACCTCGGTATATTTATGTAAAGCACAAAAATAATGTTTACATTTTTATTATCCTAAATAATACCTTTTTGGAAATATTTGTGCCTTGGGTGTTTCACAATATTTAATATTTGTTAAATTCATACATTTTTCTTAACAAACCTTTAGTTACATTAAGACAATACAAGTAATTTATATTATCCTTAATTATTTTGGTATAGGGTTTAAATCATTTAATTTGTGTGTTACAGAAAGACTGAAATTGTGATTTTAATGTACCACTGTGCGAAAGTAAGGATTTTTTTTGCTAAAAATCTTATTACATGTAGTGGTATGCATGAGGAACAAAAAAATGTATTTTTACTGTGTCTGGTCATTGTAATATATAAAACTTGGCCACTCGAAGTACTGTAATTATATTTTGCTTGTTTCAGAGAAGTCGTCGTCTAATCACTCATTGGAGCCCATCTATGAGAACATAGGATTACCTCTCTACAACTCACATGATAAAATGCCCAAGGTGAGGTCCTCTTGCAGCGAGTCAGAAAACGAGTTTTAGCGTAAGTGCTCTCCTTACCCTCACAGCGCATGCCACATCCATTGCATCTCCACACGCAGCCTCACTGTACAAACACACATGCTCATTTTGTGTATGGAGAAATAATGCTTGGTGGAGTTAAAGGTCGAGTAACAGATTTAGTCCAAGTTTTAAAAAAGTAGACTAAAAATATGCTGGGACTTCACATAATACAAACTGTCTTGGAGTGTATGTTGATGACTTAAAATATTGAAAATCACACCTATTTTCAATGCTGCTATTCGTGTAATTTACAAATAGGGGTGGGCAGAATCCTGTTTTCACAGAATCCAAATCCATGGCCAAATCTTTTAAAACATTCTTGAATCTTGAAACTAAATCCAAATACATTCTGACAAAAACTTGTCTTATTAAAATATTTTTCCACCAGTGGGATAAATTGAGAACACACCCACAGATAATTATAATAGAATAACAGTTACACTAACCTAAAAGTGGAGTAGAGAGGTTTAGGCAGCTCTTAACAATATGATCTTGAGAACCGATGGTGATATGAGGTGGGTATGGCGAAGTGCGGGAATGCAAGGGTAGAAAATCCACCGATCAGTGGCATCATCTCAATTTCCATCTGCTAAAATCCAGGAGTGAACCTGGTTCGCATTGATGGTTAATTCAAATATGTTTAGTGTGCAAATTGAAGCATTTGTCTGACATGATCACATGTTCACATCTAAACAATTTAAAGTTTGTATGATGTTATTGTTTTGTAGCAGTGGGTAAACTTCATGAAAAATAACCACAAGCCTGCTACAAGTATAATCTCCGAAGGATCTAGTTGTGTAGGTTTTACTCCAATATGAAATGTAGAAACAAAGAGGCCGAGACAAAATTTGTACTCCAGCACCCCTACACATGCATCAGAATAGTAATTATTATATACAGCTATAAAGCAAAATGTGATTTAGAATAAAAAGAGCAAGATGGATGATAAAAAAAGTAGAACTTACATGCGTGACCAAAATGTTTTTAATAAGAGTGGAAACAATAACAAAATAATAATAAATATTTTTAATGCATAACAGTAACAAAGGCTATATATATATATATATATATATATATATATATAGGCTATATATATATATATATATAGGCTATATATATATATGTATATGAACACCCAGCTGTTGTTAAAGAATAAAAGTTTATATGAAAGAAATTATCGTTAATTTTATTGGGATCCCACAATGAAAAAAAATTAAAATTCAGAATTACAAAATATGTCAAACCATAAAAAAAATTTAGAGGTTATGTTACTTTTTTTATTAATTGTTTCAGTCCAGAATTGAAAAACTGTGACTTAAATGTTGTGTAGTTTAAATTCATGCACATGCTGAAAATTATGGGAAAAATAGTGGCTGAATTTTCTTGGGATGTGGCCCATCTTTGGGACATCTCCAATGCCAATGCCAGCATAAGTGTTACTTCAGCATAAAAATGGCGCCAAGAAGACTCAAGACGACTTCAAAGAAAATCTGCCACGCCTCGCCAGCAAGGTAGAGAAAAGGCCTCAATACAGCATTTTCCGACCCAACAGGTCAACCGCCAAAGCGGTAAAAATCAAAAGATCACCCCATTAAAATTAGCTGGAGCTAGTTATATTTTGTATAATGAATAGAAAGCAAGAAGAAAGCTGTTGGGTGTTTTCCGATACCAGTGACTATCACAGATATCAAGACTCTTAATACAAAACCAGTGATACTATCCATATTCGTTATGTGGTATTTTACATTAATACCATGAATACTTTATAAAATTACGTTCACAGAAAAGAATTTAAACATGAAATTCACAAACCAAATACAGAATATTTNCCATGAATACTTTATAAAATTACGTTCACAGAAAAGAATTTAAACATGAAATTCACAAACCAAATACAGAATATTTAATTACAAAATTTACAATTCCTTTAGCTAAAGTTATTTCAACCAGTTGACACAACAGCTTAACCTGATCAAAATAAATGGTTAGCGTTAAATGTCAAAAAGAAAAGGTGAAGAAATCTTTAAATATTCCCAGTTGAATAAACAAAATTACAGAAAGAGTAGCTAAAACATTATCTAACATTGCTTTTACATAGAAATGAACAGTAAAGAAAGCTAGGTGCTGGATAAGAAAANTCATTACAAAATTTACAATTCCTTTAGCTAAAGTTATTTCAACCAGTTGACACAACAGCTTAACCTGATCAAAATAAATGGTTAGCGTTAAATGTCAAAAAGAAAAGGTGAAGAAATCTTTAAATATTCCCAGTTGAATAAACAAAATTACAGAAACAGTAGCTAAAACATTATCTAACATTGCTTTTACATAGAAATGAACAGTAAAGAAAGCTAGGTGCTGGATAAGAAAACAAGCAGCTATGTCATGAAAACCAAAACTATTCCCTGAAAGAGAAAACAAGGTTAAAAAAAATATGGTTAAAAATAATCGAGTGCCTACAATTGGCACAATTACCAGATAATTTGAAAATTGTTGTTGCATGCTTCACAAAAGAATGTAACTAGAAATGATGCAACGTCCAGCACTGTAGGACAAAACGATTCAGAGTGGTGTGAAACACAACCACTCACCTCCATGTTTGTTGCATGACTCGACTGGCCGCTTTCAACAGAAGCAGTCATTCAAACTCTTGAAATGACGGCACCTGCGCTGTCTACTCACGTCATGTAGGCAGAAATTTTAAACTGCCCATAGTTTTAGAAATGTTGCCAAGTCTTGTGTGTCACCATTTTCACTATAAACACTATCTACACGAGTTATTTTAGCCATTCAAAGTCCAAACAATTGTTGTGTCCCACAATCCATGTAGATTTGTGCACTCCTGTGATAGTAACATTGTTGGTCATCTAGTTGACAGTGTTATTGGAATCACATAGGACTTAGATGTCTACAGGTGTTGGGACTTGCAGAGAGAGATTACAGGGTGACAGATCGTGATTTCGCATGTGGCCACGCTATGAGAAGAGACTCTTCCTAGAGATGTGACATCGCCAAGGGTCTAATTAAAGCGAAGAATAACCATACAGCTCTTCTGTTCCACTGTTGACCACAGAACATGCCTAAAATAGGTACAAGGGAAATGCTAAACCTTATACACATGAAATAAGGGTGACCATATGCACTTTAAATCCAGAAACATCTAGCTTTTATTTCACAAAAAAAAAACATTAAATCATGCAAGGCATTACAAACAAATTTTTCAATGAAGATAAAACTGCAAAAAATCCCTAAGGTGCAAATCAGATTAGTTAGTACTATAAACACAAAAGTTACATGGCATGACAATTAATCACAGGCCCGGCCCACCTTACAACAGATGGGCCAAGCTGGCTGTGGAGACAAATGAAAAGTTTTAGAATGAATTATGCAGCCAGAATTACCATATCAAAGAAAGCAAGAGATAGAAAATATGAAGTCCCCGCAGACTTAGCGGCATGCACCTGTTTGGCTCGAGCTCATTGTATGAAGGATGGAGCATGATAGAAATGGGAGGAAACAGAACACATAATACTAAATATTACGTAGATGTGTACAGGAAAAACACATACATCAAATTGTTTACAAACTAGCATTGACCCCTTTAAACACTTCACACTTGAACCATATGCAGTACGTCGGCCAGCAGTGCAGACATGGAGTTGATCCTCGCTTACCTCAGTGTTGGCGTCTTCTTCCCTTAGGCAAGACTGACCCAGAATGATGTCATCCTGCAATCCCTCCTAAAAGGCAGCGGCAGAAGGGTCAGGTCGCTGGTAGTAGGGCCCCGCGTCTCCATTTGCAAGCCCCTGAGTGCAAGGCGAAGAAGACCTCGCTCTGGCATCAGCTGGTGGACATGCACGAGGTGGGCAGCGATGAAGTTGTGCATTGCTGCACTGTCGATCATGGCCACTCTCTGCAGTCCATTGACATCTACCAGAATGCATAAGAGACCTCTGTCTTCTACAAAAATGTGCCCCAGGAGATGAGCAACGTCGTGGGAATATGGTTGCCGGTCCTTGATCTTGGAGCCACATCACAGGATGCTGTCTGTGCCTTTGTGTGTGTGTGAATGATGAGAAGTTCCTAAAATTGTGTCTGGTAATGTGGGAGCAGCCATCTTCCCAATGAAAAGTGATACTGAAATCACATGTAACATGTTTGCTTTATTTGGACCTGGTGGTCACTTCAATGCAGCTGAATGTGTGTAAGTAGTAGCATGACCTTCTGGGAATTTGGTTAGCTAAAGAATCTACCCTTCCAGAGTCTTAAACCTGTCTTACAAACTTGTAGCTCAGGGTGAAGGGAAAGGATTATGGCTAGCGGTGATTGGCATGCTGCATTCAAATGCAGTACCGAGCTGATGATGGCTAGCGGTGATTGGCATACAGCCTTCAAGCTTTTATCAGCAGTGTGTTGTTCATCTAGCAGTGTGCAAGACATCTGGACCTATGACTGTCACTCTGTGTATGAAAATGGGGGAGGCCAGCATGTGTGTTTCATTAAGTACAGTAAAAGTGTCACACATCTGCAAAAAATGTGTTTTTTAAACATCTTTTATGAAGGTCCTAAATCTAAGCACAACATTTTTGAGAAAATAAGTTCTATGTATATTGTAGCACATTGTGATTTTTCTTACTCTAAGTTGGCAGTATTTCAGTATCATTTGTTATAAGATGTAAAATAAATAAGTGGAGAATGGAGGTTGGAAAAGTTTTCATCTCACAGTGCTTTATTCACAGTAATAATTTTTTTTTTTTTATATTATGCCTGTGTTTTGCCAGTCATGTTATTAGTGGTAAGGTTTTTGAGAAATATTACTTATGAAGTAGTATTTTATTTGCCACAGTTAATACTATTATAATATAATTGTCCTTGTGCGGAAATATGCCATATTTTACTAGCTTTGTTCTTCGTAAAGTCTGCTTCAGCTTTTGCTGAAACTTCACATACTGTGACAGATGCATAGACGGAATATTTAAGGTTTGTTTTTTTGTTGGTAGAGTAGCAGTAATTCAATATAATTTCTGTACGTCATCTCTTGAAGTAACATTCCAGTTTTCAAGAGTTGTGAATACCAGCAAATTGTGTTTGCTGGATTCATGTTTTGTATTTTGTAGTTTCTCCACCTTGTGTAATAATAATAATTATAATAATAATCTTCAAACAAAAAAATTTGCTCACATTACTAACTGTGTATTCATGGTGCATTGCAGAAACCCAAGAGAGTGAAGAAGCAGAGGAAAAATAGTTCACACATTTGAAAAGTTTAAAAAGTCATGTCTGAACAACTGGTGTGTGAAGCTAACAGCCTTCTAGTCCACACTAACAAAAGAAAGTAACTGTTCAAGTATCAAGATGTGAAAATAATGAATTGGCTCAAATAGAGTTTATACGTATGGATTTGTAAAGCTGTACATAATCTTATATTTTTCTATTTACGTGGTTATAATGGCAAGTACTTAAGTTTCTTGTATGTGTAACAAGTTAAATAAATGATCCATATGCTTGCAGTGTATTACATGAAGAGACTGTAAAAAGTAAACAAACAAGTTATACTGTCTGTTTTTTTTGACAGATATATAAATGTTTTAAAATAATACTCGTGGGAGACGTATGAGTGCACATGCATTTTAACAGCACAATTTTCGGTAACATGCCTAAAACCATTAAAATCAGGTGCAGATCTGAAGGAGATTGTAGATAAAGGTGGTGAAATGTAGTAATGCCTTAAAAGTGGGCCACTAAAGATGTTACTGTACATGCAATTTTTTTTAATATTTATGTTTTATAGTGTTGGCAGATACGGTACCTTAATTCATGTGTTTTGAAGTTGGGGCCAAACTTTACCGTTAAATTTCTTCTTCCACAACATTAAAATAAGAGACCATAAATTCTTTATTGTTGAAAAAAGGTGCTCGCAAATTGAGGCAAAATTTTTTAGCATCTCCAGTACCCATGGACAATAACTATTTCTTACGTGGAATTTTGTTTTTGTAGCAAATTAAGAAACTTGCAACCTAAACTTTGGTCACATATTTTAGTATTTCAGATGCCTGCTGTTATACAGCATAGGAAATACTTCAGTGTTCGCCAACAACCTAAAAACTGAGTCTGTTTGTATCAGTCATGTCATTTTGTGTTCTTAATGATTTCATGTGGACTTAAATTTCTCCATTTTTATGTAATTGTTTATTGTGATGTCAAACATAAGGTTAATTTAATTCTGTAATATCTTGATGTGGTGGTTACAATTTTTTGCTTAGTACCAGAAATATAAATTTTTATTTATTTGTAAATACTGTGATTTGTCCTTAATACATTAAGTGGTGATCTTCTAAACTGACAAATATCTTCTTGTGAAAGATTTATATTTTATCTCTTGTTTGTGTGTAAACTAGACAGAAGGGCAGTGCCTAGTGGGGTTGTGAGAGGGAGGCCTTAACTCCCCCAACTATCGTTCTAAGGGTACAAAATCTTGTACAAGGGGTGGATCATTGACAGAGAATGCAAATAAAGTGGTTGTTGTTGGAGTTGTGTTATTGGATATTGTTGTGCGTATAATAATTAAAATTATATATTTTTTGGGGGAGGGGAGAGAGAAATTTTATAATTTGTATCCTGTGCTGGAGAGCAAGTGATAGTGGTTTCCAAAGCAATCATAATGTGATACATTAACATTAATCTGTCAGGGTAATTTTACCTTGATGTACTATTATGCTNCCTGTGCTGGAGAGCAAGTGATAGTGTTTCCAAAGCAATCATAATGTGATACATTAACATTAATCTGTCAGGGTAATTTTACCTTGATGTACTATTATGCTCTGATTAAAGTTCCTACTGCAGTGACTGGCAGCAGGTAGTGCCACTGTTTGCCATTCTACATTCTACAATAGATGTGCTTCATTGATTGGTGAGCCCAGTTCGTTTGCCTCACAACAAAGCGGGTTTTTCTTGTCTTCCTAAACTACTCTCCGGATACAGTTTTAATTTCCATGTTTTTGTCCGTTGCTGTAATTTTTTAATTTTACACTGTATCAAAAACGATGCCAAATGACATGGTAGTCAACAGTAAATCATTTCAAAAATACACCAGTAGGTGACACCTACGTGTCTAGAAAAGAACTTCTGTCATNCGGTAGTCAACAGTAAATCATTTCAAAAATACACCAGTAGGTGACACCTACGTGTCTAGAAAAGAACTTCTGTCATTTAGCAGTATTTTTTTGCTAAAACTTGGCAGCATGAAATGACAAATTACTTGGCAACAGCCATTGTTACAATATTATATACAGTATTCCATTTTTTTATGAGATCATTCTTTTCTCATTAGTGAACTATGTAGTCCACATCCAAAAATAACACAATATTTTAGTTAATTTTTGGGGCTGGTTTTTAAACACATTTATGTGTTTATTGCTATCTATAAAGTTTTTTTTTAAAAATGCTTATGTGATTATATGCAACAACTAATTTAGTACAAATAATTTTACTGGAAACCGTCAAAATTGTTTTAAATTTAATTGTACCTACATATTACAAAAAAATACCTCTTTGGTTTATCATCATTGTGATGGACGTAAATCACAGTAAATCGAGCAATTTAAAAGTCCTGCTTAAAATATAGTCCTACTTTTCTCCTGATGTTGTACTCCTCTGCCATATGTAAAACTTACATAGCCATGTGCATAGTGACTTTATTCATGCACCACTCATGTGAAAAAATAAAATTGTCAAGGAATGTACATGTGTTACTAATATGCCAATTTATAATACAGTGTGGGGGGGGGGAAACTTTTCCATGCGATGCTAGCGCTGTCGCGTTAATGTTTTTACCGCCATATACTTCTGCGCTGTGGTGTACTCTTTGCTCGGCTCCACACCCTTTCCCACCCCATTCAACCCTCTTTATNTTTTACCGCCATATACTTCTGCGCTGTGGTGTACTCTTTGCTCGGCTCCACACCCTTTCCCACCCCATTCAACCCTCTTTATATTCCCTCCTCCTTCGTGCAACATAATTTTTGATTGGCCAGGATAGTTTACTAAGTCCTTGTACGGCTGGGGCTCTGTCAATTCTGCTCTACTATATGTCCGTCCGAAGTCTGCTACATTTTGCCGCAAGATCCTCGTTAGTGCCTGATGACTTAACCACCTTCACCTTCGTCCAGCAGTGGACAACCCTGACATTATGTTACTGAGTTGACGCAGTTACCAGTTCAGCTACTGAGCAATGGGGCAGTAAAACGGTAAGTCGTGGAGAACGCTAACTTTGCGGTTGGGTTTTAAATGTTGTTTGTAATTTGTGTGGCATAGTGGTGTTGTATCTTGGGTGTGCAGTAAGGCTAGGCCATTTTAAAATGTTGGTTTCCTCCGCCCTTCAAAATTACGTTCCGGCTTAACTATGGTGTCGCATGGACGTATCTCTCTTGTTTTAACATGTCGTGTTTGTCCTTGTTAGCCGCCCAAGTATTTAGGAGTATACATTTTTTTCTGCGTCCACAATTATATCGCTGGGGCATGAATCTATTAATGTGTTGTTTGTTTTTGTAATTTCTAATGGTCTGAGCCATACTGTCTCTTACGCGACTGCCTCCCGCCGTAATTATTTTGCACACCTTAATTGTTTTTAAAGTATTTTATGGATTAGCGGCTTTACTGGGTAAGTCAATTGCTGTCCTCTTTTCTAAGAGTTTTTAGAGTCAAATGGGTGCTGTGTTCTAGTCAAAGAATATTATAATATTTTTGCAGTTGTTAAATAAATTAAATTTTGAATTTGTATTTTTTAAAAGGTTTGTGGTTCTGAAGCTAAAATTATATTTCTAATGTATTTTTTTCTCTTTTTGGTGCTCTCAAGAACTGTAATCAATGAAAAAAAATTATTAACAACAGTGTTAATTATTGCTGTGATTTATATTTATTTAGTACTTCTAAAAGTTGTTTTGCCAATTCAAATTGTATTTAAATATAATAAAGGGTTTTGAAACATGTTTTCTACTGTACACTATTTGTGAATTGTCACAAATATTAGTGTGCAAACTCCGCTTTACATCTTTTATCACATTTGTTTCTGTTGTTAATTGCATGAAATGGTTGAGGTCGAGTTCGTGTATACACTTAAGAAGGAAGAATTGCTGGCTTTGTAGGGAGACCTTGGGTTTGATGCTGACGAATCTACGACGGTGGACTTGTGGTTTTAGTGAGGTGCAATGGCGCAACTCTCTCGGATGCGGTCCCGATGAGTGACACCAACTATCCACCCAAAGTCGATAAATTGTTTTTGTCTACCATACAAAACATAATTCCTTCAACATCCTTAGTTCCTGTCAGCATTTTGCATTGCAGTGAGTAAAGTAGCAAGTCGATGCCTGTGTTCTGAAGATACTCTCTTAAAAGCAATTGCCATAAAGTGTGCTGGTTTTATATCACAACTACTCCATGAAGAAATTATTTTACTCGAAGGAGGGACCTTTGTAGGTTTACAGCGTAGGGTTATAGAGGCCTTGTTTCCCCCTCGCATAAGCGTAACTGTGAATGTGATTTCATATACATATATTGAAGACCAGGTCAACCGATGTATGAATTCGTGGATTCAATATGCACCTACCATGAGACATTCAGAGGAATGCCGAAACTGATTTATCCATCACGTCAGAGCAGGCTTGACCTTTTCATTTCACTTTTCAAATTTATACAAATTTGTTTTTTCACAAATGATCTCTCCTAAAAATATTTTAGAAATAATGTGAAATAAGGTCTTATAGTTATATCCTAGTTTGGCTATAACTTTATCGTAATCATTACTATTTTAAACCTTAAAATAAAAAAAAATGTCCTGAGGAAAAACCCTTGGACCCCCAATTTTATGTGACCATCAGCAATGCGTTAATTTTGTGCACACTCTAATGATGATGGCTGCGCATGCCTAAGGTGGTCACCAGAATTCAAGAGTGTGTGTAGTATGCGAGGACTGGTAACAGGTTACAATGGGACCACCAGCCATTGGTCGTTTTTCTGTGAAAGGTAATAACAACATGCGAAGACACTCTCAGAAAAATATCCCCTTGTTTGTGTGTGTATAGAACTACACTTACTTGGGAATGGAGAACTCGGTAGTAAAATAACTATATTTTAGAATCAACTGGGTAAAGAAACATGTATGTATACATTCATATGAAAATTTCCTATAAAGCATATGAGTTGACTAGTGAGTGGGCATCTTGCCATTTCTGAGACACAGAGTAAGTTTGTTCTCTCAAAATTTGAATAGGTGTGCTCATTAATAGGTTAAAAATTTTGTTTTCATATTTTCAGCATACTAAAATTGCATGATTATTTTAAGTGATTATGATGTAAGCATTTTTCTTATCCCAGTTTGAAATCGCTAGACTTATGTCCAAATTTAAATTATAACTAACAATAAAAATGACGTGTGAGGGGTTCCAGGGGTGCTGATGTGGGTTCCAACCTCACCTGGCTTACCAGGTTAAACTGAAAACTGGTGAAGTTGCCCTGCACCATAACTTAGCGAGCATGAGTTAGTGAGGGTCGTGGAGTCGATTTGAAGTGCTTGTAGATACTGAACTTACCAATAATTGCACATGCCTAGTGGTTTCACTTGTTACACTGGCGAGGTAGTAGGCCAACTCACACGCCTTACTTACATTTAATTAAAGCTGCAATAAGGTGCAATTCCCAAAGTATGCAGAGAGGTAAAGTAAATGAAACACTTTTGGTTAGTCAAGACATTTACTTACTTATACAGTGATTCTGCTATATCAACTAATGCGGACCTGACACACTGGTCTGCCGGTAACCAATACTGTTTAATCGGCCTAAGCCATGAACATTAATGAAGTACGCATAGCACACTAAACCCTGGTTAAAACTGTAGGGAGACAGACGGTCGTCCTCTCGGCACTAAACAAGCAAAATGTTCCAGTTAATTACATTGCTACGGAGAATGAAAGTGATTGCAGCAAAAGTTGAATGCCAAGGAGGTCAGCGAAGAGCGAAATTCCTGTGCTGCTGGCTGGCCAGAGTGCTGAAGTATGACTAGAATCATGGTGTTGGTTTCTGCTGAGGGTAGCCAAAGCCGGTGCCAATAATTATGTGAAAATTGACATGTACTCTCTTAAGGCTAATGAATATGCTACACAATACAATTCCCTGTTTAATAACATGTTGGTTGACATCCCAGTGATTAAGTGATAATTATATTTGTGACTGTGATGTCATGGGAGATATCACCGCACTAGAAACATAAAATAAAAACTATGAGGTGTTGATAGGCAGTCTGCTGTGAAAAAAGAACACATTTTCCCTTTTAAACACTGAAGATGATTACAATTAATGAAATAACTGTAAACTGGATTTGTATTTCATTTTCCAGTTTTTTTGTTGATGGGCGAATCCAATTGTTCCTACTTGGGAAGGGTTGAACTTGATCATACCTGTAAGAGATGTTGGTAGCCAAGCTCGTTTGAGGTTTTAATAACAGAATTACTCTAATAATTTTGCTACTGCATTTTGTGCACTGTGTATTCTTAGGGATTTGATTACCCACTATTTAGTCACAGTTGGGATTACATAGCATTGTTATTCTGGCTAGCAGGCCGGTCGACATCCTGTAGGTTGGAAGCACGCCTGATGTCTAATTGCTGGAGTGATTGATGTCTGTGGCTNGGGGGGGGGGGGGGGGACAGTGTTGGACTACTTGCTGTTCCGTTCTCGCCGACCCGTACTGACGGCTGAGTGTTTACTTCGGCCCGGTGTCGACTAGGTGATGTAAGTGACTGCGGAGGTAGAAGTCGTCACAAGGGCTTACGTAGATGCATGGTTCATGTCAAGGTGGTGATTGAAAGACTTATGTGGGCACATTTGTAATTACAGTAGAACCCATTGATAAGACTCCTCACAGGTTCCAGGAATAGTGTTGTTAATGAGAGATCGTCATAATGAAGGGCTTGGAAAATTATTTGACCCACCGAAACGCTTCACATCAAAATTAGGATTGTATCTGTTGTTGGATATACACTGTTTGGAGTACAGGGTTTTATGAGAGAAATGCACTGTATATCAACATATTTTTTTAGCTGATGTCCCTAAAATTTCTAAAGTTTTTTTTATAGAATTTTTTACAGTTCCTTCAAAAACGAATCTTTAAATTGTCTTAATAAAAGAATTTGAAACCGTGAGTTTCTACTGTATCTTGAACATGTAATTAAGTGTGCCAGATCACATGCAAAACAGAGCTAACTGCTTCACAAGTGGATGTCACATTCATCAATCTCTTGTGGACTATGACAGTGCCCCTGGCTGGTCATGCTGATGTATGTCTGCATCAATGTTATTTCTGGATCCTCTTCTCCGGCGGGCATAATTTTATAATTTATGACATGGGCCGCCTACTCCCGCTGGACTTTGCGACTGTCTGTGAGGTGCAAGCCTCTCGACATGTTTTTTTCAATTCCACCACCGTATGCGAACATACGTATGTTTATAACGGGGCTGTACCAGAAAATGAAACAGAGTCAAAGTTAATACAGCTGTGCCCCTACCAGAACAGTACCTACAATTTTGAAATTCTGTGCATGGACCTGCTTGGCTAGCACATCCTCCAGACCTGTTTGCAACAAACTGCGTTCTCCGAGTTTCAGTTACATATGAAATTAACATTACCTGTGCGGTCGGGGATAGTAATGTGGACGTCGTCCGACGACTATGTTTAGAAAAGTCAGAATATTACACAATATTCCTAGTTCGAATATGATGAACACCAGCTCACGGAGTGAGCACGAAGTCACAGTTCTCAGGATCGTCGGCCGAACAACCGCGTGGCTGTATCCCTTGACACACACACACTGTACAAATTTACAGGGAAACATAATATATAGCCGGGGTATTCAGGCTCTCCAGAACGCCTTAGTATTACCTTTTACCTGATAAATGAAGGATACCTTCTCAAGGCGTCGATGACTTCCAGGATAGAGCCATGGCCTGTAATACAACACAAAAATGGGAACTCACAAGTTTCGGTTAACTAAAATAAATTGTTTTGCCGAATAGTGTACACTGTTACATGTACGCAATGCAAATTAAAGCGGACTTGATTCACAAGCCCTGCCAGCGGCCGTTACCGTACAAAAAGGCCATGAATGGCGCGAAAACTTACAAGAGTAATTAAACCTCCAGGGTCGGTAAATTGAGCTGACTGAGGGGTGCTGCGGATGCAGGAAAAACAGTTGATAAATTATAAAATTCCAGTAAAGTACGTTAACCTATTGCATTTAAGTGTTCAGAACGAAGTATTGAAGTCTCTTGCTACGTGACGCACATGTAGCACGTAAGACCCATGGAATCATTTTTTTTTGTGGTAATGTGGCCAACAGCAAAGCCCACGGCCAAAAACAAAAAACAGTAGGCAGCTAAATAGAGGATAATGAAGGAGAAATCCTAGACGGGATCACAATACTACTCTTCTCGGTAGAGGCTCATCAACCTTTGAGGGAAAGAAAGACCATGGAACAAGGAAATATTGGGCCGATCACTGAGGATATCTAACGGGACACCAAATTCTTAAGATCAAATAAGACTGTGCGCAAGTAAAAACTGAGCGAGAACGATACAAACTACCCGAGGATCATGAAAAAGTACCGAAGGGTCAGACACAGGAAAAATCACACGAAGCCTACGAAGAGCAGCATACAACGAACTTCTATCACCTCCAGTGGAACACTGAAACAAAAGATGGGTCAAATCTGCACTAGGGGCCCCACATACACAATAAGGATTAGAGACTATATGAAGCTTATACAAATGAGATTGAGTTGCATTATGACCGGAAAGGAGACGAAAAGAAGTAACTGCTAAACCACGGGAACTGCAATGTTGATACGTTGGTCGAGAATATGTAGGAAATAGCTGTGTGTACAAGGTATTAGAAAACGACGTTTAAGTTTCCCATGTCTGTTTCCAATGCCGAAAAACTTCCCTGGTTAATAAGGGATACAAAACCGAAAAGGAAAGCAGTGGCTTCGAGACATCCTCTAAAACACTCAATTTTGCAAGTTTATCTACCATCTCATTCCCCTGAATCCCGACATGCCCTGGTACCCACATAAAAAGGACAAATACACTGAGTTTATCCAAAAGAACGCACTGTTCCCGTATGAACCATATAAGTAGGTCCTTATGGGGAGTGGGAGAAGACAAAGCTGTATGGACACTTCGTGAATCAGATATGATCAGANCTGAATCCCGACATGCCCTGGTACCCACATAAAAAGGACAAATACACTGAGTTTATCCAAAATAACGCACTGTTCCCGTATGAACCATATAAGTAGGTCCTTATGGGGAGTGGGAGAAGACAAAGCTGTATGGACACTTCGTGAATCAGATATGATCAGCGGATTTGAGACTCTATGATCGTATACATAGCGTAAAACCATACACACTGCAAAAGCTTCAGCATAATAAATTGTGGCAGTAGAAGGGAGTTAAAAAAGCCCAGAACATTTATGTGAAGCAACAAAATATGCAGACCCAACACCGTCGACAGTTTTAGAGGCATCCGTGTATATCAAAGTACAGTCGGGATATTCAGAAACTTTAGCCATAAATTCTTGCTGAAGAACAATGGGAGAAACAGTTTTAGTAGGGGAAAGAAATATGGGACAAGGAAAGCGAAAAGAGACCTCGTACTGCAAACGGTGTAACAAACTAGGTGGAGGGGTAACGAAGCGTGCCGTCGTTAATAATAGTTTCGGTAGGACGTAACCAAGATTGTCAACCGCCTGTACAATACTCCTCACACGAGAATCACGAGTATGCATCCAATGTTTACCTTGCAATATTCTATAACAGTCGGTTAAGGACATAAGGAAAGATTCCATACGCAGGACCATAATGGGCGTAGAAGGGAAAGTGCCAAGAATAAGTCTGAGGCAAACGTTCTGTATAGTTTCTAATTTGTTCGCCAAAAGGAGTGGCAGCTGAACAGCAATCGGAATACCATAATCTAAAACAGACCGAATAGTAGACACGTAAAAAGAGCGGAGAGCAAAAAAGCTAGAACCCCAACGATAGTGGGCGAGAGCCTTTAAAATATTAATTCGTTTGCGGCATTTGGTAATAGAGTATTCAACATGGGTAGTCCATCCACCACGGGACTCTAAAAATATACCCAAATATCGTACCTTTGTCACACAGAGTAGAGGATAACCTCTGATGGATGGAGAAGGAAGTGGTGACTGGGACTGTTTACGCGTAAAATACAAGGCGCGACTCTTACCCACAGAAAGATTGAAACCATGATCATTCAACCAAAGTGATAAAGAGTCAAGGGCCATAGTCAGAGAAGTACAAGCATTGTCATAAGAGATACATGCAACCCAAAGCACAATATCGTAAGCATATTGAATAGAGCGAACATGGGAGCCCAGGTGAAATATGATGTTTTGAGTATATAAGATAAACAGTAACGGGCTAAGGGTACTCTTGAACCAAACCATGAGACACCTGACGAACAAAAACTGCTCCATCAGGTACTCGAGGCATATAACGACGAATGCTAAACAAAGAATGGATACATCGTATAAGAGTATGTGGTAAACCTAATTTAAACATTTTATCATAAAGGAGTTTAAGACTAACATTATCAAAGGCCGATTCCAAGACATTTCGGTGAGCATAAGCATCCCGAATATGTGAAAACAATACAGCAACAGCATCCAGGGTACTAATACCAGAACGAAAACCAAGTTATTCTGGACGAAGTAAACAATGATATTCTAACCACCAATTAAGCATGTGTTTTACCAATTTCTCAAAAAGTTTCACCAAACAAGAACGCAGAGCAATCGGACGATAAGACTCAGCTGATAGAGGAGATTTACCAGGTTTCAAAATCGGGACTATTTCAAAATCCCTCCACACATCAGGAATACATCCATAACAAAACACTTTATCATAGAATTGAGCTAACCAAACGAGAGTGGAGCGAGGAAGGTGCTTAAGGAGACCATACGATATGTAATCCAAACATGGGGTGGTATTACCTGTGGTGTGCAAACAATGGCTTAATTCCTCCACTGTAAATGTCCGGTAAAAAACTTGATGATCACGCGAAGCTGCATGAGAAACAACTGAAGGAAAACAGAAGGTAGCAGCCTCCGGGACGGTATCAGGGGCAATGCGATTCATAAAAGCAGGAACTAGGGGGAGAGAAATATGATGGGAACGCTGTCCCTCTTTACTAGCGCGAAAGGCTTTAAATTTACCCCATAATGTACGAGAGGGAGTAGTACGAGAAAGTGAAGCACAAAAATTATTCCAGCTAAGCTTTTTACGTTCTGACCAGTGGCGGATTTACACATTTGCCGCCAGTAGGCTATTCAAATTTTGCCGCCCCTACCGACCTCTACAATTGGATACCCTTGTTCACAATCATATTAAATACAACTTTTTTGTCAATGAAATTGTAACTTTATGATTTATGCACTATCGTACTAATTACACCACCTTTTTTTTTCCCGCAATTAGTATGATTGTGAACTAGGGGATCGATGTGTCAGTTTGTAGATTATTTTTACAACTCAACGATTTAGTTAAGATTGCACAAGAAATAGTTTTTGGGTATATTTCTGAGCTAATAAAAGCTCAATCATGTACTACTAATAAGGCGGGGTAAGGTATGCCTCAATACTACTTACACAATAATGTACATTCGGTAAACGTAATTAAATAATTTTTATTGCGTTTACTTACAGTTTAAAAACAATATATTCAATTATCTGGTAACAATCCGGCTGATGATGTCGATGAAATTCAATTAATTAAGTTATGAAAGTTTTACAATACCTTTTTGCGCGATTTTATATTGGCAAAATCATCAACTATATCGTCGTATGAAATCTTGTTCATTAGTTCTGACTATGCACAAAAGAGCTAAGGCGTTTAGCTTTTCTTGGCTTAAGGTAGATCTTAGATAATTTTTCACCCGTTTTAAGCAAGAAAAGCTTCTCTCACCCGAACAAATTGTCGCTGGTGTACATAGAGCCATGGGAACTGCTATATCCAAGTTTGGATAAACGTTTTGCAAGTTATGTTTTCGCAGGAACGAAGATAGACTTTTCAATGATCCAGAATCTGGTTTTACCAAAATTCTTTCAGAATAAAGGTGGCATTGAAAATGTATGCATTCTTGAACTAAGTCAGTCTCTAAATCATTAGGATACATTTCTTTCAAGAAAAGAGCTTTTTCCGTAAGGGTTGATGATGACAATTCACTCATTTTGGTCAGAAATGAAAACTTTTCATTGAACCTGTTGTAGGACTCCTGCCGTTTTTCTAATTCGGATACGAGTTTTTCAATGAGGACGAGAAATGTGTTAACCCTGAAAGTATCACTGGCAGTCATTCTCATTTCTTCATAATTTTTTTTCCGTTTCGGTTGTCTTTTAACCATGTCTCTTGTATACTGCTTCAACACGCTTAATTCCATCGCTTTTTTTTTCGAAATACTTAAAAAGGTCTTGTTCAGCTACGAAAAACTTGCAAAGAGATTCTTAAAGATCGGCAACAGTGATCAAATCTACGGTAGAAGCCTGAATTTCACTTTATTATTCTTCCAAAAAAAACATTCCACAACAACCATTACCGCCGTTTCCAGTTTTTTTAATTCAAAAGTATTCCCGTTGCTTCGTTTCGCGTTACAGGCTTTTCGGTACAATCATCCTTGATTGATTCCAAAGTTTTAAGGACTTCGTGCCAACAATCTCTCAAACTTCTACATGCGTCCTCTCTAGCTGACCAACGTGTCAGATTTACTCTCTTTAGCGTTTTCCCTTTCCCGATTTCAGTCATTAATTTTTGCCAGCGCTATGGCGAACTTACAAAAAAAACGTAGATTTCTTGAAGCAACATGAGGAAGCGACAAGCTTCTGTGCAAGATTCAGCAGCCGCAGTTGCCACTAAATTTAAAGAGTGGGCAGAGCAAGGAACGAAAAAAGCAAAAGGTGCTTGGCTTTGAATTTAAGCCTGTAAGCCATTGTACACACCATACATGTTCGCGGCATTATCATATGATTGTCTACGACAGTCTCCAATATTTATGCACAGTGTTTTGAGTTCCGATNAATATTTATGCCCAGTGTTTTGAGTTCCGAAATAATGGCAGAAAACATTTCTTCAGCTTTATGTCCCACTGAGGGCAAAAACTTGAGAAATCTTTCACACGGTTCGCCTGTTTCCAAAACGTATCTAATGACGAGGGTAAGTTGGTCCAGATTTGGTATATCTGGTGTTGAATCGATGCTTATGAAAAAATATTTCGCCCTTTTTATCTCGTCTCCAATGTGTTTTAAGACTTTATGGCCCATCAAGAGAATAAACTCATCGCAAACGGTCTTTGATAAGTAACTGGTACTTCCAGATCCTTGATTCCCAAATCGTTCAATATGACTGGCTAAAAAAGGATCGAATTCAGCTAACAGTTCCAAAATCATACAATAATTTCCGTTATGCGGATCACCGAACTTTTCATTTTTTCCTCTGAAAGCGAGGCCTCTTGAACACAGTCGCTTCACTACGGCAACAACCCTCTTCAGAACGTTTCTCCAATAAGTAATTTCTTCATCAATCTGGACATGCAGTAAATTATCGAGTCGGCCATCAATCTCACTTCTAACTTTCAAACTAAGGATACTAGATTTATGACGCGCAGAGTTTTCATGCTGAGCTACTCGGTGTTCTGCATTTTTCCAGTCATTAAATCCTTCGTTCTCAAACTGAGTCTTATTCTCCAATGGACCGAATGCCAAACAGGGCCCGCAATATACAGATCTTTTACTTTCAGAATAAACCAGCCAATTTCGGTCATTCACTTCATTATTTTTCATTTTTCTTTGGAAGATACTCACTGGCAAGAAACCGCGCTGATCAGCATATATTTTTTCACTTTTAGAGAAGTCACAAGACTTGTTTTGATCGAAGCCGTACCTTGCGATAATCTCCCTTAAGGTATCGTTGATTTCCCATAAAGCTGGATCTTTGTTTAGATTTACTGTTGTTTGCACTTGGTCATTACTTAACATCTGATTCTGATACGCATCTTCAATTGTTATACTTATTGATGATTCCTCTACCGCCTCTACGTCAAAAACATAAATACCCGTTTTTTCAAAAGTAAATGGTTAAACAGATGACTGTTGTTGCCGGCGTCTCAAGTTTAGGCAAAGTAGAAAAGCAGATTGTATTGTGTCAGTGCATGTTGTTGAAGTTCCTGGTCTCTCAACATTACTTCCACTTCCACTATTTAAAAAACTGTCAATTTTTATCGTTTTACGGATAATCAGTTCTTGTTCTTCTTTTTTTCATTTTGGCANAATTTTTATCGTTTTACGGATAATCAGTTCTTGTTCTTCTTTTTTTCATTTTGGCATTCTTTTTATACTCAGCTCCACTAAGTCGCTTTCTCCCATCACTCATTTTAACAATTTCTTGGATTCCAAGAACTGAAATAAAAAAAATTACATTGGGAGTTTTATTTACAGTATATCCTTTGTTCAGACTTCAGACATTGAATAATTGCCTAACATAAGTACAAGAAATTTATTAAGTATGATATAACAAAAAAAATTTTAATTTCTTTGCATAGCTTCCGATACAGCTATTTATCAAGTTAAATTACGTCTTACTGATTCGTTACGGATGATTTATTGTAATATATTATGATTACTTACCTACTATAAGTTTCTATGCACCGGTGATATTATGCTATGAAATAATTCATACAATCCACGAAACACTTTGAAAAATTACAGCACACAACCAGAAATAGTAAATACGGGACGAGACTTGCCCGTTTGTATCGCCGGCCGCCGCTCTATGTCTATCTCTGGAGTTCAGTGCCACCACGCGGCGTATGCCTACAACAGCACGACCCCGCTTCGGCTCCTGCGCTCGTGCAGTCATTTCGGCCAGACACACTTAGCGAACGGTCATGTCACTCGTTCCCGCGCCGCAACCAAACGTGACTACGCAAATTGTAGAAACATTTATCTAAGTGGTGAAACATATTACATGTTGAATTGTTTGTGTGGACCTAATAGCATTTAGGTATATAAATATGAATCATTTAATTTCTGTAAGACATTAAAAAAAATTTGGCCCCAAATTTGCCGCCCCTAAAATTTGCCGCCCTAGGCTCCAGCCTACTCAGCCTGCTGGTAAATCCGCCACTGGTTCAGACCACAACTTGCGCGCCTCTGCTTGGCATTTCTTAAGATGTATAAAATTGGCCAATGTAGCCTGTCGTTTATATTGGTGAAGTGCATTCAAACGATGGCGATTAACTTCGTCACATTGTCCATCCCACCAAGTGGAACCATGTTTCCGATCACCAGTACGAAAATGTCGAAAAGGCATAGAACTTTTAGCAGATTCCAAAAGAGACGTATAGAAAACATCGTACACCATGTTTATATTAAAAGCAGTAACCGGGGCAAAATGGGTTGTTGCTTCCGACATTAAGGAAGAGAATTTGCACCAATCTGCCCGATTATATAGTAAACGGTATCGACGAAAAGTAGGGGAAGGAGACTGAGAAGTTGGTGAAGAAGTGAGGATAATTGGAAAATGGTCACTACCCCATGTATCATTATGGACTGACCAGATTAAACAACTAGAGAGGCTGGCAGAAACGAAAGTTAAATCAATGGCAGTGGAGCGGAAATGTGGAGACCCGATCCATGTCGGTTGCATACTGTTCAGTAAAGTAAAAGGTGAAGTAAGTAAAAATTCTGACAAACGTCGACCAGAAACATTCTCAAAGGGATATCCCATAGACGATGGTGGCAATTGAAATCGCCGCCTATAACTACAGGATGTGGAAACTGGGAGAAGAAAGACGCCCAATCGTGTGCTGAACATAGAAACTTAGGATGGACATACATTGAGACTATGGTGATATTAAAGTAACCGAGTGTCGATCGAATCGCCACCGCATCAACGCCATGGAAACGTCAGGATAAGTAATATTAAAAGGCTCACCAGCATGCGTATTCCTTAAATATATAGCTGTCCCTCTGTCATCCTTAGGGGAGACGAAATACTGAAAGGATCTGATATAGAGAGGGGAGGTCCGTAGCATCCGGGTTTCAGACAGTAGAACAACATCTGTGTTATGAGCATCCAAATAATGAAGGAGAGGAAATATATTGGTCAGGAGAGATCTAGCGTTCCACTGTATGGCGCAAAAGCGTGAGGGAAACATGTGAAGCAGAAAAGTGGTAAACAATAGCAGACACACTCACCTTAAGAGGACACATCCCCTTATAGGAGAGTTTGAGGAAAGGATTGGATCATACTCTCTCGGTAAAAATTATAAGTAGAATCTGTTTTTGCTACAGTTATCATATGCTCAATTGTGTCTATTAAAGAATTCAATTTATCGTTATTAAGTTGAGGGACTTCACGTACCTCAGCAGGCGGTACCTTTTCAGGTAGTGGAGCACGAACAGGAAAAGGAATATTGTCGACAGCATCCGGCTTAAATTGAGCATAATATTCTCGTATATTAAAGGAAGGTGTAACAATGTTGGAAGTCACTGGAGGTATTGCCTTATAACAAACAGTATATCCATCTAGCCTTATGGTGGTCATTTGGGATTGTCGCGTGGAGCTTTGTGTTGCTAATGAATATGACGTCGGGAAGGCCAAAGGCGCTGATGGGGGAGAGAAACTGAAGCTGTAGGCAGAGGCGGATATTGAGCCAATGAGGTGGGCGGGGACATTGTTTGTTGCGATGGTGGTTGTTGTTGTACCGGATGGACCCTGAAGTACAGCTGGACTTTGGCTTTAGCATCAGCATAAGGCAGGTTGTAGTATGCCATGACACGTTTTACCTCTCTTTCCATTTCCTAAACAGGGCATTGAGCCTTGTCATGGGCCATGTGTTGACCAGAGCAATTCATACATACTGGGGTATCTGCAGTAGTACATTCGGAAATAACTTGAGGTTGAGAGCAGGCAGGACAACTTTCCGCGGCAGTTTTTCTGTGTATGCCCGAAGCGAAAACACCTGAAACACTGTAGCACAGATTGAACCCGAGGTGTAACTTTGAAGAGCTCTTTATATATAATAAACTCATTAAGTAACTGTTGCCCCTCAAAGGTAAGGCTCACCAGGCGGATGGGAACTCGTTCCGATAAGGATCCATTAACGACATGTTTGGTTAACCTCTCTATAGAAGAAATCTTGTAATCGCATTCCAATCCTTCGCGAATGTCATCTGTCGACATATCGAGTGGAATACCATATATCAACCCTTGGCATTGCACAAGGCCAATAGGGATATTTACAGAAACATTCAGTTTAGTTGGTAGTTCTGAGGACATAAATTTATTGGCGGCAATACCANCAGCTCACCGTAGGGCTGTGGCGCCGGGCAATTTATAATCATCACATTACAACTCTGGTATACGATCGCGTCAATCCATTAACGACATGTTTGGTTAACCTCTCTATAGACAAAATCTTGTAATCGCATTCCAATCCTTCGCGAATGTCATCTGTCGACATATCGAGTGGAATACCATATATCAACCCTTGGCATTGCACAAGACCAATAGGGATATTTACAGAATGTAAGTCAAATCAACCATCAAGACTCCTGTATTTAAATAACCGCCGTATACCAGTAGTAAATGTTATTTTCATTTTCGCTGGGCCTGCTCGTTGGATATGTAATATATCGCGGTTAGGATGGAGTTTGCGACCTAGAGAAATGGGATTTAAATTACCAATATCCTTATCTTGCGACTCAACAAAAACAACAAAAGGCCCTGGGCTATCTCGAGGATAGCATAATTGGGGAGGTCTAACCTGTCTCGCAGTATTTAGTGGCTCCATCGAAGGGCCATCAATCCCTACACGATTACTTTTTGCTTGACGACTATCATTATGGGCTTGTCCAACTGATAATTTTCTCTTATTTGCAGTCTGTTCATCTACAGCCATCGCTTACCTGCAGTCAATATTTATAGATCACCAAAACGAATTCGACCACATTACCACCAATATTACCCACAGCAATCCACAAGTCACTCATCACTCCTCGACTACTCACAAACGAATGCCGTGGAATCAGACTGCCGGAGATGGCGCGGGTCAGCGGTGTCCTTGCCAAGAACTTGCTCCACTCCGTGAGGTAATTTAATTAACTGACCTTATTAACATAGAACACGAAATATGTACACATAAAGTAATGAAACATTCTGAGTGAGTTAAAGAGTTCTTAATTAAGCACTAATTTAAATAAAAAATATGATTATGTGGTGCCATGAAGAGCATGTGGGAAATTTAGGTCTGTTAAGTTTTAGGGCACACTACGACCAGAGCGGTTATGTTGAAAGAAATACTAATTATTTCTCATGTCACTAATTTACTAGATTAGACACACAATTGCACTCGAAAAATTATATAGAACACTTCAAATACTCTAGCTTTGCAACTCTACATCTCATTAACTATGCACGTGGTNCTTCAAATACTCTAGCTTTGCAACTCTACATCTCATTAACTATGCACGTGGTGTTCATTTATTCTGCGATTACTTCGCAATCCCCTAAGGGCGAATTTCACGAACATTTGCCCATGGGCGATAAATTTTAATGCTATTTACTACACATTCTAACACTTGACCCCTGTCCTTATTACACAGATCTCTCTAGGGACACCACAGGCACTCGGTTGGATCGCTCGGTATTGGGCCATGACCCGTTCCCAAGTGAACGATGCGGACACGCATCAGGACGCCCGACGTGCGTGTTCTGCAGGCCACACTGGTGCAGAGACTGTGGGCCGATGACGTGATGACAGTGGTCGTGCCAGTTGACGCAGGAGTGGTCCACGTCAAAATGTATGCCAGTAAACCTACAAATATTAACAATCTCAATGCCAGTTTACACTAAACAACTGAAACCACACTAAATGGCATTGTGAAAGCAGCATCCCAAAACCTTTGTGACATTCTGGAGCAGTGATGGTTAATGGCAGTGTACATTTACTGTTAGCATCACTACTGCAGGCAGGTTAATTTACAGGGCTGTGTGGTACAGCCAGAAAGGGGAGAGGTACCTACGCACACAGCATGCTGCCATCATAATAAAAATTGGTCTGTGGATAATCAGTTGCACACTTGCCGATTCGTGCCAAATATTTTGGAAACAGTTTGTGCTCAGCAGGGGTTGTCACTATGTTAAGCTGCCACTGGCTGGGCTGTGTCGGTGGTCCGAGCGCAGGCATCTAGAGAGGCGAGCTGCCAGCACTTGTGGTGCTTACAGAAAATAATATGATTTTTAAATGTTAGTGTGATTACAGCAAGTGTTTTATTTTATTTCCTTGTAACTATACAGTGTTCACCACAGTTAAAAAAAACCATTAGGTACCTGTTTCTCACAGCACATTCATCCCACAATATGTAGCTAGTTGTTATATGCATGTGTTACACTGATGACAAATTTAATACGCTTCGCTTTGCAATACTGGTGGCTGTAGGTATTAGAACTTCTAGACTTTTCCATTGTCAAAGCTGATAATGGGAACAAATCATCTAAAGGTAAAATATTTTCCAAATAATAAATGCTCAACAAAAATAATGCAACAAGAATGCAATATTTATACAACAATGTTTTAAAAAACAATTTCAACCCAAAAAATAAAAATTCATAAATAAAAATTAAACATTTAAGTATGCAAAAAATTTCCACCTCCAAATAATTCCGAAAAATAGAATACACAATAGAAAAAAAAATCTCAACAGGAAACAGGAAAAACAATTTAAAAACAATACTAATGACTGTGGAGATTGAGAGAGTTCAGCAGCTCTTAACAGGAAGATGTTGAGAGTTGATGATTGGGTTTAAAATCCAATATACATAAACATTTAGCAGTTAAACTATAGGCTTACAGTACGTATTTGCCATTACTAGTGATAATTTCACCTTGAAGAAACAATAACATTTTTAAGATATATTTTAATACCTCATGTTTTAGATTCTAGTGTGAAAGTTAGTGTTTATAATTGATTGTGTATCATGGCTTCCAGAGACACTAACATTCCCTCGTCCCTTTTTAACTGGCCATCTTCCAAGGACAAAGTGGGTATTTTATTCTGAGATAATCAGCAGTGCCCATGTCTGCAAGTTATATTGGACACAACACCAGAAGCTGCAGTGAATAGAAACTTTCGTATTAACAACAAAATGTTATAAATTATAAATAGGATGTGGATAATTTTGTAAACTGTGGCCTTTCATATGATCCAAGGCCCTGTCTCAATGCATCAAGAGTACTCTCTTGCCCACTCTTGATGTTGCAGAGAATCGTCTCTGCCGTTCCAACTCGAATGAATGAGCGCAAGAAGGGGAGTGAATAATGATTTTCACACCCTAAATATTTTTAATACTAATAAACACATGCAATTAGGCTACCACCCGGTGGCGAGCTCTCTCACTCACCTTTCCCCTACCTGACCAACCCCCCTCACTGATACCAATTCCTCCCGCAACACATTCCACTCCCTCTCAGACCTCACAAGCATAGACTGCCAACCCCACTCTGTTATCCTTCACAACCTCTGAAGCTTCTCACTGTTGTTTCGTCTCCCTCTAAACACCCCTTTACTTAGCAGACAGCATAACCTTCCCCACCCTTCCTCTCCATTCCCCAATCTGTACATCCTGACCAGCCTCTCAACTTTCTTCCTGTCCTTCAATGAGTTCCACCCCATTTCTTTCCACATCACTGATGGCCTATAGTACCCTTCATCTTCACCATCCTGCCCCTGCCTTCTCCACCTATCCTTTACCCATCTTGCTGTCCTTATTTGCACCTCTTCCAGCTCTTGCACCTCCCCCCACCTAACACATGGGTCCCACACTGCTGCAGTATATTATAACATCGGCCGTACCATTGTGCCATACGTCTTCTCCTTCACCTCGCAGCTGACTCCTTTCAGCACCCTCCCCAACATACCCAAAGCCCTCCTTCCCTTTGCAACCACTCTCTCTCTCTAACAGTTTATTCCATCTGAGGGTTTTTTCCCTGCAATACAATCCCTAGATACTTATATGCTGCTGCTTCTTCTATATTTTGCCCTTCCCATCTGTACATTCCCCTGCTTATCACCTTCTTCCTTGTAAACCTCACTACCTTAGTTTTTCTTACATTTATCTTCATTTTATTCTCAATCCACCAATATGCACTGGACGTTCGAAAATTACTGTTTCGGTTGAGTCCGATTTAGCCGACTGATCCACCAGTTCAACCGGTTTGAAAATTTGGTGGATCTGTTGGATGTACACCAAAACATCAACCAATGAATTGTGGAATGCTTTATCTGAAAAATGAAAGTTATCACACCCACAACTAGTAATTTTCAAGCTTTCCAAAATATACAAAAATAATTCTGACTTAAAGTTTTACAAATTGGCGATTAAAACTTTAGAATGTTAGTGTAATGGTATTAATATGTGTCTTGAAGAAGACGAAAATTTCGCTAAAAATCAACCTTATGTTCGCAAAATGCTTCAACTGGTATAACAAGCACTGGTGGATCCATCGATGAATTTTCGAAAAAGCGGCATGGTCCACAACCATATCCTGTCAATGTCTGGCTGCAAGTTTTCCCCCTCTCCCAACATTGCTTTAAATACACAATCATCTGCAAACAATCTAATTTTCCCCTAATCACCAAACCTATGTTATTTACCATTATGGTAAACAACAAATGGCCCAGCAACTTCTGTGGCAGTCATGTTTTAAAGTCTCACCTGAAATATTCAGATATATATTTTTACATCAGTGTTTGAAATATTTTAATGACTGAATTTAATTATTACGATTGTGAAATGTGTACTAAAACAATATTCCGTATGATACGAAACACAAACAATTATAGTGATACTATATTCAAGTTCCGTTTAGGTTTATAGCGCACATATTATTGAATACTCCGCTTTGCAGATAATCGTTAGGTTTTCGAAAATATGTAAAATCAAAATATGTTTATATGTAAAAAAAAAAACATTGTAAATTTATTTAAGAAATGGGAAAGGTAAGCTATGTTTTATTGTTCCTTATTTATTATATGTTGCTTTACCATCAAAGAAATAATGCAGAAAGTTCGCAGAGGGCACAAGTCTTAATTCACTAGAGAGCACACTTTCAAATTGGGATATGGCATAAAATAGATCAGTGGAACACAATTTTTATTATTGCACATGGTGATGCCAATATAAATAAGTAAAACTGATTACTTTCCGTTTAGATAATGCTGAAAATTATTTACTGAATTAATTTTACTTTTTGCCTATAATAATTTCAATGCACATTGCAATAGAAAGTTATAGCTGCCTATAAATAAAACAAACAAGTTGCAAATATTACTTATGTTTTTTATACATGCAAGAGCAGTATATAAAAAACTGGCGTTCAACACTGTATTAAAAAAAATAGTTCTGGTCATGTACAGAACAATAATTACCATAGCTGCTGGCAGATCCGTCAAGTGCTGGGATGGTCCAGTGGGCTGAGGCAAAGGTCTGTGCGACGGCCAGTCGCAGATTGCTGCACAAAGAAGTAGAAATTCAATGTGGAGCAAGTATGCCTGTAGACCAGCCTCAGTGGGACTTCTGGAGTACGTGCTCTCATCCCAGCAATTTTAAAAAGGACTGTTTGAGAGCATAATTAAAATGCGACGATAAAATGATTTTGCACTCTTGAAAGTCTTAAAAAAAAAAAAAGTGTTGGAAAAATTTGCTAAGAATACGAGGCGTATATACCAGGTGTTTTTAAAAATCGCAAAAGCTTTATGAATTGAAGATACGTAAAGTGTATATATATATATTACATGTCTTTCATTACACCAAGAGCTAAAATGAAATTGAGAGGTTTTAATGAGCATAACTTCTTGTGCTGCGATCTAGTACGTACAACTTCACACTGATTCATATAGTTTTTGTTTTATACCACAAGATGGCGAAAGCTTAATCCCAGGAGCGTGTTTTTTTTTTTTTAAATTGTTGTATCTTGTGTTTTTGTTTGTCCATGTGTGTGCGGTGCGCGAAAAATTGACATGTGCTTTGAATGTTGACTATTTTGACTTAGTGAACTACGTATTTAATAGTTACCGGTAGTAGGAAAGTAATATTTGACGCGGTCTTGAATACAGCGAAAAATAATATAATTTTCTTAATGCGTGTTGTTTCTATAGAAATACTATTTTAGGTTAGAAAATTCCGGGCTACATCTCCGGTGCGAATTTCATTCCTGCGAATAGTAAACATTGGTTGCTAGATATTTGTTTTAGCTCTTTGCAGCATGTGCAGCTTAGCCGGGCAGGACCAGTCTAATTCAAAGTATTTTTTGTGAATAATTTGGAATGGATGCAAAATAACTTTGGTGATAGTATCATACAACCAGACCTTTACACATATTAGCTTAACATTTAATATTTTCATTGAAGAATTTAAAATTATTATCACATTTNAATATTTTCATTGAAGAATTTAAAATTATTATCACATTGGGCCTTTAATTTGTTAACATTATTAGCTTTTTGGAAGATTAATAATTTTTTATGAGATATTACTAGGTTAAATGCATTTTTTGATTAGACAAAATCAAATTTTAAAGCAAATCAGCAAGGCGTTACTGCTAAGAAAATCAGTTCCGTTAAATATAAAACAGTATTTTTTTGTTAAGAGAGAAATTTTTCCTTTAATTAAATTAGGTAAGTGTTTAAGCTTAAGTACTTAGCACATATTGCAAATTTAGAGTTTATATAAATTTTTGAAGTAGTTCACTAAGAGTCAAGATAGTGAAACCTCTTTTTGTAGCAATTTTCCAGTGGTTTGGATTTCATTATAATCAGCTTTTGGACCTTTTAATTATGGATGACAAAACCTTAAGTGACTCCAAAAACATGAGTCTCGAGGAGTATCAAAATGTTAGTGGATTTAAGTTTATGGATGTGAGTACACAGTGCACTTCAAGAAAAGCTGAACCAGAAGAATCAATTGTCGTGCTGCAACAGTCATATTCAGATGCCGAAAGTCTGTCTGAGTCTTCGAACGATGCACCAGAGGTAAGTGAATTTTTGTGAATGAGTGTTTGGTGTAGTAGGTTTTACCAGAACTATATTGCCTTCCATCTTATGTATGTTAATTGTTTATTTACAGAGTTATAATATATTTGGGTCAAACTATCCCAGAACATGTTAGCTCTCAAGTACTACCTTAGTCACCCCAGTGGGTGAGGGGTTAAATTGATATTTTGCGAAGTTGTGGGTATGTAAGTGAGTGTGTAAGAGAATAAGTGAGAGTNTGAGTGAGAGCGTAGTCAAGTTGTTTCTTTGTTTTGTTAAGTGTTAAGTTACATACTTATAAGTCTAATCTGTAATATCTACACATATGAATTTCTAGCAAGTGAAAGTGAATCTGTAATGGTTCCAGTGTAAGATAAGGTGACTATGCCCTAACTGCTCCTTTAAGCTGTTAATATATAAATACCTAAGTATTAAATAGAACTTCTAGCCTACTAACAAAATGTAAGAATATTAGGTACAGTGCAGTTTCAATATTGAATTAAATATTTAAAAGTCTGAGATCTTGAACATCAGTCTTAATTGTTTGAAAGACAGTTTGCATAGCAAGAGCACAAAAATGAAACAAATGGTACAGTAGGTACTTAAAAATATTTCATAACATAAAAATTAGCATTTAAAATTGTTTGTAATTAATAACTGAATAAAAAAAAATCAAATTTTTGGAACAACTAGATTTTTTAGAAAAATTAGGAAAGGTACTGTGATACCTGCCAAAATCTAAGAAACAGGTTTGTCATAATGGGAGAGCTAGGAAGATCAGACATTTTCAGAGTAATACTGCAGTCATTTCAGAAAAGCAGGAAGTATTGTTTTGCCAGAAACATCTCTTTTAAAAGCACTGTAACTGAGGCCCACAAATCACTTTGTTGCTAGCCAAACCCGGTAGGACAAATTAGGCAGTTATGCTTAAGGGGTGTGCCTATCTGGAGCTGTATTATGGCCCAGGAGCATTGAGGGTGACACTTCCACACACATCAAGTGCTTCATCACCACTACACGCAAGGCTCCAAACTAGCCTGCAGTGTTGTCATGCTGTTTGTACTTATAGGACTTTAAGCGGTAACCTTTTTATTTTATTGGAGGAAAATCTGTAGCAAAGTTAATAGCAGGGTGCTGTACTAGTTTCACAAGAATTCACCCAGAATATTTTAAGCTACAACATTGTGAAAATGTTGTTGATGGCCATATTGAGGTGCTTTAAGATAGTGGTTGCAAAAAGCATGATTTGTTGGAAGTTGTACTCTGCCTTATTGTGACATGATATTTCTTTTCGCGAGGAAACAGATTGTGCACATTTGAAAGGTTGCTTCCAAAACTTGTATTACAAACACACTGTAACCAAGTTTGGGTGGCACGTAGATGAGCGCCTCGAGAGACTGGCTGTCTGGGAGTGACTGCTCGGAATTGTAGTTTGGCAAGTGTTACAAAGCAAGTGGGATACACCCACTGATGATGATTCGGTTTAGATTTACGTTGCGAAATAATTATATTAAAATAATTTTGAATGCAAAATTTTGAAAATGGGTAGCTTATTTGACACAATTATTTTAATGAATTATGCCTTTCTGAAGGAATATGAATTGAATGCTACGGCTGCATTCACATTTAATTATGCATTGCCTGCTAGGTACCATGTATGTTAATTTAATGCATTATCCAAGGGCAGTGACATGCAGAACTTAGATTGGAGCAGTAGGTATGACAACTGGTGTGACATAAAGTAATTTATCTGCCAGTCACAAACAAGCATTTTGTGATATCTGTGCAAGAGAAATTTGGGTACAACAGACATTCACAATAGAAATCGTTTTTAATTCGGTCACTTTGTGAATGTGACATTGCTACATAATCGAGAGAATTTTCTTGTTAAAGATACTGGTAATTGTGATCAAACAATAAATTTCAGTTAATTGCTAATTTTGCCTAGTGAATTCCTTTTATAGTTATGTTTTGAAATTTCAGTTTTATAAAGAATGTTTTTATGTGTCGCAAAGTTAAATTCAGTGCCAAACATTTAATTTTGCTGGTTAACTGAATTCTTGGTAATTATTAAGTTTAGGAGCTTTTCCGGAAAACAAATAAAAATTCACTGAATATGGTATATTTCCACTCTACTAATGATGCAGAACACGAATATACTAGGGGCATTAACGTCCGATTAACATAAAGACCAAAATCGATAGTGGGGAGGGCTATGAAAAACAGGGAAATTGTGGGGTAAAACATCCGGATAACCTTGTTTGAATTATGTAATATAACTAAAATTGCACGTTATATTCTGTTTTTAATATGTTGTAATTATTTTTAAGTTACGTCCCTAGTATATTCGTGTTCTTAGTGGTATATTTCTATTCTACTGAGTAGAAATATACCATAATTTTGAATTTTTATTTGTTTTTTCAGAAAAGTTCCTAAACTTAATAATTACCTAATTCAAAATAATTACAAAATAAGGGATATTAATTAAATAAATGTTGATACATTTACTTTACAATTTCATACATACTGAGTTGAAACACTAAAAATGTATTTAGTTATAGTAGGTACATTTAACAAAAAATAGTTTCTCAATTAGCTGTCAGGCATTCAGGTGGTGACTTTTACACTTGATATTCTCCTCAACACATCAACATGTACTCCTTTACACGTGTCGGTACTGAAGTTGCAGAAAGTACGCCTCACACAATAAATGCTCCAAGTTGTCTCGCACCCTGCTCTCTGCAACACACCCAGCTCAGCTATTAGTCTGGCTCACTGCCACCTGGGTTGGCATCTCACTTTGGAATCTAGAGAAACACAAAGATTAGCATCGGTGGATGGCATGCTCACCTACGCTTCATACTTGGCAAAAGTTAACTCATGGCTTAGACTTTTAAAATGTTGATTGAAAATATACACTGAATAGCCAAAAAAACTGGTAGACCTGCCTAATATCGTTTAGGGCCCCCCGAGCACGCAGAAGTGCCGCAAGACGACGTGGCATGGACTTGACTAATGTCTGAAGGTATGCAGGAGGCAATTCACACCATGAATCCTGCAGGGCAGTCCACAAATCCAATCTGCGCCAATTTGGAAAGGGTTGCACGTCTGTCACGTTTAATGATTCTCGTCAGTCGTCGTTTGTCACATTCTTTCACAATCTTTTCCCGGCTGCAGCGATGTCGAAGATGTGATGTTTTACCAGATTCCCGATATTCACAGTACACTCGTGAAATGGTCGTACGTGAACATTCAAATGTTATCGCTACCTTGGAGATGTTATGTCCCATCTCTCGTGCGCCGACTATAACACCACGTTCCAACTCACTTAAATCTTTATAACCTGCCATTGTAGCAGCAGTAACCGATCTAGCTGCCGACCGCATTGCGTTACTCTGATTGATTCCATACCTCTGTTATTTGCATACGCACGCCTATACCAGTTTTTTTGGCTCTTCAGTGTATTAAAAATATTTTTACCAGGAAATGTTATGTGTCTTAGCATCTTATGACTAGAGGCAAGATTATATGGTGAATAGTGATAAAACCAAAATAACACTGAAATGCATGTTAATTCACTACATAACACCAAAATTTTAGTTAACACACAAAGTAAAACTAAGTTATCAAGAATACTCTATTTTATCTGTAAAACTTAAAATATTTCTTCTAACAAGTTAAATTCTGAATATTTTGTAACATACTGACCGAAACATTGTCTAGAAACTTTAACATTAGTACCAGAAAATATTCTAGTACCTAAAATATGATTAAATGTCTGTTATTTTATATTTAATAAAATTATTACTCCTGATTGCATAGTTCTCTCTCTACATGCTATGTACTACAAATTTTATGTGAATATGTGTTTAAACATACATTTTGGTTAACTTTATAGAGAATTTACATAAATAAAAACAATAACATTGAAATCTCAAAATTTTAAAAATGAAACTGCTCTATAAAGTCAGAAAATCTTGGCCCTAATTATGACACAATGCCACTGGATAACAGCAGTTAACACATCCTGCCCACAATGGACAGTTCTGTTTTATTTTGCAATTACACAGCTCATATTTTCAATATAATTGTTCTGTAAGAGAATTAAGTTTGTTTTGAGTTGTCACAAAGATGTTAACGTGGTGCTCACTTAAAAATTGGCTGACGTGCACTAAGCCCCAGTGTCAGCTGCCAAGTTAATGTTTTTAACTGAACGTGATCGCCTACATTTGGCTCGACTCACTAGTGTCGCATAGGACCCTGGCAAGTTGGCTTGATTTACAATATTACTTCTTCCAAAGTAACTGAAGTTCCAATACATTGTGCCATGCGATATTCCTCAGAAATTCTTGCTCAGTTATATTAACTCCTTAATACTTTATCATGAGTAAGTAAACTCATTTAATTACTGCATGATGCAGAAAAAGTATAATCGTGGACGGTTCTGTCCTCTGTAAGAAGCCGTCCCAAATACATACATTGCTTTCCTTTTGGTATTATTGCTGAGCGCTGCTAATACAACACTTTATAACTGGTTGCTGCCTGTGCAACCGAACTACAGTATTTTTCCTCATAGGAACCATTTTGTAAGTTAGTATGTGTTAATAAGTACTTGTCGGACCAAAAATTCTTAATTTTTAACAGTAAAATGAAAAATTAAAGTGAAATTCAAGGGGTTTGACTGAAGTATGTACACACATGTTGCTACATTGTTATCCAAGACAGTTTTGATTGGTAGTGTGCCCTAGTTTAGATTTGTCAGTGGTTTATATTTGAAGTGTCAGATACAGTAAGTATGTTACAAGTAGTAGAGAACATTAAAAACAAGTCATTCATATCAGTGCATGCTGAGAATACAGGGTGTTGTTACAAATTCTCAGGGATGACGAAGAAGGACAACAGCATCCATTTGAGACAGGGAACCCTGGTCCAGGAACGCCTCCGTCGAACGTTACAACCAAAACAGTGTTGGGATGCTGATTACAATGGAATAAAACAACTTATGGAACTTTGTGAACTGTGCTACGTAAACGACTGGCAAACTATGAAGACAACGGATCATGACAGTTCTTCAAAGGTACATCCTTCAGGTTTGATGCAGGCATAATGGCATTGCACGAAGCCCTGTCACATTCAGTCAACACACAGCATGCCATCTACCATGCATTAGTGGAGCATACGTTCCCCGCCCCTTGTGCTGTATACCTACAGGACATGTTTGACGACTTATGGCATTGGGTTTAGCATGCTTTACTGCTAACCTCCAGTCACTGAGTTTGATTCCCAGCTCATGCAAGGATGTTTATCCAGGATTGCAGGCTTCACTGTAATGTTAGTACTTTACCATATGACATTAAACATTGTACATTCTTCCACGATGCCCAAACCATTCTCGTATTCCACAGTAATCAGCATCCCAACACTGTTTTGGTTGTAACGTTCGACGGAGGCGTTCCCGGACTAGTGTTCCCTGTCTTAAATGGATGATAGTGACCATCATCCCAGATACATCATGTATATAATTGGTTTTGATAATTTGTAGAAGCAAAGTGTATAAGCTTTTGGGCTAGATGAAATGTGACTTTCAGAAATGGGTAGGTAAGTGATGTGTGCTTGTAGATATATTGATGCAGAAAACGTATATGGTGTAAACAAGTCTAAATGACGTTGGCTGGTGTAGTTAGTGGACATGAGTGAAATCAGTTTTTATTTTTGAATAGTGTCAGTGTAGATATTCTAGCTCGTAAAATAAAGAGAGCCAGATTGGTGTGACAGGGCTGTTGTACAGGCAGTCCTCTACTTTCATACATAATGTGTTCCTGAAAATGTGTGTGAAAGTTGAATCGTGTATACGTATGTAATTAGAGGGGTTCCGTCCCGAAGTTACAAGAAAATTTTTAAAAAATTAATTTTGGTAGAAAGATAATATATTTAATTAATAAGCATGTTATTTTTAACAAGTATTTAATTGAAAATCACAAATTAAATATATGTGCAATACTTTCTTACCTGAAATGTTGATTTTTCACCACCTATATACATATNATATGCATGTAATACGAGGAGTTCCGTTCCAAATGTACAAGAAAATGAAAAAAATTAAAATTTATTTTGATAGAAAGATAATATAGTTTATTGATAAACATGTTATTTTTAACAAATATTGAATTGAAAATCATGAATAAATACACATGTGCGATACTTTCTTGCCTGAAATGTTGATTTTCAATACTTGTATACATATTTGGTTGTAAGTACTATGTGAATAAACAAAGTAATTAAATATGCTTTCTACTTTTTGTAAAATTGTAGTGCAAATGTAACATTTTATTTTGTAGGTTGTAAAAACTATGTAAAAGTTTTTCAGAGAGATTTGTATACTATTTTAACAGAAACATTCATTTGTATTGTGTCAATATGACAGCTAATATCTAAACATTCATAACATATGATCCACGAAGGCTGGAAAACATGTCAGGCAGTGTTAGATGGCATCTAACAGTGCTATATCAATATGTTGGTAGGTTGCTAGATGTATGAAAGACCAAATTGGTCATATGAAAGATGATTTAGAGGTTATAATATGTCATGTATGAAATAGCGAGTTGTACGAATCTCGAATTTATGAAAGTTGAGGACTGCCTGTAATTAATAGTGTGATTTAATGGTTTCATTTGGTTTGGTCAGTACCACATTTCAATTGTGGGTAATCAAGTGAAGTGGATGGAGCAAGTAGTACAAAGTTGGGTTTTGGCATTTTTTACACTACTGCGAATTAGTTTATTAGTTTGGTTATTGTGACCAGTAAATCTTTGAGAGTACATGCTTGTACACAAACACAGGACAAGTCAAGTTATATGTGCTATACAGTAAGTATAACAAAATGTAGATTAAGTTCTTCATCACTGGTTCTTCCACACTGTTTATGCTTCATCTCCGCAATCACCACCACCTGTAAAAAGGAATAAAACATAAGACGGAGGCACATATTTCATTTTTCTTGTATATAATTATGTTCTTAATATTTCTGGAGTAAATATTTGAAAATGGAATGAAAGAAAACTGCGCATTTGCTGCTATTTGAGTAGGAGCCTGCTTTATTATGACATAAGTATTCGCCAACAGAATAAAACACTTTGGCAATCAAAAAATCTTTTGGTTCTTTTTAAAAAAAGTTTTGTATTTGAAAAAACATAATTTTTGTAAATGCATTAGCTTAAGTTGTTTTTCTGAGAAAAAGTAACACACAAAATTTCAGCAACTTATTAAATTATTTCGTTACTTAGCTCTGGGCAGAATGATATACACTTAATATCTACGAATTTTATGTATCTTCAGTAATTATCCAGAGTAGGGGCTTCTCTGAAGGAAATGCCCTAGACCAACAAAAGTAGCATTAATGGGTTCTGCACAGCTTACCCTGTTCATATTCAGGAGGGCGTAATGTTGAAATAAGTAGAACGTATTAAATAAAATAGTTAAAAGTACAAGCAACCCGCCGCTTTGTTTATGTCGGACGCCATGATTTTTGGTGAAGTAATGCATTAATAACGTGAACAAATGTGCATTGTGCCGTCACCTTATTGGCTGTGATCTGTAAACGTCATCGTCACAGAATTTTGCGTGGAAGTTGAGATGCCATTAGTTGCATTTGAGACGCGAGACAGTGCGGTTGTGTAGTTGCGGGCATGAGTTGTGACGTCCGAATCCGACCGTGCGAAGGCTTGTGATTTAAGAATGGACGTTGCAAGAACGAGTGCTTCTGTGCGTAATATTCGCCTATGTGGCGGGTGTTACTTGGATGTTTTAGTAGCTCGTGGTGTTTTGTCGATTGAGGTAAGATGCACGGCATTTGAATGGGCCAAGGACAATGGAATTGTACCCGCCGCCTACCTAGGTGAGTTGATTCATAGACTTCTGGTGTGTTTAACTGTTACTTTCCTAAAATCCTAGGTTAGATTAACATTCTAAAACCCAACAATCCTAGGTTAGTTTAAAAATGTAAAATAGTGATTCACTCATCGTGGGGTTAGGTTCTGTTAGGTGGGCACGTATTACAAAATTAGCCGGACATTAATGCCCCTAGTATATTTGTGTTCTACGTAATTAGTAAAGTGGAAATATACCACTTTTCGGGGTTTTTTTTTTTTACAGAAAAGCCGCTACTCTGGATAATTACCCAGCTCTGTTTTACATACAAATTACTTTTTTGTTTTTGGATGAATTGCCCCAAAAAATTACACCATATATTGTGATGGAATGGAAATACGCAAACTTGTATTTCTCTCTCTGCTTGAAATTATCATATTATTGTGCGGGGCAAAACAAGCAGAAATGAGTTTGCAAAATTTGTGCAATATGAGATTTCCAGTTTAAGTGATTATTTAAGTAATGTATCCCAAGGATTTTGGTGTTATTTGATTCACTGACTTCTTCTGCAACATAGTGAAAATTTAACTGTGTTTGACTGTGATTTGTGGTAAGAAACTGAACAAAATATGTGTATTTTCTAAGGTTAACATTTAATCTATTGACTTTAAACCGTGCATCTAAAACAGTGAATGTGGTACTTACTAATTGACCAGTTAAACATATGCGACATATTGATTGCGTATGTTATCACAGTATTGTGCAAATGGGCTGAGTAGTAATATTCGCTACATTTTTTAATGCCTTGCTGACTATTAACATACTTCTTCACGTTTAAATATCTGTGAGGTACACCTGAATGCGGCGCCAGTGTTTGCTTGGAATGTGGATGAGTAAGCTGTTGTGGGGAAAGCCAGCATTCAAGGAATTTTCACCCCCTATGGAATTGACATGTTGATACATATCTTTATTAGAATAAATGGACCCAGCCGCATCGTTTTCTTTCTGTTCATCTCAGTTAACAAATTAGTTTAATCAGTTGTTAGAATATCTAATTTACAAATGAATTCATCAACCTGACGATATTAATGATAGTTTACACATGAACATTACTTGCAATTTGCGTAATGCAGTATGAAGAGTACAATAATACAATTAAATAACGGGTTAAGCTTAAATTGAAGAAAAATAAAAACTTCTTGTAAAGAAGGGTAACACTACACCTTCCACATACCAAAGAGGAGTATTGTACTCGTTCACAACGCAGTCACCCCCGCGTAAAAAACCAACCATTAATAATGCCAGTCAAAACTGGTGCGATAAGACAAAATTTAAAAAATCTACCTTTGTGCCTAAACTTTTTATGGCTGTGGCGATTCTAGCTGGCCTGCGTGGAAGTGAGTATTCTGTTCTTACCTATATAAGGATGACAATAGACAGTATAAATATTCTCTCTCTTGTCTGTGCTTGCTATCACCTTACAAGGCCAACTGAAAACTAAAGAATAAGGACGTAAAAGTCTCGAGAATGTAATACTTTTGGCAAGAGAGTGTTTATGTACGTAGTAAAAATGTCTTAAATGATGTTAGGCCTATAACAAGAAGAAGTCTTGGCAGCCTAGAGAAAACATGGAAAGACTAGAATTCGCTGAGGACAGATGACATTATGTCGAATACACGAAGAAAAAGAAATTAGAGTGAGCAAGAGACATTTGGTCGGCGCTTAACAGCCAATAACTTATTACAAATTTTACCATTCAACGATTTTAAATTAGTAGAAGTTAACAGTAAAAAATTATATTTTTCATTTTATTTTTAGACTTCTATTGAACAACAACATAGCAGTGACATTGAGGTCAGATCTCCTGAAAGTCTCGCAACGAGAAACAAACCAAAAGTTAAAATGATTAATAAATATTGCTGACCCCTTCTTCTGAGGAACCCTGCCTTGACCGTCTTGCAGGCTGAATTTCTTGTTTAGGCGACATCAAGGCGAGGGAATGACACCTTAATATACACCATTTTTATATAACATCCCATATATAGGACACTGACTGAAAGAGTTAACTAGATGGATTGGATTTTAATGCTCAATAAGTGGGTGCACATCAATAGGAGGATAGGTATTATTGAATAATGTGTGGGCTATGTTGTAGTGTGACATGACCTCTGTTTTGTATACTCACTCTTAAAGAGTGGGTGGGTTCACCTGTAATCCCACACAAACCCCTAGCAACATAATTACTATTTTGCTTCTGAAAACGCTACATTTTCATTAAGGGTCTTGTCAGTATTCAAGGGAGTTACACCCCCGTTTACAGTTGTTTCATCATTGTTTGTGGCAGTGGTTGATGATTACCAGTGGGCTATCTCAGGGTGCTCCTGTTTCCCTCATAAATGAATTTTCTCCATTATATAGCCTCATTTCGTGTGATATACACAAAGGCGATGGCCATCTGTTAGCCCCACCCAAAAGTGCTAGGTATTACTCAACAGGTGTGAAGGAGTAGAAAATGGTCATGGCATATTATGCTTAAAGACCGAAATACCAGAGCTACTGTTCACTATTCATGTACTAAATGGCATGAAATAAAACATTTTAAGAAGTACATATTTATTCTTGCAGGTGCAAAGAACCCTGTTTTCATGTGTTATTTACATCTGTTAAACTGTGTGAGCAACACAGTCACTATCGCAAAAGAGACACTGCAATCACACAAAAATACAGACTATACACACATATGTAATGCATAGTTTACGTATTATAATCAAAGTATTCATATTTCTAACAAATTTAACTCATAAGTTATATTTAATATGAATGGTGCAGTTTAAAACAAAGTTTACAATACCTACACAGATTTTTTTATTTACATTTGCACAATGGCTAATAAGAATAATTATTATTGGTGACACTGCTGTCAATTTTATTGTGTTTCTATACTGCCATCTCCTGAAAACATTTTGCCTACAAAAATGTGAGTTCTGAAAACACCAATGTGTGCAGTTTTTGGCAGCTCAGAATGAGGTTAAAATTTGTATTAATAATTATTTGAATTTCGGAATATGTGCATGTGCTTTATTTTGCTGATAAATTTCATGAAATTCAATTTTATCCTTTATGAATATGAAACGTAATGCGGCCACAAGCAGTTATTTGTGGAACTTTACAAATTTAATAATGTAATTTTGTTGATGTTCACAGTGCATTAACCCTCTATCTCACTTTATAGCTGACATAATGATTTTTACAGGTTCTTCTCAGTAACTTGCAAGTTTTGTTTCTCAGAATGTGTACTTTCCTGAAATATTCTTCAAATATGAAATTTCACCCAGCATTGGGTGACATCATTAGAATTGCTTAAACAGTAGCATTTTCTTCATGTATGCCGTTTAGTAATTCTCATGAGTGAATTGGAAGTTTATTTGACATTTTATTAGGGTTTACATTGTGAATTTTATGACATTTTGAATTACCTCCCCCATCTCCTAGATAAAATATTTTCCCCTCCCCCCTTTTTTTCAAAATTTTATCAGCATTATTTTAGAAACATTTTTTAGGGGCCTAGTATAGTTATGTTTGAAGTGCACTCTCAACTTATTGTCTTTTACAATTTAAGATTTATTATTTAAACACAAATGGCAGGGGCATGTGCACATACACATTGCAATTATTTAACTTTGGTTTTTGACTGTTCTTTGCAATATTTCTATTTCAGGAGATAAAAATGCACCTTTTTGCTTGAAGTATCTGTGATAGTGAAATAACAAAAAAAAACTTAATGTCGTTAAATTGAAGTGGGTTGCTTTATTTCACATTCCGTGGTCATACATTGTAATGGTAATTATTCAGAATAGAAATTTTTCGAAAATAACAAAAAATATCCCGGAAAATGGTTTAAATGACATTAATCACAACACGAATTTACTAGCGACATCACGATATTCGAATTACGCACTACCATATGCGATAGTGGGGAGGGCTATGAAGATCAGGGAAATTGTGGGGTAAAACACGAAAGTTATGTAAATTATATGTCATTTAGGTTCCTTAACCATATTAAATGCAAGAAGACCGAACCTAACTCAGTGTAACTTCACTATATGTGATTACAGGCGGAGAGAGTGCAGACACGAGAGCACGAGAGATTGTGTTGCGAAAAGCATAATACGTAAGCTCGCATCAGTTAATCCACCCCTGGGAAGTTAGTTTTAATGTGTTTAGGTCTGCTGCATTTTGAATTACTGGCGGCAAAAGTATGTAAGATCTTCAATTCCCACATTCAATACTACACAATATTCTGCATTTCATATAACTTCAGGAAATTTTGACAGCGAAAAGAAGTGTGGCCACGATGCATCTCTCCGCCACAGCTGTTCTGTCGGTGAAGAAAATGATATTTGTAAACAAACTACAAATCCAATGGTAAGCATTGAAAGACTGGCGACTTGAGCCCAGTACTTAGGCTAGTATAGCTGGTTGCCATTCCCTACTGTTTTATTTTTGTTATGACTACATAATGTACTAGTTACGATTCAGTTTATTTTATTTGTGGTGTGGGGAACTCTAGATTGTCTTTCGTGAGACGTGATTGGGTAAATGTATAGCTACTTTTTCGAAGAAAAAAAATCCCGAAAAGTAGTGTATTTTGATTCTACTAATTACACAGAACACGAATTTACTAGCGGCACTAACGTATTATGCTTACAAACCTCAAACACGATAGTGGGGAGGGCTATGAAAATCAGGGAAATTTGAGGGTAAAATCACTACAAATACACCCACAAATAATTCAAAAACACCTCAATTTAACATTTGTCCACCCAATTTCGTAATATGCGCCCACCTAACCTAACTGAATCTAACCCCATGATGAGTGAATCACTATTTTACATTTTTAATCTAACCTAGGATTGTAGGGTTTTAATCTAACGTAAGATTTTATTCTAATACAGCACTTTAGGATTTTAAAGTAACAGTAAAACATGCCGGAAGTATGTGAATTAACTCACCTAGGTATGCGGCGGGTACAATTCCACTGTCCTCGACCAATTTAACTACCGTCGTGCATGACTTGCACCTTACCTCACTCGACAAAACACCATGATCTACTAAAACGTCCAAGTAACACCCGCCACATAGACGACTGTCACGTACAGAAGCACTCGTACTTGCACCCTCCATTCTTAAATCACAAGCCTTCGCACGGTCGGATTCGGACATCCCAATTGACGGACACAACACACACCACTCGCCACGAACCGCACTATCTCGCATATATACTGAAACTAACATACGGTAATGTCTACACATCGACAGACAATAAGGTGACGGCCGATTCGTATTTGTTTACGTTTCTACAGTATTACAGGACTAAACATCATGGCGTCCGACGTAAACAAATCGGCCGAACTCCGCATGTATTATCTATTTTATTTTCGACGTTCTGCTTATTTTATTATTACACCGCCCTAAATATGAAACAGGAATGGTGTGCAAAAGCCATTTTTATAACTTTTGTGGGTCAACTATGTCTCCTTCAAAAAAAGCCACTATTCTTTAAATTTACTTCCTAAACTAACCTAACCTAGGTTACTTTAGGTTAGGTTAGTTTGGATTACGTTTTGTTAAGTTATGTTACGTTAACGTTACGTACGGAAATGTAGTTATTTTCCTCACATGTTTTACCCCACAATTTCCCTGATCTTCATAGCCCTCCCCGATGTCGTATTTGTGGTTTGTAATGGTAATACGTTAACGCCCCTAGTAAATTTGTGTTCTCTGTAATTAGTAGAGTGGAAATATACCACTTCCCGTGATTCTTTCTTTTATTTTCAGAAAAGCCCCTATTCTGAATAATTACCTCTTAATTCGTGTAACCAATATTAAATTATGGTATGTATGTAGTACCTATATATTTGTTCTTGGGGAAAATTATAAAAATCGTTTCCTTTAAACAACTATAATACAATGAAACTCGAAGGAAATATAGATTGTATCGTTTAGTTCGGTTCTACTGGGAACTTTATTTTTACATTGAATTATTCAAACAGGCATTTATAATTTTTGTTGTATGCAGGGTAATTTTTTTATATTTATATAATTTATTAGATGTACTCAGGGATACGAGGTTTCTACGGAAACTTCAAATGATAAAAAAAACGTGACATAATAACTATTGAAAAATTATTTTTGAAGTGGCAAATGGATTAGGAAACTTCATTATTTTGGAAACCTGGTATTTTGTGGATGTTTGTTGGGAATCACGGAAATGAACACAGTTCAAACAGTCGCTTTTTTTTATTTTTTATTTTTTTATTAAAGCCTTGCGTCTCTTTGGTGCCCTTCTGTTGATCCTTAAACCTGTGTATCCTTTAACGGTAGCCCAACCACATTCCGACTTTGTTCCCTCGCGGGGCCGCCCATTGGTTCTTTGTCCCGATACGCGCGGTCGGCGCTGGCACGCCAGTTATTTAGCCGATAAACACTGTCCAGCCCCCTTCCCCAACCTCTTCGTGCGAAAAAGGGGTTCCGGTGTTTATAAAGCCGCCCGCACCCGTTCGATATTGACGAGGTCCGCCGCTTTCCTCTTTCTTCCGGTCGCTTTTGTTTCCTGTCCCCGGGCTGCTGTCCTGCCGGCGCTTATACCGGCTTTATAAACTACGCAAAAACGTACGAACGCAACGACGCAACGCAAAAAAATTACGATCGTTTATAAACATAGCACGCAGCAAGACGTCACCAACATTGTAAAATGAAAATACCAAACAAGTACAAAATATTTACTTCCATAATGATTTTTAAAGAACAGGTTTTTTTTTCTTTTTTCAAACATATTTGTTTAGTGTAGATATATGTATTTTTTTAAATTTTGAACTGTGTGAAGTTACTGGAATATGGTTTAAAATGCGTGAATAACGAATTTCTAAGAACACTAATACATTTTCTCAGCAAGATGGCGATACTAAATTATTTTAATACTTAATTATATTCATTATTTGTGATTCAATGCATAAATGTAGGCATACATCCATTGTACAAGCAAATAATATAATTATTTTTGGAAATCACAGCCTTCTGTGTGAGTGTAAAACGATTTTGCAATCGATCACGGCTAATTTAGAAGGCGCAATAAGCAAGCGTTGCGTTCTTGCGTCCCGCGTAGTTTATAAACTGTAGCTTTGAAATACGTGTGTTGGACTGTTTGCGTTTCTTGCGGAGTTTATAAACCCGGCCTTACGCTTGTTTCACAATACAACTATGCGTTGCGTTGCGGTGTGACGGACTGCGACGAGCTATACTTAACTGTTTCACAATTGAGTGACGATCTGTCGGCGACGGACGCCGTCTGAGATGGTGCTGCCATCTATTTCATGGCTGAGAATTACATTTTCAGACCTCACGAATGTAACAGAAAGACACGCGAAAAACATTGACACACTATGTTTTAAGTTGGCAGAAGAAAAACGAGGCAGAATGAACGCGATGTGTGATGAAAACTAGCGAGAATGAGAAAGTCATAATAAGACTCAGGATAATTATTTTGATCTTAATAAACGCTTTTTATGATATTGTCCATATACATAAGAAGCCTCGTATTCTATTTTGTACATCCATGCAGCAACAATAAATATACAAATAAAAAGACGGCGTGAACGCGATCGTCGTTTTCAAAATGAAAACAAATAGATGCTTTTATTTGCCTTGTAAACAAGCACTTCTTTTCCGTCGCAGGCTGTCGCCAACAATCGCAGCGCAAGAATTTCGCGTGACGCACTGCGACGGACTGCTGCTTCGTCCTGATTGGCTACCGCTCATAGCATCGCAGTATTTTGGAACCAGCTTTAGCATAGCCCAGTGTACAGAAGTGCGGCCGCCAACCCTCGTTGGCAGGGTTACCACACGCCTGGGATAAAACAGGGGGTCATACACTCTATGGCCATTCACCGTTACTTAACACTTTTTGGAAGCCCTGCTAAAGTTCTACTTCCAGATATTCCTGAGAGTCTAGAAAATTACACCAATGGGACAGCGCACCGCATTCTTGCATATGCTGTATAGTTAATAAAATTTTCCACCAGAACTATTTCTTACTGCGCATTACCAACACGGCTATTTTTTTTTGTATTAATTATAAACGAAATATTATAATTTATAGATAAAATACAAGCAAAAGTTCAGTTGAACAAAAATGAGGTTCTTTTATGTGAACACAAGTATAAAACGCTTGTGATACACGCCATATGTAGGAAGCAACCAATCACGTCGTACACGGGGGGATTTTTCAAAGGTTTGATTCAAAAAGTGTGAAGAAACCGTTAATAGGCTATAGGAAAGGAGAACAACGAAATTTCATTAATGCCGCAAATTATTTACACATTAAAGGCTGTTCATGGTAAACTTTGATGCATTTCGTGTATTCTTCCACCTTACGTAAAATTAACATTGGCATTGGCCTGGTCACTTTATTCATGCTTAGGCCAAGTAAAACTGTGAAATTATTAGAAAAATAAATCATATATCAGCTTGCTGATTCTTACACTTATATGCATTAAAGAAAACAGAAAGCAAAATAAATAATTTCATTACCCACAAATGTTTCCCTAACACTTCTAATTCGAAGTTCAAAATATTGGACTACTTTTCCCTCCCCCGTTACCAACTTTACCGGGCGCATGGGTAGTGTGCCCGTTTTAAAAATACGCGCAGGAAGGGCCAGTGACAGTTTTCAAAGATTGATTTCAAAAGTGCTCAATTAAATATGAACATCCTATAATGTTTTTCTCGCATATACTGTTTTATCTTGATAATTTTGAAACATCATTGAATCACACTATATTTGTATTTCAAACACACAGTTTTTAGAAGTTAAATTAATAACGGTGTAATGAAGGTTAAGTACCAGGAGCAAGTACATGCTTGGTTATAACAAGTTTTGTTGCACAAAAACTAATAACATCAAAATAATTACCTACTAGACTAATACAATATTTTATCAATTAAAAAAAGCCAGATATCCATTATTATTACAAAAAAAACCTGTCGGGCGCAAATAAAATTGTGTAAAAAGAAGAACTTATCGCTTTGCCGGGTACTCTTTGGTTCCATTCGCCGTATGCCTGGTTCACATGGATGTCTGTCACGACGAACATATAAGCGGAAAGCTGAAGCAACCAATCAGGAACCGCCCTCGTTTCCCCCACGAGCGACGCTGAAAAGTAGCGCTCCCGCCGAAATTTTTGCTTGCGAAAGACCAGACTACAGCGATACTTTTCGGAGGTCCACTGTTTCTACCAATCATTTCATGAATTACGGACGTATATTTGGCGTTAACAGTCTATGATGGTTGAATGTTTGTATTCATAATGGAATATTGAATTTAATTAATTTTACTCAAAACACTATCAAACAACTGTAGTTTGGAAACTAACCAATGGGTCATTGAGAAAAAGGTTTGTTCCAGTCAAGTTGTTTGCTAAGGCCAAATATATATATTTAGTTGTCGCAACAAAATATCTTGTCAAGTAAACAAAACTTGAAAAGCAACTTAATTAATTTTGTTGATCTAACAAAATACATGTTTGTATAAACAAACCTCTTTGTTGGGCCAAAATAAACATTTTGGCAACTCATTAAAAAATCTTCGTTCGTAACTACAGTTCGAGAGTTTGTAATTTTCCGTGACAATTAGAGTGGTAACAGCTTCTGCTGTGATGATACGAATATGAAACAATAAACTATCACCACCCTGCCATGCAGTAAAGTAAAACTGTTCACTTTAAATCGATTATTTTAATCGTAAATTTATAAATGGGAGTAAAAACTTATACAGTACGCTTCTCAGTAATGTAATTGGTTCTTAAAACAAAATAACTTGAAACGATTGGATAAAAATTGTAAATACCTGTTGCCAAACTTACTACTTTTAATGATGAATGAGAAATCAAACAGGAATAAATAGTATCTTCAATAACTCAAAATTCCAACTGAGCTTTTTTTACTTTTAATAGCCGAACACACATACCTAACAACTGAAAAAACCAAAGATGACATATATAACATAGTCCATTCTCCACACTGCTAGTGCATTTATTGATGTTTAATAATGACATAAAATTCCTAATAAAACAAATTCAATAGGAAACTGAAAAGTAAAACTGTTTAACTTGAAATATTTATTTACGCAAATTGTAGGTACAGTATTTGAAATATATCCAGAATGTTTGTAAATTAAATGCCCAAACTGTAGGAAGCGATTCTTATGGAAAATAAGTCTAAGATATGTAGGATACCATATACCTAAACGGAATATTAAAGAATATATGAGTCTATGAAAAGTGGGCTTTGAAAACGTATTTTAGCCTAATGCCTTGTACAACGCCTACAAGGTTCGTAGCAAATGGTGACTTATGCTTCCCATGTTGCAGGGACACATGCGTAATGCCGGCCGTCCTAGATCTGTGCGCACTGTTCGGCTTGAAGTGCTAAATATATACTTTCAAGCCAATTTCGTATCCTTCCGCCAAATGTAAACAAACATGTAGGTCATAATAAAAATAAAACAACTAAATTTGATTTTTAATTTATTCACACAGCTATTATTTACAGCCTTAATCTATATCCATTATTAATCTTTTTTATTTCTCAATGAGCGAAGTATTTGATGTTTATCTCAACTCTAATTAAAGTCCTTCTCAATGTCTGGGTTTGGTCAATTAACTCACACTCAACTCAATGTCAATTAACTCACACTCCTAATTAAAACATGTTCAGTCTATCTGTTGCCATAATTTGAAATGTCTTTGACTCACGCATCACAGTCCAACAGTCCAACCTGCCAGTAGCACCCTTCACTGCACCGATGCTCGCAGTCGCAGATTTTCCTCCCACCGGTCACTCCCTGCGCCACTCGTTGCTTTTCTGGCTATATCGCTTTCGGCCGCACAGTCGCCCAGACTACCGACGCTCGTAAAACTCTGCTCGCAGGCCCGACGCGTTTTTATAGTATCAGCAGCCGATCTGGGATATTCCCCGTACCCCGAGTCACGCTGAGGGAGGCAAGGACGATGAAAACCAGAACATTCTCCAGATAAATACAGAAATTCAATCTGCCGAAGGTCAGGAGCGCGCGAGCCGCAAAAGTATTATCGCGGCGCCCCGCGTGGCGGAAAACCTGCGTAAGCCGGTCTTTGTGTTTGTCGCCCGCTCTTGGGTTACATGCGTGACCTTCACGCATTTTCGCTCTCGCAAGCGATGCGAAGTAGCGAGCGCGTAACAGTATTACAGCGTTTTATACTTGTGTTAACGTAAGAGTAAGTTAAATTTTAATATATAAGTTATATTAATTAAACCAGAGAGAATATGTGTGTGCGTAATGCCTGGTAAAAAAAAAGTTCTTATGCAAAATATGCACCACGAATGTGGTGCGTTGTCCCTTTGATGTAATTTTTTAAGCTTTGTTTTGAAGAGGCGGAGAAATACCCTGGAAGTAGAACTTTAACAGGGCTTCAGAAAAGTTGGTAACAACCGCGAATGGACTAACACGGATATATTATTTTTACTGTGTATACGACAGAAGCTCAGCGCTGTGTTTTAGGATGGGGACGGGGGCGGTGCCCTCTGAACTAGCGAACAATTTTTATATAAAGCAGTATTACTGCAGCAGTGCAGGTGGTGTGGCGGGCGAGGCACAATAAAGGCAGGGTCGTAACCACACGGAGTAGAGGAGGCGGGCCGCGCCTGGGAACCACGTGTCGCGGCG
>NQII01000203.1:7876-61030 GCA_002778355.1 Clitarchus hookeri | reverse complement strand
GGGCTGTGAAAACACCAGCCACTTGGACGGATCAAAGTGTTCGCAACCCCGACTCGCATTTGCATTTTAAAAAAACCTGCGCTCCGTAAAAAGCAGCGACCATGCCAGCCGAGCAGCGCATCTTGTGTTCACCAGTTCGCATCACTGCCTTCCTCCGTCAACAAAAAAGGAAAATCAGCCCTCGTCTGGTGTTCTCTTCGGTGTTCGGTGTTAGCTTCGGGTATTTTACCCTCTCGTCCTTTTTTTTTCTTCGTTGAAAATTATATTTTCAACTGAAGTTCAATATTGTTATTAAAGTACATTTTTATTGTTAGGACTTTGGTTCATTTTTAAACCATAATTGGGCTTTGCCCAATACCACGGCACAATTATGGTTTAACAATGAACCAATGCCCTAACAATANTTTTAAACCATAATTGGGCTTTGCCCAATACCACGGCACAATTATGGTTTAACAATGAACCAATGCCCTAACAATAAAATTGTGTTTTTTTTTTCTCGCGTCATGGTTGAAACATAGTTACAACAATTCTGAAATACATTATATAATTTTTTACCACAATTGGGCTACATCCAACTTATTATTCTACTCTTGAAGTAGGTCGTCTTCTGACAGTCTGGTCTTCTCCGCAATCGCATTTGANTTTTAAACCATAATTGGGCTTTGCCCAATACCACGGCACAATTATGGTTTAACAATGAACCAATGCCCTAACAATACAATTGTGTTTTTTTTTCTCGCGTCATGGTTGAAACATAGTTACAACAATTCTGACGTACATTATATAATTTTTTACCACAATTTGGGTACATCCAACTTATTATTCTACTCTTGAAGTAGGTCGTCTTCTGACAGTCTGGTCTTCTCCGCAATCGCATTTGATGTTGCCGTCATCTTTAATATAGCCCCGCCTTGCCAAGTTCACCTTGGATATGCCCACTCCATGTAGTTGTAATAGAACTGTGTTATTTCCTGTGTCGATTGTTGTTTGAATACGTAAGTGTATCTTGGTAAACTGTGCTTCGTAAACATGTGCCGAAAATTGACGACAGTTCTTTCGGTTTAAATAAGTTTCAATTAAAATGTATCATTAAGGTTCTTCAGCTTCAGAGTTATTTCGGGGTCAGAATGCATTGACAATAAAAAAACGGGAATATTGTGTGCTACCAATATTATATGCCTTTTTTTTCCCCCTTTTTTTATTTGTTGTAGGTGTGACTGTAATGACGTTTGCGAAAGACGTTACGAAACTGATTACGGGTGGACTGGAACGATAAGTTGCGAGGTGTACGTACGAGAATATGGCAGGTTTGTACAGGGACTAGTTATCTGTTTAAACTTGTTTTTGAACGTAACAACAGTAGAAGGGGTAAGGATAATCACATGTATGATCAAAACTTTTGTCTTTCAATTTTTAAGCTAGCAAGCTATCTCGTCCACATTACAATTGCATCCCTTGTATTTTCTTTTACATTCCCGCCCTTATACGGGTGGCTCAGATCGTCGCAAGAGAAATGAAAAGCGCCTTCAGCGGCTATCGCTAGCGACAGTAGTTTCTTATTGGCGGAACGTTTGCGTACTTTCTGCTGCGCGGGTTTGGGGATATTGAAAGTAAATATTTTTTTAAGGTATACAGCCTTTAATTTCATGTCTGAGAATAATAGAAATAAAAATGCGAGAAATTTTACTGTTTGTTCTGTTGTCTGTATGGAATAGAATTGAACGTAATTTCATAAATAGCGTTAAATTTAGTTATTTCTGAAACTGTCTTGGCACTGCAGCTGCTGTCCGTCGTCTTGCAGTGGAAATGCAGCAATTCATTTTTTTTTCGCTTCAATCGCTGCAGCAGCGCTTTGCCCTTAGAACTTGCCCAAGGAAACTTTTCTGGGTTAGAAAGCGAAAAATACTTAGTGGCGCAGCTTGCCGCGGTATCGTAACTTATGTTTAGGAAATGTATTTCTTTATTCCCTAACTTTCAATTCGACGAGGAAAACCTGACAAAGGGCGTGAGTGTAAACTTGAATGACGTTCCAGTAGTCAAGTTCGATATGGATGAAAGGGTCCTATTCCACAAACGTACGAGTATACAAGCTGCAAACGTAAACGTACAAGTCCCTTTCCCTACAAGTTTTTAGGCATTCCACAGAAAATTGTTTCAGTTGTAGGAATTAAAGTACAACTATAAAAGTTGGCTGCATTTACTGTGTTTGTTGTTGTCGTAAGCTAAAAACTGTTGTATTTGGTTTAATAAGCNAACTATAAAAGTTGGCTGCATTTACTGTGTTTGTTGTTGTCGTAAGCTAAAAACTGTTGTATTTGGTTTAATAAGCAGATTATGCAGTGTCTTGAAAGGTTATGAGCAATCTGTGTATTTTAAATGAGAATGAGGGCAAGGACTTTCTTCTTNAGATTATGCAGTGTCTTGAAAGGTTATGAGCAATCTGTGTATTTTAAATGAGAATGAGGGCAAGGACTTTCTTCTTCTTTTTGCTCGCATGGATTAAGAAAGATGAAATAGGAACATGGTTAGCGATACCGGAAAAGGCTTGTGGAATAGAATGTATCCTTGCAGGTAAGGACTGAATTGAGAAAAAAACACAGAAAGTTTGTGCGAACATAAACTTAGCTCATTATCGTCTATGTGTTTGTTTTATGGTATAAATTTTAAGATGAATTTCCTAATCTCACGCATGAAATATACAGTGTTTTTCAAATTTCTTGTAGCGCTGTTAAAAAAAGAAATATATAAAGATTTTCTTTATTTGATGAGGTATCCCTGATTTTAATTTTAAAAAGTCAATGTATCTAACAACACAACCATTAATCAATAAAGTTTCACTTACTTCAATACGTAGGTAAACTTGTATAAAAGTTGTACAAGTTTAAGTTATACACTTGTACTTTTCCTTTGAGAAGTTTGTGTGCAATTGTATGAAAACACTTATTTGTTAAAATCCTGCGGGATGTACAAGTACTGCTTGTACCTCTGTGGAACACAGCATTCCACTTCAACACAACTTGTAAACAATCGAGCCTGTAAAATGTAACATATCTTTGTGGTATAGGTCCCAGGAGGTTGGCTCTCATAGGAGCCGACTTCCTCGCCCGAGGAACAGACTCGTCGCACCGGCCAGAATAGACGACATGAGAAATGAGATGGGGGCGAAGCAGCTGCGGAATGAAGGCGAATGAGTATCGAACGTTAGCTGCCATAACTTCAGGAAAAGTTAGTGCGTAATGTTCGAAGATTTTCAGACTTAAAAATTTCTGAACTGTGAAGAAAAAAGTTGTGTTGTTCTGTGTTATTGTAGTTTAGTGTACTGCGTTAGCTGCGCTTAGATATAGGCTAGTACAATTTTTGTTTGCCAAGTTTCTACCATCGTATTTTCCGTCCACAGGTTAGTAGTTGAAGTTAACCTTTGTACATGGTTTAATTAGGTACTAAACGTGACACGTGGGTTCGAATCCAGACTCTCTCGCACCTAAGGCTGCCGCTCCACCCGTGCAGCCTTCCGAGGTACGCAGATCGAGTTACTACTCACTTCTATGGCTTTAATTAAATCCGTACCCCACATCTGTGAAACCTGCATAAGGTAATTTAACTACTCGCAACTAACTACGAGTGCATTAAAATTACGAAGTTGTTCCTAACTGAGTTGTTAACTTTGTGAAGCGCGGTTCACATACTTAATTCCGTGTTTAGTAGACCGTGTGGACAGAAATATTTTCATCCCTCGGATTGAATTCCATTGTGGAGGTTCTCTGTATATGTTGTTTTCAGTTCAATTTATTTTCCCATTTCGTTAGTTAGAAAGTTTATTGCCTTTTGTCGATGTTTCATTGACTGTCCTGTTCAGTTTTTTTTCTTGTGGTCTATTTTTTTAGTTAATTTTTTACTTAAGGTGATTGCATACCTAGAGCCGTTTTTCGCGTTTAAGGCTCAGAATTGAAGGAGCAATAAGACTGATCGAGATACGTGCATCGAATGCTCCATCGCCATAGCGCGCAAGGTCCTGAACTGGCGTGCAGCGTTCTCGTGGAGTAGAGAGATTTAGGCGGCTGTTAACACCAAGGTCTTGAGAGCCGATGAGGTGACGTTAGGTGAGTATGGAGCAGCGCCGGAATGAAAGAGTGGGGAAAACAAGAGATCCCCGAGAAAACCCGCCGACCAGCGCCATCGTACAGCAGGAATCCCACATTCGAAAATCCGGGAGTGACCCGGCCGGGGATTGAACCCAATTCGCCGTGGCGGAAGGTGAGCAGTCTAACCGCTCAGCCACCGCTGCCCCTTCATTCATGGAGTATTGGTTACATACATGCGGGGTAGCCCCACAAATATACACAACTTAAATATAGAAAAGTTGAAAACAAAATTACAATGTGAGAACAAAATTACAATGTGAGAAAATGCTCTTCCGGAGAAATGAGAATTAAAATCGAGACGTAATGATGGACGGAACTGAAACAAAAGAAAAAGGATGGCAATAAAATAAACTTAAGGAAAAATAACAAAAGTACTGGATTGATACAGAAATATAAATAATAGTAAGCAGAAAAAGAAACAAAATCGAGGTAAATAATTTTTTATGTTATGTTTTTGTGAATGACTAAATAGAAAGTCAAGAAAATAAATTACTGTGTCACACGGGAACAGCGATGCATTGCCAAGAAAATGTTGGTAGTAATGTAAACAATTATTTTATGGGCATTAATTTCAGTTATATAAATATTTATAAACAATATTACTAGAATTTTATTACATACAACCAGAGTAATTATTATAATGGCCTTGCTTGATGAAATTGTGTTTTGCCAAATGTGTTTTCTCAAGCATCCGAAATGGAAATACGCTCAAATTTTTCATTGAAATATTAACTTGTTAATTTAGATACTTAAATTCTGGCAAAATATTTCACAGTGTTACAAAATACATGCATTATTCTCTTATACGCAACATAATATTTTTTTTTTTGACAAATTTGGTGTGTATGTGTTTTCCTTGTAGTACAGTTGTTTGCAGTGCACCATTGTAAGCCACTCTACTTCTACCTAATTGTTACCAACACGTGGACCCTAAAGATAAATGAAACAAGAAACTTTCGTGGGGCCCGGGGCTACAATCACACAACTAAAGCCGTAGTTGGCGGCAGCAGCCGTGGTTAATTTTCCATACGCTCGCGAGTTAATTAACGTCCGAAGTGCTGGGTCGTGCGAACACGCGAGTTGCGGTAGGGACTATGTCGGAGCTGTTAGNAACTATAAAAGTTGGCTGCATTTACTGTGTTTGTTGTTGTCGTAAGCTAAAAACTGTTGTATTTGGTTTAATAAGCTGATTATGCAGTGTCTTGAAAGGTTATGAGCAATCTGTGTATTTTAAATGAGAATGAGGGCAAGGACTTTCTTCTTNTGATTATGCAGTGTCTTGAAAGGTTATGAGCAATCTGTGTATTTTAAATGAGAATGAGGGCAAGGACTTTCTTCTTTTTTTTCTCGCATGGATTAAGAAAGATGAAATAAGAACATGGTTAGCGATACCGGAAAAGGCTTGTGGAATAGAATGTATCCTTGCAGGTAATTGAATTGAGAAAAAAACACAGAAAGTTTGTATGAACATAAACTTAGCTCATTATCGTCTATGTGTATGTTTTATGGTATCAATTTTAAGATGAATTTCCTAATCTCACGCATGAAATATACAGTGTTTTTCAAATTTCTTGTAGCGCTATTAAAAAAAAGAAATATATAAAGATTTTCTCTATTTGATGAGGTATCCCTGATTTTAATTTTAAAAAGTCAATGTATCTAATAATACAACCATTAATCAATAAAGTTTCACATACTTCAATACGTAGGTAAACTTGTATAAAAAAAGTTTTACAAGTTTAAGTTATACACTTGTACTTTTCCTTTGAGAAGTTTGTGTGCAATTGTATAAAAACACTTATTTGTTAAAATCCTGCGGGAGGTACAAGTACTCCTTCTACCTCTGTGGAACACAGCATTCCACTTCAACACAACTTGTAAACAATCGTGCCTGTAAAATGTAACATATCTTTGTGGTACGGGTCCCAGGAGGTTGGCTCTCATAGGAGCCGACTTCCTCGCCCGAGGAACAGACTCGTCGCACCGGCCAGAATAGACGACATGAGAAATGAGATGGGGGCGAAGCAGCCGCGGAATGAAGGCGAAGGAGTATCGAACGTTAGCTGCCATAATTTTAGGAAAAGTTAGTGCGAAATGTTAGAAGATTTTCAGACTTACAAATTTCTGAACTGTGAAGAAAAAAGTTATGTTGTTCTGTGTTATTGTAGTTTAGTGTACTGCGTAAGCTACTCTTAGATATAGGCTAGTACAATTTTTGTTTGGCAAGTTGCACCATCGTATTTTCCGTCCACAGGTTAGTAGTTGAAGTTAACATTTGTACTTGGTTAATTAGGTATTAAACGTGACACGTGGTTTCGAATCCAGAACCTCTCGCACCGAAGGCGCCGCTCCACCCGTGCATCCTTCCGAGGTACGCATATCGAGTTACTACTCACTTCTATGGCTTTAATTAAATCCGTACCCCACCTGTGAAACCTGCATAAGGTAATTAACTACTCGCAACCAACTACGAGTGCATTAAAATTACGAAGTTGCTCCTAACTGAGTTGTTAACTTTCTGAAGCGCCGTGCATATACTTAATTCCGTGCTTAGTAGACCGTGTGGACAGAAATATTTTCATCCCTCGGGTTAATTTCCATTGTGGTGGTTCTCTGCATGTGTTGTTTTCAGTTCAGTTTATTTTTCCATTTCGTTCGTTAGAAAGTTTATTGCCTTTTGTCGATGTTTCAGTGACCGCTAGCACGTCTGTGGTGTCCTAGTTCTTTTTTGTCGTCCTGTTCGGTTTTCTTTTCCTGTGGTCTATTTTTTTAGTTAATTTTTTACTTAAGGCGGTTGCATACCTAGAGTCGTTTTTCGCGTTTAAGGCTCAGAATTGGAGCAATAAGACTGATCGAGATACGCGCATCGAATGCTCCATCGCCATAGCGCGCAAGGTCCTGAACTGGCGCGCAGTGTTTTCGTGGAGTAGAGAGATTTAGGCGGCTGTTAACACCAAGGTCTTGAGAGCCGATGAGGTGACGTTAGGTGAGTATGGAGCAGCGCCGGAATGAAAGAGCGGGGGAAACGAGAGATCCCCGAGAAAACTCGCTGACCAGCGCCATCGTACGGCACGAATCCCACATGCGAAAATCCGGGAGTGACCCGGCCGGAGATTGAACCCAGTTCGCCGTGGTGGAAGGCGAGCCAACCCTCAGCCACCGCGGCCCCTTCATTAATGGAGTATTGGTTACATACATGCGGGGTAGCCTCACAGATATACACAACTTAAATAAAGAAAAGTTGCAAACAAAATTACAATGTGAGAAAATGCTCTTCTTGAGAAATGTGAATTAAAATCGAGACGTGATGATGGACGGAACTGAAACAAAAGAAAAAGGACGGTAATAAAATAAACTTAAGGAAAAATAACAAAAGTACTGGATTGATACAGAAATATAAATAATAGCAAGCAGAAAAAGAAACAAAATCGAGGTAAATAATTTTTCATGTTGCCCTAGGAAATGTTTCTGTGAATGACTAAATAGAAAGTCAAGAAAAGGAACGACTGTGTAACACGGGAACAGCGATGCATTGCCAAGAAAATGTTGATAGTAATGTAAACAATTATTTTATGTACATTAATTTCAGTTATGAAAATATTTATAAACAATATTACTAGAATTTTATTACATACAACCAGAGTAATTATTATAATGGCCTTGCTCGATGAAATTGTTTTTTGCCAAATGTGCTTTCTCAAGCATCCAAAATGGAAATACGCTGAAATTTTTCATTGAAATATTATCTTCTTAATTTAGTTACTTAAATTCTGGCAAAATATTTCACAGTGTTACAAAATACATGCATTATTCTTTCATACGCAACATATTTTTTTTTTTTGACAAATTTGGTGTATGCGTTTTGCTTGTGGTACAGTAATACAGTTGTTTGCAGTGCACCATTGTAAGCCACTCTGCTTCTACTTAATTGTTACCAACACGTGGACCCTAAAGATAAACGAAACAAGAAACTTTCGTTAGGGCCCGGGGCTACAATCACACAACTAAAGCTGTAGTTGGCGGCGGCAGCCGTGGTTAATTTTCCATACGCTCGCGAGTTAATTAACGTCCGACGTCCTGGGCCGTGCGAGCACGCGAGTTGCGGTGGGGACTATGTCGGCGCTGTTAGTGTAGGTGTATCGTGATTCCCCGCGCGCGGCCGCACGCGAACGCTAAGGTGTCGGCGTGAGTCATTGTTCGCCGGGTTTCCCCGGACTTCGATCCAGACGAGGCGCCGCCTGGTGGTTGATTCACCCGTCACCCGGTGTTTCACCGTCCGCCGGCGCGGCGTGGCGCCTTACGCACGTCTGCAGCGGGACTCTCCTGTTAAGGCCCCCGCCTCCCTGGCGCTTGAACTGCTAAGCTATCAAACGTGCGTCCAGTGTACTGATCTACGGAAAGAACATACACATCAGACGAGGGCTGATGAGTGCTTTCAAGACGTCACGCACATTAGAAACACCATTTCAGAGGGCTCCGAAATTGCTAAAAACGGCTTTTTCAAACCGCTGTATCTCAAAATATACGCTTCAGAAACATACAAAACTACTCAATAGCCCTGCATTGAACCTTCCAACAGACTTTTNTGTATCTCAAAATATACGCTTCAGAAACATACAAAACTACTCAATAGCCCTGCATTGAACCTTCCAACAGACTTTTTACCAATAAAGTAATACGTTTATCGCTGAAAGTCCCATAGTTACACGCAGTGCGACGAGAACACTGCACGCCAGTTCAGAGCCTTGCGCTTAGCGGCGATAGGGCCCTTGATGCGCGTGACAGTGTCGCCCTTATCGCTCCCGCGCTTCTCGGTTTCAAACGCCGGAAAAAAAGCACCAGGTAGGCGGGAACCTTAAGATCAAGATGTGGCCTTGTATGCAGATGTGCATGATAAAATCATGAAACTTCTCTGCCATGGTGTGACACCCAAAACATTGAAAACCTAACCTGTCACTATTAAAATGAAACTATTGTATCAGAGTATGTTGGTATTCAACCTGAAAGTTTAGTCCCAATAGTATTAATTTTTTAAAAACCTCCACATTTTACTTTTATTAAATACAAAACTTGCAACAACATTTTCAATGTTTTGGGGGCCACACTGTGGCGATGGACGAAAATGCAGCTTCAATGACGTCACAGCATGACATCTCCTGTTATTCCTACCTCTATGGTTAAGCTCCCCCAATACTTGAATTTAGGTATGTTCCTCGCCATAACTTAATTAACCGATTCTGTATTTAAAAACCATGTTTGCAAAGGCACAGCGGACATCTTATAGTCCATTCTAGGTTACGTCCAACTTTTCTCAATCCCTGCTAAAGTTCTACTTCCAGAGTATTCCTCCGCCTTATGCAAACAAAGCTTAACCGGCTCTAGAAAATTACGCCAAAGGAATAACGCACCGTATTCGTGCCTACTTAGTGTAATAATATTTTCCATTAGAACTATATTTCTTACTATGCATTACCAACGTACCTACGTTCACCTTTTTTATTGGTGTTAATTATAAATTTAATATCATTTATAAACAAAAAATAAATAAAATTTTAATCCAGCCAAAAATAAGGTACTGTTATGTTATTTTATGTTAACATAAGTATAAAACGCTTGTGATACGTAACATAATTAGGAAATAACCAATCACGTCATACATGGGGTCATTTGTCAAAGGTTTAATTCAAAATAAGTGAAGACATAGCGAATAACTGTTATTTAGAAATCCAGCTTATTTTTTTAATATAATTTCTTTCATGTCTGTAACCGTAATCGAAGNAGCGAATAACTGTTATTTAGAAATCCAGCTTATTTTTTTAATATAATTTCTTTCATGTCTGTAACCGTAATCGAAGTTTCCCTCGTTATTAAATAATTTCCATCCCAAAAGGGATAGTATCGATATATCTGATACCGTACAAAGTTCAAAAATTCTGAAGAGCAGTTCTCTATGACAAGTCAAGTTTTGATTTTTAATGTCCGGTCATAAAGTTTGTCTACAGTAATTAGAGAAAAAAAAAATGAAGTGATACTCCCGCCATGAAACCGATTCACATTGTTAGTTAACGTGGAGTTCGATGCGTTAACTTTGCGTTTACATCATGTTTGGGTTAAGATTGCGCAGCAGTTTATTCACGAGCGACGCGAAGGTAAATTTTCCAATCGAGAAGTTAACCCAGCTTCAACATAACGCCAAGGCAATGTAGTTTCGGTCAGTCAAATTCATTGAATGATATACATATTAGCGGGGTGAAGAACTACGAATTAGTGGCACGTAGAGGAAAGCGTTTTAAATAATAATTGTTCATGTGCGTGTAATTGCAAATATAATGTATTCGTGGTTTCTTCGCACTTTTAAAATCAAACCTTTTGAAAAATAGCCCACGTGTGACGTGCTTGGTTGCCTCCTAAAAATGTCGTCAATCACATGCGTTTTATACACGTGTTAACATTAAATTGCCTTATTTTTGCTTAAATTAAACTTTTATTTATATTTAACCTTTAAATGATGACATTTCACTTATGATTAACATGAATAAAGACGGAGAGAAAATAGGTGTGGTGGTAATGACTAGTAATAAATAGTTCTGATGAAAAATATTATTACGCTGAGTGCGCACGAATGCGACGCGTTGGCCTTTGGTGCAATTTTAAGTTTTGCGTGCATGTGGCGGAGAAATATCCTGAAAGTAAAACTTTAGCAGGCTCTCAGAAAAGTTGTAAGTAACCGTGAATTGNAGCAGGCTCTCAGAAAAGTTGTAAGTAACCGTGAATTGACTATATACGTTTGTATATACTCGCCTTTTTAAAAATCCCATTGGTACTTCTGGATTATAGCTGATCAAAGGCGCTTACTAATCGCCACTGTGAATACATCTACGATTTTGTGTGAAATTTTGATACAGAGTTAACGCAAAGGTAATATAACAAGCCCTNTGACTATATACGTTTGTATATACTCGCCTTTTTAAAAATCCCATTGGTACTTCTGGATTATAGCTGATCAAAGGCGCGCCTTACTAATCGCCACTGTGAATACATCTACGATTTTGTGTGAAATTTTGATACAGAGTTAACGCAAAGGTAATATAACAAGCCCCATGTTAACTTTGATATGATTATGCCTGTATCTCTGTTACAGATCGTCAGAAAAATTTCATTAGCGTAGTCATAATTTCTAAGAAAAAGAACGGAAGGGTTATTAATTTATTTATTCAATTATTTATTTATTACTGGATTTATTAAATAGCGGAATTAAAGGAAATTGTTTCCTCTTCCATTCATTAATTTTCTTCATGAAGCATTTGACAAACAGTATACAATTACGAGTAAATATGTAGATNTATTTATTACTGGATTTATTAAATAGCGGAATTAAAGGAAATTGTTTCCTCTTCCATTCATTAATTTTCTTCATGAAGCATTTGACAAAACAGTATACAATTACGAGTAAATATGTAGATATTCTGTGTTCTAAATGATTATTAAATTATGACTTATTACTAATGACCAGTTTTCTGTAGACGTAATCTACAATTAAATATTAGATGACTACGATATCAAGAATAAAGAGGAAATGCTTTAAAAAGTACACACAAAAATGCTAAAAAATTAATAAACACTAACATTCCTGCAAACTATGACGAAATAATACTTAACACTAAAAACCGATTTTCCGTAATAACAAACTGCAATTACAATTTTAGTATTACATGTGTGACATCAGCAATACATAGGAACGAATAGTAAAAGAACGGAAAATAATAACCAACAAAATGTAGTGCAGTCTATGGAGTATCAATACATTCTCAAGCATTTATTACAGTTTATTTTAGTCTTCCGGACTAATCGTCGTGACACCTTATGTTTTGCTGCGCCACGTTTGAAAGCCGGGAGTGTAGCCGAGTTCCTCACGTTGCCGGCAAACAGTTCCACCGAAGAGAAGATTTGGAATTACACTATCTATAGCGGTACCAACATACGCGTTAATTAGGACAAATACGTATACAAAAATCACTTAACAATAATATAATAAAATACATTATACTTTAGGGTTAGAATGACATATTTTCATTACAGATAAATGATTAGTAAAAACTTTAATATTAGTTTATGAAAACCTTATGTGCAAAAGGGGGATACACTCCCTCCTCCCACAAAAAAAAATGAACTCCCATCCTTTCTCGGTTTTCCTGGCACGCCCCTGAAAAATTTTATATGCTGAGAATATTAGAATATCGTCGTCTAAAAAAAAAAAAAAAACAAACAAACAAACAAACCTGGGGCAAAAATAATAATAGAAAAGCAGAAACTTAAATTTTGACTTTTTTTAAAACAAATTTCAAAATGACACAGGTATAGTGTCACATTAAATCATTTTTACCATCACAGAATAGTATAAAAGAACTGCTTTGAAATTCGTCAAGTAGTTATAATTTATGTAATTTTCCCCTGAAACACTTTTAACATTTTTAAATTGCCAAAAGTCAAACGGTATTGCAGGTGATCAGAGCGTACTTAAGGAGAACTAAAATAAATAAGTAAGAATGCTAAATCCTTTGGTTTTTAAACTACTTGCTAGATTGGTATCATCATATTTCTGTTATTAAATTTAAATGATTATGTTCGTTAAAGTATGAATTGGCATAACATTACTAAAATGTAAAATATCAGTAAAATTAAATTAATTTTCTTGTTTACTAGAATGAACTTCATGCGCTAACACCAGCACTTATTTTTNATTTTTAAATTGCCAAAAGTCAAACGGTATTGCAGGTGATCAGAGCGTACTTAAGGAGAACTAAAATAAATAAGTACGAATGCTAAATCCTTTGGTTTTTAAACTACTCGCTAGATTGGTATCATCATATTTCTGTTATTAAATTTAAATGATTATGTTCGTTAAAGTATGAATTGGCATAACATTACTAAAATGTGAAATATCAGTAAAATTAAATTAATTTTCTTGTTTACTAGAATGAACTTCATGCTCTAACACCAGCACTTATTTTTNGAAATATCAGTAAAATTAAATTAATTTTCTTGTTTACTAGAATGAACTTCATGCTCTAACACCAGCACTTATTTTTTATAGTCATGTTGTAAAGAAGAGTCGGTATTATTACGATTCTTGAAACAGTCGGTTTAATGTACCCGTGACCGTCCGTTACTTTGCTATTATAAAACAGTGTGTATTGCAAAGTTCTTTTGTGTGAGAACGACTAGGGAACACTTCTTCTCAAACTTGTATGTGAAAACTATATTGATTTTATGTAGGCCTATACAAAAGGAATTATCAAAACATAACCAAGGTTTTTCGTGGCTGTCACTTTGTCCTGACGGAAATAAAAAAACTCTCATTTTCTTTGTACATCATGCGTACTTTTAATTTGAGGTTTTGATATGCGGCGTGCATGAGCCCGTAAACCCGTAGATTGTATTAAATGAAAACGTCTGCCTGAAAAATAAATTATTTGAAGCAAGCACAATAACAGCACGACTACACTTGGCACTTTAGGGCTCGGGTAGACGGGCGTTGTTAACATTTATGGTTTCCAACACACTATAATTAGTAAAGCGAGGGAAAATAAAAACATTTCCATTTACATCCTCGAGGCAGTTTGAAAATGTAACCTTCGACTGGCGATGTCTTACAAAAAAATTAACAGAAAAGTACTTGCGCGTCGTACGTGTAATACAGTTTTTACTATTTCCTGCAATGCCGTTTCAGTACTCAGGCCACTGTAGCGAAAAGGGGAGGGAGGAATGTGGATAGGGAGGGGGAGTATATGGAGCAATATATATATAGTGTTGGATTGATATGTTCTTGGAAGTATGAAGCGAGAGAAAAGCAGTGCCCGGGGGATTTTATAGATGGCGATACCACGATCTTGACGTCACACCTTGTAGAGGAATCGCATCGATCGGCGAACGAACACACAGTTGCATATTCGTTTGTTGCGATCGCCAAACAAACCATGTATTATTTATATATCAAGTATTATTTGGAAAGAAGTTCATTTAAAAAATTTCATTTATAATATTAATCCAATATATTCATATCATCACATATTTTTTGGCGAGAAAATGAGGGGTTTCGTCGTTTTTATAATACGGTGGTACATTTATAGTACAAAAATTATCCTCCGTTTCATGAGAAGAACAGTGGCTGATGTTTTATGNTTATAATACGGTGGTACATTTATAGTACAAAAATTATCCTCCGTTTCATGAGAAGAACAGTGGCTGATGTTTTATGCAAAATTATTCTCCCATAAAATGCTGCTGTATCCACTAGGAGTTTAGCGTAACAGACCATTTTATATTAGGTTACCAGCTAATTTTTTATCTCAGATACGTGGCGTCCTTGTTTTATGCCAGCAGTCGAGACGATAGTGCTGGTACTTCTGGCGTACGTAAAGGATATTCATTGGTGCTTTTTATTTACGCTTCTGTTCGTTGAAAATGTAATTACGCATTTTTTTTTNTTATAATACGGTGGTACATTTATAGTACAAAAATTATCCTCCGTTTCATGAGAAGAACAGTGGCTGATGTTTTATGTAAAATTATTCCCCCATAAAATGCTGCTGTATCCACTAGGAGTTTAGCGTAACAGACCATTTTATATTAGGTTACCAGCTAATTTTTTATCTCAGATACGTGGCGTCCTTGTTTTATGCCAGCAGTCGAGACGATAGTGGTGGTACCTCTGGTGTACGTAAAGGATATTCATTGGTGCTTTTTATTTACGCTTCTGTTCGTTGAAAATGTAATTACGCATTTTTTTTTTTCGCTTTCCAGGACGACACGTAATGTGTTTACTATTCAACGTTGTCCATGTGGGAAAGTGTATCTGTATACAGGTTTGCTGTTGTGGCGTGTGCGCCTTCACGGCTTCTGCACTTTAAACAAAGCTGTGTAACCGCACGCGTAATGTATGAAGTAGCAGTGTTCCTACCAGCATTAGGATATTTTCATATCTGCAATGCCAGTATTTTGCGGAGAAAGTACACTGAAAATAGATTAAATAATCCATCGTATTTATTTTTGTACAAATTTATTTAAAATTACGTTCTGTGAAGGAGGAAGTGTAAACGTATCATATGGATATGTAGGCATATTTACATACAAGTATACTAACAAAGAGAAAAATCTATAAATGTGAACAAAACGTATATAGCATATAAAATAAGAGAAAAAATTGATGATAAAGGATAAAACTTTGGTACAGGTTCTACGTTTGCGGGATGATAGAGAAGGTCAAGATGAACATTTGTATGTACCAAAAGTTGAGGTATGCTTGTCTAGGCCCCACAGTTGTGGCGCCAAATTAACTTGACGTATGTAAGCCCCACTGTAAAAGANTATAAAATAAGAGAAAAAATTGATGATAAAGGATAAAACTTTGGTACAGGTTCTACGTTTGCGGGATGATAGAGAATGTCAAGATGAACATTTGTATGTACCAAAAGTCTTTTACTTCTCGACCGTTTTTCCTCTAGGGTGGGCCACGGCTCAACGTACTAAGCACCATGCCCATGAAAGGAGAGTTGACATGTTACACTTAAAGACGTCGCTGAAATTGCTCGCCATTGATTTCAACACGGAGGTAACATCTGCGCACCAGTGATTGTCTTGTACGTTCGAAGATTCCAGGTGTTTCCAAGATGACCGCTGCAGCTGCAGCAAGACGGTCAACCAAATATTCTGCGGTATCTGCGGGGGTTTGTATAAACGAGACGTTTCATCTCCTCCCACAGAGAGAAATGCATCCGAGTGAGATCGGGAGATCGAGGTGGCCAAGGTACAGGCTCCTAGACCCCTAACCCTTCCACCTTATCTGTGCCCCTAGTGGCAAAACGGTTGAAGTACATGACTTTTGGTGCATACAAATNGCCCCTAACCCTTCCACCTTATCTGTGCCCCTAGTGGCAAAACGGTTGAAGTACATGACTTTTGGTGCATACAAATGTTGTTCATCTTGGCCTCCTCTATCGTCCCCCAAACATTGTAAACGACCTTTTGTTTTGTCCTGTATAGGTAAACACCAAGAATAAAAGTGTATGCTACTACTGTTGGCATTTATTTTAAAATAACGACAAAGAACTTGCAGTATTTTAAACAAATATTACACATATTTATGTGACAGGTGCGGTAAGCTTTTCAACCATAGAGACAAATTACTTANGGTGCGGTAAGCTTTTCAACCATAGAGACAAATTACTTAGACATGCAAAGACCTGTAAAGGCGTAGTGCATTTTTCATCAGTACCTCGGTACCAGGTTACTGCAAGCAGGTCTCCTATGACTTCAGTACATGCCCTTAAAAGTGTAGTTACCTACATAACCCGCCCTGCACAGTATTTCGGTGTAATAAATGTCACAATGTTTTCGCACAGGACAACACAAGTGTGAGCAACGAGATGCATAAAAGACTGCAACTTACAACGAAGTTGCATATATTGAGATGCAAAAATATCGAGGAATATTGTAATATTTTTTGAGGTCATGAACGACTGTATTACTTTAACTGAATAAAAAAGCTCGTGAATAAAATTGTGTTTTATGTCATGTTTACGTAATTTGCCAGAAAATAATTAAAATTTAAAAGCAAATATTTAAATTCCATTTAATTAAANAGACATGCAAAGACCTGTAAAGGCGTAGTGCATTTTTCATCAGTACCTCGGTACCAGGTTACTGCAAGCAGGTCTCATGACTTCAGTACATGCCCTTAAAAGTGTAGTTACCTACATAACCCGCCCTGCACAGTATTTCGGTGTAATAAATGTCACAATGTTTTCGCACAGGACAACACAAGTGTGAGCAACGAGATGCATAAAAGACTGCAACCTACAACGAAGTTGCATATATTGAGATGCAAAAATATCGAGGAATATTGTAATATTTTTTGAGGTCATGAACGACTGTATTACTTTAACTGAATAAAAAAGCTCGTGAATAAAATTGTGTTTTATGTCATGTTTACGTAATTTGCCAGAAAATAATTAAAATTTAAAAGCAAATATTTAAATTCCATTTAATTAAAGCTATTGTATAAAGTATCATTGTATTATGTGCATAGTTACATAATCAAATAAAAATACTTTTTAAAATTAAACAACTTTAAATTTTAAATAAAAAGTATAGAATTAATAAATTATGCATGTAGGAATATGGCTGGTTGGATTTTTTTTTAATATGATGAAAATAAGAGATTTTTTAAATGCCTATAACTGTGAGTGCCGATAGCTCGCTTGGCGGCGAAATCGAGAAATTAGCACTACCTACGTGTTGAAAATAGAATCCAACATGGAGGGCGTAGACAGCGCAACCTTTACTTTGAAAACATAAACAAATATGGCTGCCGCCTGGTGGCTCAATCAACAACTTGTCTGATGGGTGAATTAATACACTAGCGCCACCTGGGTGATGTGAACATATGAAATCCAAGATTTCTGGTATAAANTGTCTGATGGGTGAATTAATACACTAGCGCCACCTGGGTGATGTGAACATATGAAATCCAAGATTTCTGGTATAAAAAAATGACAAACAAAAACCAAGATGGCGGTCTCCTGCAAAGTGTAAACAAATGACAGACGAAAAACCAAGAAAACGTCCTCCAGCAGTGTATAAACAAATGATAAACGAAAAAACCAATATGGCTGCACACAATATAATGAGTATAAATGTGGTGATGGGGGTGCGGTATCTCCAGAAATGTAAGTTTTGAAAATAATTTTTTTAATAGTTTTTAAAGAATGTTTTTTTATTATTTCTATTTTTTTTTNCCAGAAATGTAAGTTTTGAAAATAATTTTTTTAATAGTTTTTAAAGAATGTTTTTTTATTATTTCTATTTTTTTTTATAAATTTTGTGATTTTTGGGAATTTTTAATTTTTTGGGTGTTTTAAGGTCAAATGTCATTGGGGGCNTTTTTTTTTATAAATTTTGTGATTTTTGGGAATTTTTAATTTTTTGGGTGTTTTAAGGTCAAATGTCATTGGGGGCCAGGTCAAGATCACATGTTTCCAATATGGTGAACAATATGGCCGCTGGGGGATCGGAATGACACAGCATGAACTGCTCCGACGCTCCGAACCCTCGTCCCTTGCGTTAAAGTCGCCATTTATCAGCTACTACTGTTTTACAGAAGAATAAATATCGTAAACAGAGGGTTACTTATACTTTTACCGACCACATTTGTGTTTCGATAACCAAATTTTTAGATTGGCAACAAAAATATTGACTTTCATTTCAATCCTGAAAAAAGTTGTACATTAAAATACTCCATAGTTTTTTAAAAATTAAAATAGATACAACTGCTTACAATAAGACCCATATGACAAATAGGGAGGCCGCTTAATCAGTGTAAAAAATGCTGTATGGTCATCTGATAAAGTAAAAGCTTTTTCGAAAGAGTTTGCCTGAGATATAACCCGGATAGACGTTGTTAGAGGCCGGAGTGTTAACCACATGTTTTTAGGACACATTCTTCTGACTCTATGCAGAATACTACTTGTATGTTGAATTAGTGTTTCAAAATTACGAATGCTGTTAAAAAATCTAGAATTAGAATGGATATGCACATAATGCAAAATTGTACAGAAGGGCAATATCACTTGTTTTCGAGATACAGTAATGCATTAATTTACTTATACGCATACACTGTCATTATGAGTCTTCACCGCTCAAGTCTANGTTTTCGAGATACAGTAATGCATTAATTTACTTATACGCATACACTGTCATTATGAGTCTTCACCGCTCAAGTCTAATCATCATACTGACAAATGCGTTAATACGAATCCGTGCAGTAGTAGAAATGTACAGTTTGGAAGATTATCATTGGTGATTAGTGCGTTATAACAAACCTAAGTACACTGAAGAGCCAAAAAAACAAGTACACTTGCCCAATATCGTGTAGGACCCCCGCGAGCACGCAGAAGTGCCGCAATACAACGTGGCATGGACTCGACCAATGTCTGAAGGTATGCAAGAGGCAATTCACACCATGAATCCTGCAGGGCTGTCCACAAATCCACAGGAGTGCGAGGCGGTGGAGATCTCTTCTGAACAGCACGTTGCAAGGCATCCCAGACATGCTAAATAATGTTCATGCCTGGTGATTTAGGTGGCCAATGGAAGTGTCTAAAGTCAGAGGAGTGTTCCTGGAGCCACTCGGTAGCAACTGTCGACGTATGGGGTGTCGCTTTGTTCTGCTGGAATTGTCCACGTCCGTCGGAATGCACAATGGACATGGATGGGTGCAGGTGATCGGACAGGACGCTTACGTATCTGTCACCTGTCAGAGTCGTATCTAGACGTATCAGGGGTCCCATTTCACGCTAACTATACACTCCCCATACCACGACAGAGCCTCCACCAGCTTGAACAGTCCTCTGTTGACACGTAGGCTCCATGGATTCATGAGGATGTTTCCATACCCGTACACATCCATCCGCCCGATACAATTGGAAACGATACTCGTCAGACCAGGCAACGTGTTTCCAGTCATAAACAGTCCAATAGCGGTGTTGGTGGGCCCAGGCGAGGCGTAAAGCTTTGTGTCGTGCAGTCAACAACGGTACAAGAGTGGGCCTTCGGCTCCGAAAGCCCATATCAATGATGGTCCGTTGAATAGTTCGCACGCTGGCACTTGTTGATGCCCCAGCATTGAAATCTGCGCCAATTTGAGAAAGGGTTGCACGTATGTCACGTTTAATGATTCTCGTCAGTCGTCGTTTGGCCCGTTCGTTCACGATCTTTTTNGGCGTAAAGCTTTGTGTCGTGCAGTCAACAACGGTACAAGAGTGGGCCTTCGGCTCCGAAAGCCCATATCAATGATGGTCCGTTGAATAGTTCGCACGCTGGCACTTGTTGATGCCCCAGCATTGAAATCTGCGCCAATTTGAGAAAGGGTTGCACGTATGTCACGTTTAATGATTCTCGTCAGTCGTCGTTTGGCCCGTTCGTTCACGATCTTTTTTCGGCCGCAGCGATGTCGAACATTTGATGTTTTACCGGATTCCCGATATTCACGGTGCACTCGTGAAATGGTCGTACGCGAAAATCCAAATTGTATCGCTACCTCTGAGATGCTATGTCCCATCTCTCGTGCGCAGACTATAACACCACGTTCAAACTCACTTAAATCTTGATAACCTGCCATTGTAGCAGCAGTAACTGATCTAGAAACTTTGCCAGACGCTTGTTGTCTTATATAGGCGCTGCCGACCGCATCGCGTTACTCTGATTGGTTCCATACCTCTGTTATTTGCATACGCACGCCTATACCCGTTTTTTTTGGCTCTCCAGTGTATATATCTAGAATACACGTCATTGTTTGTTTCCAACAAAATCTTGACTGCCACAAAGTTCTATGCGAAGTTATGTGTATGGCAGATATATTNACGTCATTGTTTGTTTCCAACAAAATCTTGACTGCCACAAAGTTCTATGCGAAGTTATGTGTATGGCAGATATATTTACTGAGTATTCAGGGAAATGTGAAATTGTCGTATATTTTGTGTAAATTTTGACAAATTTGCCCATGATTAATGCGTCTTAGTAGTTATTTAACTCAAGTTATGCGAATTTACAAATAATGCTTATTGAAAAATTTTACTAGGGGAACATGTTCTAATAAACTTGAAGTGGGTTTTTGAGTCCTTTGAAACAGTTGTATATAAAAGTAAACATATTGTAGTTTTTGAAAATCACGCATCCGAAATTTAAAACCACAGAAAATGTGTAGGTGTAAATTAATGTTTACAACTTAGTTTACGTACTGAATTGGAACAGCAGCTAAAAGAGAGATTTAGGTTGCCCAGAAGATTAGTGCAAGATCCTGCTGCTACATTACTTGGCCGCTTTATGCCAGACAAATGTTTATTGTGTTACTGCTTGTAGGTTTTGAACTTCTCGGAATATAGTTTTTCAGCTAAAAATTTAATTGTAAGTTCACTTCAGACAACTAATTTGAACTAAATATGGTGTCCGGGTATTGCAATTTTCCGATCGTTTATGTGAGGAGGTAAGCTATCGACAAGAGGGAGGGGGGAGATGTAAGTTTTGCTTATATTATAATAACTTATAAAGAAATAGAGGAAAAAGTCATTAATTCGCTGCCAGAAGAATTAAAGTTTATGGAAAAAATTTTCAGTGGGGCAAATGTGGAACAAATGATTACACAGAAATTGTTATTGTTGCATTATTGTCCTAATGCAGCAAACAAACTTTGAAGATAGTAAATTGAGGTTGTTGAAAAACAAACTAAAAATAAAATTCTCTTTATTAATTTATTTGGATTTTAATACCACAGAAAAAAATTCTAAAAAGACTTAATTTTTAACTAGAAGCTTACTTTTATTATTTTTACGGATCGATTCAGAGCTTTCAGATTTCACGAGTAATCTTTTTTATATTCAGCTTCTAGGCTTTTAAATATATTCTACCGCCTCAGATAGGCAGTAGCGATTAATTCTATTACAAACAAAACGTAAGATAAAATTATTCNTTAAATATATTCTACCGCCTCAGATAGGCAGTAGCGATTAATTCTATTACAAACAAAACGTAAGATAAAATTATTCCCATCACACCACAGTCTAAAGTAGATTCAGCTATTTCGATGTGTGAAATGCAGTTTGATAAAATTTATCTAATAAATGTTATGCATTGTGTAATGAAACATTAAAATTGTAATATGTAGTGTACGTGAGTGTTCTTTGCCCAGCTTACACTGCACAACATATGAGAAGTATAACACAGCACATACCTGACCACGAATAAAATTTAACAAATTTAATTTCTCTAGTACTACCGGGCAGATACTTACTAAAACGTGTTACCATCTGCAAGACAACGCACTAAACAGAAAAATACAACACCTTACTACAGATGAACTACGGTAAATGAGAACAGTGGCACCTCTGATTTTTTCAAAATTTTAAAAGGATGTAAGAAGTAAACTTCGAACATATTATGATGAGCGGGCAGATTAGAAATTAAAATATAACTGGGCATTAAAAATGATGCTTTCAATTACCAAGGTACTTGAATATGACTAAAACAACTAATTCACAACTCTCAAATTATAGATATTGCGACCGTATAGAGATAGCCAACATTTATGTCTAAGTATGGAAAATTTATTAAAGAACATGTTTCTTTTGTACAGGGTCTTCGTGGATAAAAATTTGTGCAAGCTGAATATAAAAATAATATAATTGTGGCGCCGGATAAAATCTTAATTAACAAGAGCTGCTCGCTGTTTAAGCTGGTCCAGACTATCTGCGAATTAAAATGTTGGTCGCCGTAGACAGCGGCTAGCAGAAGTAGTTACGTACAAATGTCATTGTAGACATCCCCGCAGGTATAGTAGTTCCTCTTCTACGACGAGCTCTTCCATAAATATTAAGCTCACGAGCTTAAATGTGCATAAATACAATCCTTTCACATTCACTTTATAAGATCGCTAATATTTAACACGGTTGTCGTCCGAACTCAGGCCTCTTCTTTGCTTGGAAAATATTATCACGTCTTCGAACCATCGTACTTGCCTGATTTCATAGCTATTCGGACTCGTGTATCAATAAATTAATGCAAATTCTTAACTGCGTGATCACCTCAGATCACCACAGCCCTAGCGAAGAATCCAAAATGGCTTAAAACTTCCTAAAAACAATTTAAAACGTTCGCAGAGAAAGTAAAAATTCCGAACAATCTTTTTTAAAATAAACAACTTTCCTCATAGGCTAGCTAGTATCACCTCACATAGTTATGACATAAAATATTTGCACATAACAAAATGTTGACAACTATTGCATGTAAAGAAACGAGGCTGACAGTTCAGCTGGCTGATAATATCCTCAACTACATGAAAAACAATGCCAAAATAAACAAATACTATTCGTATGGTGTTCAACTATGAATGGTTTGTAGATTAGTTAAATAAATTTATACTCTGTTATCTCAGATCTAGATCATCAAAATAATTAAAATCCCGTGTTTCACATAAAATGCCGCCGACTGGCGAATTGGTGGATACACTGGAAAACTTTACCTCACAAATGGGGTAATTCATTGGAAATAAGCGAGAATCTTTTTTTATTTTATTAGTTTAATGTAATTGATACCTGTTTTCAGTATTATTGTTTTAAATTGTCGTTTTTTCATTCGTGTATCCGTAAATAACGACCTACTTATCAATTAAATTCGTAGTTGTTAATTTAACAGTGTTAATTCCTTTTTTAGCCTCGAGATATTTACTTTTTATTAAATTTCATTCAATTGTTTTTGTAATTAATTTTGGTAAATGTTCAGCTCGTTTTTATTTACTTAGGATGTGTGGTTACATGCGGGTTAGCTAGTGTGGGTAACTAACTGTAAGTCGGTTGCCATTTGTAACTTTTTCATTAGGCTTTGGTCTTTCATATTAATAAACACTCTATTGCCTACAGACAGACTGGAAGAATGACCTATCAGAACATGTGACATACGTTAAATGTTTTCATAAACAATTTTAGCGTTTTTGTGATTTTGTTTGAAAGAAATTGCAGTATTGTGTTTTTTTAAAATTAGGTTTCGATTTAGAAGGAAACTGGTATACCTAAATAATTGGATATTTTTACAGGCTGTATGCATTGACTTAAAGCAAAAATAACTGTCCTAAGACAGCGGTGGGACTACACAGCTTGTTTAGGTACCCAGGTATCAAAACGACATTAGAAATTAATTTTTGAAAGACGGTTTAACATGAAAAGAAAAAGGTTAAGTACTTTGGTATGTGGAGGCTTCGTAATAATTTTCACGTACTAATACACTAGTTATTGATAATATAATCGTGAATAATTAAGATTTGAATTTGAAAAGTATTTATGAGTGAAAGTGTGTGTGTTTGTTTGTGTATGTATGCATGTATATATATAATGCATTCGCAAGCAAGCGGTTCGCATTTTTTTAATTCAACAAATAGCGCTGTTATGAGTAATGCATATTGTAGAAAATGAATAGTTATAAGCTACTGAAACGTCTACATTTCGTTATTTGCCACCTTTTAGCTATTTAAGTAATATGTTACTTTTAGTGAAATGTACATTTGTAATTTTTTTGTTCCAAAAAGTTTGCATTTATCGTTTGTGCATTACACCAAGTCTTTTAAAGCATAAGTTTAAGTCCAATTTAAAGCCGTTTGGAGAAGAAAATTAGTATGGACGGCGTAGTTACGGCAACTGGGAGGTAGGTCCCAGTACATTAGTACACAGAGACAAAATGGCTTGGCGGTTCCTTTTGTGTGTGCGAACCCGTTCTCTGGGTGGCTGTGCGAGGCTGTGGGAAGGTGCATGGCTTCCGATTGGCATGCTACATACTGCGAAAGGTTCCCTATTGGCTGAACTGACAGCTTGTTAGGTTACCAGGCGCTGATTGGCAAACGGCGTTCCATTTTACTGGCCAGTGACGTCATTTCTCTGGCGTGTGTGGCTGGAGCTCGCGGTGTAAGCAGCTGTTTCTTCTTTGTATTCATGGGGCCGCGGTGGCTGAGCTGTTAGCCTGCTCGCCTCCCACCAAGACGGTTCGGGTTCAATCCCCGGCTGGGCCACTCCTGGATTTCCGCACGCGGGAATCGTGCCGGACGATGCCGCTGGTCGGTGGTTTTTTTTTTCGGGTATTTCCTGTTCCGGCACTGCTCCGTCCTCACTTCACTTCGCCCTCATCGGCTCTCAAGACCTCGATGTTGAAAGCAGTCCAAATCTCTCAACTCCACTCCATTCTTTGTATTCTGAAGTGAGTCCCTGATTGGTCAGTCCTGGCGTGATTTGCCGGTTGGACGCTGGTAGCGACGAACCGCCTCGCGAGCTCGCCAGCCCCACACCCTGGNGATCCTCACTATACACGAAGTTCCCGGTGTAACCGAGCGAATACCTTGCCTCCTGGTTGCCAACACCTATACCAGGAGCACTATTTTCTATCTTACGTTAAAAGGCCACAAAATCTAAAGCTAAAATCGGCTCTTTTTGTTCTAGAGGTACCGCCGGAAATTTGCAAATTCTGCACTGCCATGGTGAGTGCGAAATTAATCTAAAACTACTTACATACACACACTATCACGTCTGAACAAATCCTTCTTTGACGTGTCTAAAATATAAGAATGGCAATATATCCGTTAGCAACTTTACGCTGTCCAGTGCCGTCGAGTGTGCGCGGGACTTTAATTCGGGGGATGGCAGGTAGCCTGTTTCATTCCCTTCCTACTCGCCCGCCGGGAGCAAAGTGTCATTCTATACCACTACACACAGGGAGTCCGCTTGTTGTTTAAACCGCAGATCGCCGACATGCGCTGTGTTTCTTTTTCTATTGTTGGCAGCAGTTGACTGGAGATCCGCCGAGGATGGGATGTGCAGGGTATCATCATAGACGAAGGCAACCTGTATCTGATCTCTGTTGCTTAGCTGGACGACTCACCTTATGGTGACGAACAATTCCCAGTGAAGACTATTCACATACTTGATATGCGATAATCACACGATTATGAAAGATGATAGAAACAGAAGTGTGATTTGGATGATGGAAGTAGCCAATAGCCATGGGTTGGCATTATCGGAGTTTGATATGAGTACCCCAGATTGAGAGAAACTTTCCGAGTTGGCTGGGAATGATTAGATAAAACTGATGAAGGATGAAATTTTTAGTTAAGAGGGACGGATCGTTGTTTTCCAGGGGAGCCGATGGCCAAATAATATCTGCAGGATCTCTAGATGCATGGTCTAAGAATTAAAGTAGCGCTTTTAGTGTATCCCATTGGGTGTTGCTTCTGGAAGGAGAGGGTGCGGCCAGGCCCGGCTTTTGCCGGGAAATATTGTTAGCAGCTGAGACTAAAAAACTGGGACAGCGCTAAAGTTACTAATCAGCAGGAAACGATTAAGGAACACCAACAGTCAGTCACCCGTCAGCATGTCCGGTGTTACGGTTTGGATGGCGTCCGTAATTCTCGTTTTGAGGTCGTCAATGTTAGCCAGCAATGGTAGACGAAACACTTGATCCTTTATGTGCCCCCATAGAAAAAATCGCATGGGGTAAGATCCGGGCTTCTTGGAGGCCAGTGATGAAGAGTCTGGTCACCAGCTGCTCCTCGACCAATCCAGCATTGCGGCAACGTCTCGTTCAGGTATNGATCCGGGCTTCTTGGAGGCCAGTGATGAAGAGTCTGGTCACCAGCTGCTCCTCGACCAATCCAGCATTGCGGCAACGTCTCGTGTCAAATGCGAGCTCGCTACCCCTTTACCATCTCAAACCGAGAGTTACAAACGCCATCCAAACCGTAACACCGGACATTCTGACAAGAGTGTGGAAAAAGTTTGACTATCGCTTATATGGCGTTCGGGCCGCTCATGGTGGTCACATTGAACATTTATAAATGTATGGTAAACNTGGCGTCCGTAATTCTCGTTTTGAGGTCGTCAATGTTAGCCAGCAATGGTAGACGAAACACTTGATCCTTTATGTGGCCCCATAGAAAAAATCGCATGGGGTAAGATCCGGGCTTCTTGGAGGCCAGTGATGAAGAGTCTGGTCACCAGCTGCTCCTCGACCAATCCAGCATTGCGGCAACGTCTCGTGTCAAATGCGAGCTCGCTACCCCTTTACCATCTCAAACCGAGAGTTACAAACGCCATCCAAACCGTAACACCGGACATTCTGACAAGAGTGTGGAAAGAGTTTGACTATCGCTTATATGGCGTTCGGGCCGCTCATGGTGGTCACATTGAACATTTATAAATGTATGGTAAACNGAGTTTGACTATCGCTTATATGGCGTTCGGGCCGCTCATGGTGGTCACATTGAACATTTATAAATGTATGGTAAACAAACGTCATGGTTCCACGGTTCATTTGACTGGTCAATCAAGGCTGTAGGTTGTTTGGTTTTGATATTATAGACCTTCAAAGTTGGGGTATTCTTTTATACTCATCATGTATTATGATCTCCATTGCTTCTTAGTTATTTGTCGTGCTGTTCTGTGTTTNTGGGGTATTCTTTTATACTCATCATGTATTATGATCTCCATTGCTTCTTAGTTATTTGTCGTGCTGTTCTGTGTTTTTTTTTCATGCTTGTAACGTCAATTACTGTATTTTTTTTTTACGAGAATAGGTATTTAAAATTATACGGACACATGGGGTACCAGGAAGGAAACGACGATGTAACGNATTTTTTTTTTACGAGAATAGGTATTTAAAATTATACGGACACATGGGGTACCAGGAAGGAAACGACGATGTAACGTTTGCAAGGTGATCCATTCTGGCACTATAACTTCGTCACAAATTGAAATAAATGGGATCTCGTTCGATCGGGTATACGACTACGTTGCGAGCATAACTTTGAATTGGTGCCGCGCATGCGCGTGGCGTGGGTGGGGGCCCGCAGCGACTGGCAGTCCTGGCGGTGCATCTCACGACTCCGATGTGCTACGCTCTGATTTCGGTGCCAAATGAACTATATCTTCTAGAGCTGCCGATTTAAGCCGTAAAAGCCAAGTATACGTTTGATTACTTTCATTTCTTTACCACTTCCTGCTAACTGAAGATGTATTCACGTAAAACTCACGACCCTGTCCCTAACAGTTACACCTACATTTTTTTGTCCACTTTTTCTGACAGTGGGCTAAGTTTATTCTAATTGCCTTATTAATCATACCGTGTCAGTACAATTTAACTTTTTAGCAATAATACACATATTTCTGCTGCCCGAAATTCACTCCCAGAACCTCGCGGGCCATAGCGACCTTTGCAAAGGACGTCGACTCGACGAACATGGATAAAAGTCACATATTTGTACTGGCGACGTGGGCAGGTCACGAATAAATACCCATCGCTCTATCTCGGGGATAAAAAAAAGGTGAAAGGGGAGGGGCGTATGCGCGGTTTCTTGTGTGTAGGGAGGTAAAAAAAGGATGTAGGACTTGACATGGCTGCGAAGATTTATTGCTATTTTCCGGCTCTCTTCCACCGCCCCAGCTCCTCGGGAACCCGCTAAACAAGACACGGATTGCCGTCGTGTTCCTACAGGAAACAAATATTTCCAGTGAAGGGTAACTTGACGAACAAAACGGCAGCGATGAAAAATTGTGACGGAAATTATTCATCCAGCAGCTTGGTTGAAGATTTGACTTAGGTGCGAACCTACTACCCATCTTAAATGAGTTTATGATACACAAATTTACGTTATTTAAGTTTCTGCGTCATACAGAGATTTAAAAGTCTCGTAAGCAGTTCTAAAAAATATTGTTACAATCTTTATAAGAAAGGTTTATTCGTGTGATGAAATACTGTATAGTTTTTTAAATAGTGAAATTGTAATTGTNTTACAATCTTTATAAGAAAGGTTTATTCGTGTGATGAAATACTGTATAGTTTTTTAAATAGTGAAATTGTAATTGTAAGTGTCGTGGAAAAAATTTGAAAAGAGTGGTTTTCTGAAAAATGAAACTTCCCTACAGAAATGTGCATAAAGACATTATTTAAGAATGCTTGTTATTAGAAATTAGTGGATGTTCTTGTAGTTGGCAACAACGTGCACATACATGCTAAATGTTTTTTTTTTTCATGGCTATGTAATTATTACATTACTTAAAATTTTAGTCATGACTCCTCGGCAAGCTCATAACATTTTCGGCTGTAGTATCCAGAGTAACCGGCCTTCGCAGCACGGACAGCAGCTTGGCGAGCTGGCACTGACTCAGTCAGGTACTGATATAGCTCCACGGGTATCTGGAGTCATGCTGACTGCAATGCGTTCCACAACTGTTAAAGGGTGCGTGGCGGAGGGGACAGACGGCGAACACGACGATCGAGGTGGTCCCACAGATGTTCAATTGGATTGAGATCGGGGCTGTTTCGGGGCCAGGGACGAACTTTGATGTCTTGATCGTGCTCTTCCAGCCCCGTGCGGATACTTCTAGCCGTGTGGCAAGACGCATTATCGTGCTGGAAGATCCCATCCTCCCGAAGAAAGACAATCATCATGTACGGGTGGACGTGATCGCCGAGAATGGATTCATAATCAAATCGATAAAGAGTGTCTTCCACATTGATGATGGGACCTAGAGAATAGCACGAGAACATTCCCCAGACAATAACGTTGACTTTACCGCCTTGTGTTCGTCCAGCAGTGGATGCAGGGTGTCGGCTCTCCGACGTTTCTCGCCGGACACGCTGACGTCCATCCGTTCTATGGAGCTGAAACCGTGACTCGGTCGTAGAAGTCTACCCGTCGCCAATCAGCAGCGGTCCAGTCGCCATACTGTCCAACAAATTCTAGTCGTTTTCGTCGATGCACCTGTGTCAGTATAGGTGCAGTCACCCTCCGTCTACTCCGGAGCCCCATTTACAGAAGGGTTCGCTGAACTGTTACGGTAGACACGTGTCTGGATTCCCACTGGTTCCTTTGGGCGGTGAGCTGTTATACTGTAGAATGTCGGTCGGCCTTCATGCGTCGTCATAGTCGACATTCACGTCGGACCTCAATGGCGCGTGGAGCGCCGCAGTTTCCACGACGATTATTCCCAATGGTGACGATACACCTTTACCACAAAGGCACGTGAAGAGTTAACAAATGTCGCTGTTTCTGAAAAGCGTCTCCCCCTTCCTTCTTGGTCCCAAAAGCCGATGATCATCCGTTTTTGCAACTCGGTTAAATCGCTTCCCTTACCCATGACAGCCAGCAGGAAGTGCACTGTGTACGGTCGGCCTGTCGGTTGCATGATGTATCCGCTTCACCAGCTACGCGCAGCAGATGGCACTTATAGCAGGTGGTAATAATGTGATTCGACTTGTATATATATATATGTGTGTGTGTATATATATATAGATATATATATACACACACACACATACATATACTCTCGTTCTCGTAATAATTGTTAGACTTTGAGGAAGGCTTTTTACAATTAATTCTAGTATCAGAAAGCACAAAAATAGTTTAAAATGCCAAATGTATCGCGGACTGTTTGAAGGTGGTTTATGATGCACAGAAACAAGGTAGGGGTAAAGGCGACACTGGAATGTACATGATATGATCCGTAACATGTACACGCAATACACTAAAATGAAGAGCAGTTTTTCAATATCGTGCATTACATGCAACTTTAAGATTTTGTCGGGGTCTAATATATATATATATATATATATATATAATGAGGATTTATTTACGGTGGAGAGGAATGTAAGCTGAAAAACTACACCTTAATTCAACATCGTATTTCTCCATCAGTTCTTCCAATTCCTCTTTTCCAGCTCTCGCACGCAGCGTGGTCTTTTCTTAGTATTTAAATGCCAGAGTTTCATTGTTTTCTCTATTGGCTTATTATCTGAACAAGTAATATTTGTAGAGTATTGACGTGGCACATTTGATAATTATTGGTAAATTTCATTAGATACTTACAAATTCCTTTTTTTATATCAAATAACGATGCATCTAGGTTACGGTTAAAAAAATCAGTAGTTTATTCTTTCTGTAGATATATAATAATAATGCAACAAATTCATTGTATTCTCATGTATTTAATTAATCACGTAACATGCTACGAAAGAGATTCGTTAAAGAGCTGCTCTTCTGACTGACAAACGCAGTAATACGAAAATGTGTGTGGCAGGTTTTAGACCTCACCATCAGGCAGCGGTAGTGGTTGCTGGGGTATCGCGTGCCTCTTCTGAGTCACGTGACTTCCGCCGACGGCCTCAGTCAAGGGTTTTACCTCGACCAGGCGAGTGACGATAGCAAAATTACAAGCTAGTCCGTTACTCATCAGCGCTGGAAGAACACGCCTCAAGAGCGAGACAGCGGCTAAACGAGAGCGGAACTGCACACTAGATAATCTTAAAGTCGATACTAGTATTTTTTTTTTAACTGGTCAGATTGTGCGCATGCAAATAACGAAGTATGCGAACTGGATTTTCACTTTGGGCATAGTAGTAACAAATAGGCTATGGGGTGTTTTTTTTTTAACAACACTTACAAAATCCGGTAGGTTATTCCTTACGAAAAAATAGGACGAAAAACATATGTAAGTAGATAGATAATGAGAGTTTTGGGACACACGAATAAGGAGTAGGAGGGTAGGAGCCCGTGGTGTCTGGCAGAGGGCCAGTGGTGGCATCTAGCAGTGGTCCAGTGGACTAACCTGGACCTTGACCTGAAATGCCCCGTTTTCTCTGAAAAACACTCAAAATTCGTAGAATTTCCCTTAAAAATTTTCGAATGTCCCTCAAAATCTGCAAAATTTCCTTCAAAAAGTTTCTTTACCCAAATTTTTATGAGTCACTCAGTCTAAAAATAGCATGACCTTGTTTCAGGAATGTTCTAGTTCATTGCCTTTCCATGATACTTCGCGCTGTCATTCCATGCCACCATCTTGTTTCTAGAATTTTCCAGTTCATACTTTGTCATTCCACCTTTCATGCTTTGTCATACCACCCTAGAATGTTCTATTTCATTGCCCAGTCATGATACTTCATGCCCTGTTATTCGACCCTAGAATGTTCTAGTTCATTGCCCTGTCATGATATTTCATGCTCTGTAATTCCACCTGTCATGCTGTCATTATGCCTATCATGCTCTGTCATTCCACCTCGACATCTTGTTACTAGATGTGACATGGGTGCCAGCGTAGGTTTAAATGATGTATATATAAAATATATGGAAATTATTTTCCCAGATGTTATAGGCGTGGGTATGTCTATTCGAGAGGTATGTGTTCATTATGTTAACTCCTGTAGCAGACATGTTGACAGGGCACTGAAAATAACTTTTCATTGTTTTTTATCACTACAACCATTGCTCTAAATTTTTTATTAATATGAATTAGAAACAATATAGACATGGGTGTGTCTATTTGACCTCGGACCAGGAAATAGACATGCAGCTATGTGTATTTCCTCACTGTAAAAGCCGCCCCGAATAACTTGGCCATCCAGGTCTTCAATATAGTGAGTGGCGATATTTGGGCGGCTCTTAACATCGTTGTCTTGAGAACCGATGGGGGTGATTGAGGTGTGTATGGAGCAGCGCCAGAATGAAAAAGCAGGAGAAACAGGAGAACCCCGAAAAAACCCGCCAACCAACGGCATCGTCCTGCACGATTCCCACTTGCGATAATCCAGTGACCCGGCCGGGAATGGAGCCCGGTTCGCCTTGGTGGGAGGCGAGCAGGCTAACCACTGAGCCACCATGGTCCCCTTTGAGATAGTAGGTACAAGGTTCATAATGTCGAATTTTGACGACTCAGTACAATTCGTTTGACTAGTTCTTTGCATATATTTTGTCTAATGTCCCTTCCATTCTTGAAATGTGTACGTAGTCTCCAACATTAGCTTTTGGCATCCGACTATCAATAATTTTTTCATTCTTGTAAACTGTTTGTTGAAGCGAGTTGTCTTTAACGTCGATGGGGAACATACCTATTGTAATGTGTCTTTTGTGGTTGTACTCGGAAACCAGTTCTGGTAATATTCGCAACCATTTGTAGCTTCCTCGTGCTGAGAATTATTTCCACATCGACAACAGCACACTTCATACCACTGTGTGTAGAATAATGATTGATCTTGTGCTTCTTCTTCAGATGCAGGAATTCTGGATTGTAGAACTCGTGCCCAAGATCGGTTTGCATATTTTTTGGTGGGTCTTTGTCACCCAAAACTAGTTCCATCGCTTTGGCAACTTCTTTACCTCGTTTAGTTTTGACTGGGATAAAAAAGTCGAACTTGTTATAACAATCGGTCACAGCCCGCATATACTTGAGTCCTTTATTCACACAGACATAGGTAATCATTATGACCAAATCTGTCTGGTATAAATCACGCAATCCAAACACCATCACTTTGTGTCGTCGATAGTTATGTCTAGCCGGCTTGTGCACTTTACTAGCGATTCCTGCCGTACTCATCGTATGTAGCCTCCTTCAAGCAATTCCTCCAGAATATAATAATTTAGTTCGTGTGGGAATTATTTTCAGCTCTTAGTGATGCAATCAGCAGCCACAATCTATAAACAAGTTCGTTTACATCATCCCAATAGACATACTCTAGATGATGTCCATCTTCAATTTTTGCCAGCAGACCAGAACCAGATGGTACATTTACCTCTGGAAAATAATGAAATAATGCTGAATTTTGTATGGGCAGTATGTTTATTCTCGTTGCTAGATGGATCGTTATCTTTTAAATGTGCACTCGTTAGTGAATATGTAGTAGGTTCTATCCTGAAGAGTAATTCTTAAAGGCCAGGGACTGCATACACATATCTATTTCCGATTTGAATTTCACATTTTGGGAGGAAAAAATGCCCTTGTTTCCCAGAAACCATTTTTTATTTCGTTTGTAAACTCCATATGTTCTATCATTGAACCGAGGCGAATGCATTGCTAGGTAACCATGAGCATGTACATTTCGAGTATTAGCTCGATCTGTTTTACTCTTGAAAACTGTAAATAGAATATCGTCTCCATCTGCCACTTCTTCTACATCTAGTTTACGCTTTCGTTTCCTTCCTGGATGCTGTATGGCCTAATAAGGTTATTTCATCAATGTGACAGGTGAAACTACAGGTTGAAAATTATCAAGTCGAGATGTGAGCTGTTTGAATGTATCCTCCAAAACCATGCGGTGTTCCAAATGCGCTTGCTTGGCCAACAAATATTTCCCATGCACATTTTCGATAACGCGACAAAATTCATCAGTAGTGTCCGCCATTGTACTAAATACAAAACAGTAATGGAAACAATTTATATATCATTTTACTATTTAGGCGCAGTCTTCGGTTTTGGATGAAATGCTGCTGTAGGTCGAGGTGCACTAGATTTAGGAGTAGCAGCAGGTCGTATGGAAGTCGGCTTGATGTCGTTTTTGATATTGTCTTCTAATTTTGTTATGTGGTGTGTATTAGCATCTCAGATATGACCACAGTTTTTCCATACTTTCTCATCATAATTCATGGCAAACAAAGCAGTAATAATCTTGCTGGCTATCCTTTCTTCTACAGCATTCATTTTTGTATCTAATAGAGATTTTGCTCAAGCCGTCAGTCAATGTACATAGTTGGGCATCTGTTTTATCAGATGTTGTTTGCGTTACTGCCAATGCCCTTAAATTTTTTGAATTAACTGATTGAACGTACAACATATTAACAGCATCACCACCATGTTTCGGTTCACCCACATTCTTAAGTCGCTTCCCTCCAATGCTGCAGTGACTATCTTCCATCTGCACCAGGCAGCTACGTCCCCATCGTTTCAGACCATCATGTCTGATTTTAGATATGGTATACACCATCTCTTACTGGTGAATTATTATGAACTGATCAAAACCTCGATGATACCTTCCTTTAAGTAGAAGAAAGTCTTTTACTACCACAAGGAATCTGTATGGCCCACTCCGACAACAAGCACACACATCTCTAAACTTTTCGAAAGGCATCTCTGTATTTACATGGTTGGAATACGCATGGCGTAAATTCATTTAGTCCATCCGAAACAAAACTAGCACATTTGCATTATCGCGAAGTATCTGTTTTGGTATGCGAGAATAAGTTTGACAGAGGTAAAAACAATCCACCAATGCATGTCTGCCCATACTTAAGTATTCCTGCATACAGGTCTGCTTCTCACATGTTACATGATTGTAAACAAACAAAGAGTTTGGTTTAGCCTTATCGGGAGGAATCATCCTCATTATCGCTGCATGGAAAATACTGTAGACCATCCACAGCTTCTAGAATCCGAGCAAGTCGCTTGTATTTTGGTTGTTGAAGCGATTTCGAGTATAGGTACACATTCTCGAACCGAAGACCATTGGTCTCTTCCAGTAAACTCAGAAGCACGCATGTTTTACCACAATTAGATGGTCCACAAATAAGACTCCATATGGTATTTGGCAACATAGAACCATGGCATGATTCATGTAAAGTAGCTTCATCCTCAGCGATGATATGCACTGGGAGACTAGTGTCATGCTTGAAATCTCCATTCAACTGATATAGAAAACATGCAAAGTATTGGTACTTATACAGCGACCATATCAAAGCTTGGGGGGGGGGGGAAGTGGCTGGTCATTCTCTAAAAAATATATAAAAGAGCTGTCTAGTGTGTTGATGGTGAGTATGTTGTAATGCCTCGTAGGGGCAATACCAAAAGTGGATGTAGACTTGTGAATTCGCTTATAAATAAGCTTCTATTCGAGCTGCACATTATTGGTTATAAGTACTGCGGGTCGGGCACGAAGCTCGCAAAAAGGCTTGCGTGTGGTGACATAGGTATTTTTGCTTTGGACGAGGCATCTAAGGACCACGATATTGCTTATGCGAGTAGTAACAACTTGAGCGACAGATACGCTGCTGACACTGTTCTCGCCGACAAAACCAAGAAGATTGCAAAATCACCTCAGTCCAAGTTTGGTGAACGTCTAGCTGCTTGGGGTGTTTCCAAGATAATGAAAACCAAAGTCAAGCGAGGTATGGGCATTCAATTCAACCAGAAGAAAAGTAAAAGGAGAACATGGAGAAAATCACATAATGGGAGGAAGAAAGGAGGTTTTGTATCATTCGTTCTGCCTGCACTAGGCGCTCTTTGAGGTCTCACCGGAGGTGCTAGCAGTATAGCCAGGGCAGTAAACAATGCTAAATAACGAGGTAAGCAGTTAACTGAAGCAATTCTACACAGCCGAAAGCTGGAGTAGCTCGCAATGGGTATAAAAAAATTTAAAAAAAGGCAAAGGTCTGTACTTGAGACCATATCCGTTAGTCGGTGGAGGCGAAAGAAGAAAAAGGAAAAGTCGAGCGAAAGGGACAAAAAGGATCTCTTGAAGTCATTGCATAAACGCCCCCTTACAAACATTAAAATAAAATAATTCTCATTCAAGTTAAGAATACCAAATTTCCGCGATGTGTACATATGTGATGGACTGCCACGGAAACCTAAACATAATGAGTCGAAAGTCGTAAATCTAGATATCAGAGGTCCATGTATGCACTGGGTTGCATACAAAAAAAGTTGAAAAACAGTCTAGTATTTCGATAGCTTTAGAAACTTGCATCCACCGTTTGAGTTGAGAGAGTATTTGTGCGGTGTGAAACGGAGATATAATCACAATGCCAAGAAGCTTCCAAGCGAGTGGATTTGTGGACACTATTGCATTCGCTTCTTAAGCGAATAATGTGATTTATCTTAAAGGCATGCAGATAGAATCCTCGCATCAGTCATGTATATAACTTTGGTTTTGTCGGGCGTGAGCTCGGAGTTTCGTTTCATGCATTTCCCTGCTCTTAAATTAGACGTTTCATGGTCTCTGGCACTAATAGATTTCCAGACATATTTTCCAGTCCTAAATATGGACTTCTCCAAATGTATGTTCCGTTATGTTCGAATGGACAACGGAGCCTCAGGCTAAGTGTATTTATCAATCGGCTCCTACGAGATAGAAGACATTGCTACATTCCTGAAATGCTCGCAACATCCTGGTGTAATGTTGCTTCTTCGAGGCAACCCCAATACTTTGAAGAGTGAAATGTTTTGCAGTGCAAACGTTGATTTCACAAAACACGATACACTAGCTTCCATGCCAGGTTCCGAGAATAAATGTACGAGGCAGGTAAAGTGCATCAATCATCCTTNAAACACGATACACTAGCTTCCATGCCAGGTTCCGAGAATAAATGTACGAGGCAGGTAAAGTGCATCAATCATCCTTGGTGGTAAATATTTTTCCTGTGAGTGTTATAAGGATAAACTGCAATCTGGTTAGCAGTTCATACTTGAATGGTCAGAAGTCACACACCACATGAGTTTTTTGCTCTTGTACCTCCAAAATTCAAGCTCGTCGAGGTGCCTAAAACACTGATTTATGCTCCAGTAACAGGTAAGAGNCTGCTCTTGTACCTCCAAAATTCAAGCTCGTCGAGGTGCCTAAAACACTGATTTATGCTCCAGTAACAGGTAAGAGAGTGCAATAAATTTTTGTTTGAGTAGTCGATGACCAAGAAAAAAGGCTGATTGATTTCCGTGATGCAGATGTTTACATTTAAAGAAATATGGGACTGAATTTTAAGAGGAAAAATATAAAAACTGGCAAAGGCAACACGTCGAAGGTCAGTATGCTACGAGCAGTCAGTGTGTTAACATGCGAAAACGTACACTTTCTCAAATGTCTTGGGTTCAAAATCTGCAATAACGGATGCCGAAATACTTAACATTGAAGAACCCATCAGCTACGAAAATTATATTTAAAAAACTGAATTTCACTCTTATTCTACCGGGACCGTATGCATTGTCATCAGAGCTTCGAATCCCAGTGCAAAACCAGGACATTGGTACAGTACCGTGTAATTCTTATTTGAGGTTCATGGGAACGATTACTAAAAAAGATGGTGTAGTGCCTGTACCAACCCAAATAATCCGAAATGGTATACTGCTCATGGTTAACAGAATTTCTTATTAATTGGGAGGTGTTGCAGCGATTTGAAGTTGATTCGAGAAAGGATGTTGAAATTACAGCTACTATAAAGAACTACCTGCCTTTTTCACGCAACCAACAATGTGCAGCGAAAATGGCTGGCTGGGGAGTCGAAGCAGACTATAAACTATCAGTTTATGAAGATGGACAATTCGAATTATGTATCCCATAAGCCATGCTGTTAGGTTTCGCAGAGGATTATAGGCATGTAATTATTAATTCCAACCAAGAATTGGTTATTCTCTTAGCCAAAACGCAAACGAATGCGATCCAGGATGTTGCTGTTGGATCAGAAGCTACGACAATGTCGATACAATCCATCGAATGGGTGCTACTTCATGTGCAATTAAAAATGTCNCTGTTGGATCAGAAGCTACGACAATGTCGATACAATCCATCGAATGGGTGCTACTTCATGTGCAATTAAAAATGTCAGAGCGTGTAAAGTTTTTTTAATGCATCGAGAAGGGACGAAACGTCTATATCGCTTTCCAAACATAAAGGAAACCTACCCGAGTGTGCCGTGCTCCATCAGTGTAAATTGGAATATAAAGTCTGGTTTTGCATGCGAGAAGCTTCTCTACATCATAGTTGCATTCCAGACGGGAAAACAATACGTAGTCAGTGCAGATTGATCGAAATTCGACCACGTGAAAATGAAGAATGTTAAAATATTTCTCAGCTCTGAAAATTTTCCCTATGGAGATTTAAATGTAAATTTTACGAATGCGACTTACATGATGCCATATCAAATGTTTGCAGATTTACAGAAAAGCCTCTAAGGACAAACATCATCCCCAGTGCTAGAACCGAGCGTTGTTAAACGTTTAACCTTTTCTATGAATTTTTTGGATTCTGGAAATGTTTGTGATGATAAATTTTATGAATTGTAAGAGGTTTAAACCCCTCTTTATGGCGCTTCCAGTTATTATATAAATATTTTGTCAACATATAAGCTTTAAAGTAGCTTGTTTGTGTTAAATTATTTGTGCATCGGCACAAATTGTCCAGAGGTAGACAATAATAAATGAAAAGAGTAGAAAATTGCAGTTTCAAAATAATTATTTTAATTACCCCAATTGAATTTATAGATAAAAAATAATCAAGTTACCAGTTAAACGCTCAATGAATAATTGTGGTATAAACATGAATTATTTCGTGAAATGCTTATGGTCCTGGAAGCCTTGAGAACCCGGGAGTGTACCCCGTACAATCTACGTATCTTTAATCTGCCAAACAAATACTTATTTTCTTTTAATTGGCAAATTATTCACATTAAACAAAATTCATAAATTACTGATATTTAAAACATTATATTATGTCAAAAACGTTATAAAAGTAGAGTTCATCGATCAGTGATTATGTTATTATGACGTAGTTATGTAGTGACGTGATAACGTGGTTCAGATGATACNCTGTTGGATCAGAAGCTACGACAATGTCGATACAATCCATCGAATGGGTGCTACTTCATGTGCAATTAAAAATGTCGGAGCGTGTAAAGTTTTTTGAATGCATCGAGAAGGGACGAAACGTCTATATCGCTTTCCAAACATACAGGTAACCTACCCGAGTGTGCCGTGCTCCATCAGTGTAAATTGGAATATAAAGTCTGGTTTTGCATGCGAGAAGCTTCTCTACATCATAGTTGCATTCCAGACGGGAAAACAATACGTAGTCAGTGCAGATTGATCGAAATTCGACCACGTGAAAATGAAGAATGTTAAAATATTTCTCAGCTCTGAAAATTTTCCCTATGGAGATTTAAATGTAAATTTTACGAATGCGACTTACATGATGCCATATCAAATGTTTGCAGATTTACAGAAAAGCCTCTAAGGACAAACATCATCCCCAGTGCTAGAACCGAGCGTTGTTAAACGTTTAACCTTTTCTATGAATTTTTTGGGTTCTGGAAATGTTTGTGATGATAAATTTTATGAATTGTAAGAGGTTTAAACCCCTCTTTATGGCGCTTCCTGTTATTATATAAATATTTTGTCAACATATAAGCTTTAAAGTAGCTTGTTTGTGTTAAATTATTTGTGCATCGGCACAAATTGTCCAGAGGTAGACAATAATAAATGAAAAGAGTAGAAAATTGCAGTTTCAAAATAATTATTTTAATTACCCCAATTGAATTTATAGATAAAAAATAATCAAGTTACCAGTTAAACGCTTAATGAATAATTGTGGTATAAACATGAATTATTTCGTGAAATGCTTATGGTCCTGGAAGCCTTGAGAACCCGGGAGTGTACCCCGTACAATCTACGTATCTTTAATCTGCCAAACAAATACGTATTTTCTTTTAATTGGCAAATTATTCACATTAAACAAAATTCATAAATTGCTGATATTTAAAACATTATATTATGTCAAAAACGTTATAAAAATAGAGTTCATCGATCAGTGATTATGTTATTATGACGTAGTTATGTAGTGACGTGATAACGTGGTTCAGATGATACNATAGAGTTCATCGATCAGTGATTATGTTATTATGACGTAGTTATGTAGTGACGTGATAACGTGGTTCAGATGATACCAAGATTGAAAATAAATGTTCGACCGTGCACTTAGCTGATAACTCTCCAGATGAAAACCGAAGGCTGGAGAATAGTTCGACTTGGTGGAGTGACACTAAAGTAGTACCGGAAAGTCGAAATAATGAAAATTTCAATCAAAACCTGAATAACGGTTCGTCCAAAACTTGAGTAAATCTTGTATCTTGTAGAGTAAAAATAAAACATCTAATAATACTTCGTCCCTCTGGAACACAGTAACAAATACAATCCGTAAAATTAATTACTTGTTGTAGAGTCAATAAAACATGGCACGTACTACCGGAAAAAGACTGATGCTGCACTCGTTTATCTCGGAGGGAAGAGATGAAACATCGTACATATTTAACACTTAAAGAAACATTTTTTCCTAAATTCTACACGACATGACGTAAACAAAAAAAAACCTGAGAACGCTAAGTTCTCGCTGAAATCTCCACACACACTGGAGCAAACGCCGAACACGCCATGTTGGCTTCAAGTCAGAGCTAAGAGTCCGGTAAAGACGGTTGGCGGCGGTGGAAGGATACAAAATTGCACGCTGTGCGTGGACACAAAGGTGACGAAATTTAGTTCGCAGGCCGTGCCTAGATGGCGCTGGGGGTACCGAAAACTATTCGCAACTACACCCAACTGTTCTGCAGCAAGAAATACATGTTTTGCACCTCTGGAAAGTAGCGCGGATAAGGTAAAGCGCGAAGTGTTTCACGCCTCAGAAATGCGTGTCAGCTAACATCCTGTTGCAAGCTGAGCTGTCTGCAGTAAACAACCGGCTTCCTGCCAGGCTTGGAAGCGAAGTTACCTCTGTACTTACTCCAATGCATGAATACTAGACTGAAATAAAATTTCTGAAATAACAAAATACCCCTAAAACACCATTGGCCTAAACCTTCCCAAAGTACTGACGCAATTTATTAGACAAAAATTATCAAAATATACGGTAGTTGGTAAAATGTGCAAAATAAAGTGCCACAAAATTTTAGAAAAATTTTTCGATGGCTTAGCCTGATTACTTTATTCGTGCGTCGGTCACGCAAAATTATAAAATTATTTGAAATGGAAATGTTTTACAATTTTGATCATTCTTACACTTAAAAGTATTAGAAAAACAAAAAGCAAATTAAATAATTTAATTATCAAGAAATGTTTACCGAACACTTCTCATTCAACGTTGAGACATGGAACTACTTTCCCTCCGTCGTTACCAGCCAGACATTGTGTTAGTTAAAACAAATGTAGGTAGATGCAGTGACATATTTCAAAGATGGATTTCAGAAATGCTCACTTTACCGCGAACAGCCTTAATGCTCCTTGGCCTAGCGTGAGCTTGCGCATCAGCTCCGTCAAACAGATGTTCAGCTCTATTAGCCGTACTTGGTGATAAGGTGGTAATTAAGTTGTCGTACAGATGCCGCGAAACTCCATAGACTTGGTGGATGTTGGGTGTTGAGAAACGGGAAGGCGGTGAAGCGAGTGTCGAAACAAAACTCCATTACTCGCTCCCGCCCGGAGATAATCAGTGGCAAAGGAGAACGGAAGATGGATGATATTTCATTAATTATTCTCCAGAAGTGAGGGAGCGGAGTGCGGCGAGCTTGAAGGCGTTGTTGCGTGGAATTTAATTTAGTGATTTTTTTTNTCTCCAGAAGTGAGGGAGCGGAGTGCGGCGAGCTTGAAGGCGTTGTTGCGTGGAATTTAATTTAGTGATTTTTTTTGCATTTTGTTTGCTTATTCACTATTCAACTTGTAAACGTTTTACACGCAATATGATTTATTTTCTTTCGGAAAATATAATTTGTTTCCTGTACTTTGCTTTGGATTTTCGTAACTTTATTTNCGCAATATGATTTATTTTCTTTCGGAAAATATAATTTGTTTCCTGTACTTTGCTTTGGATTTTCGTAACTTTATTTCGAGACTGTAATGATAGTACTTTTAACAGTGCACATAAAAAATACCAAACCTATTCCATAAAGGAACACAGAGTAATTTGAAAAATGCTGCCCTAACTAAATTAAAGGTGTCAATCAATTGAATTTCATTTTTTTTATGCGGGGTAACATATTGAAAATATGTCAAGATTTTCATGTGTTTAATAATGAAAATAATTTTCATTGTACATTTATGTTCATAGTTCTATACATGTCGATGTAGCTCGTGATAATTCCCGTACCTTAAAAAAGAATTACGTTTCTTCATGTGCGCAAGGTTGTATTGCGTGTCACGGAAATTGCAGAAGAGTGATTTTAATTTGTAACNAGAGAGAGAGAGAGAGAGAGAGAGATTTAGTTGTATCCAGTATTTTTGAGGCATTAAGCTCATGTCACACTGCCAAATTTTCGCATTGAAATATGTTTGAAAATAAAGTCGAAGATGAAAGACGAAATACAGCCATAAAATTTTGCCCTAAAACAATTTTGGTTTAATAATTTTGAAGGTCTTTGAAAATCTGTCACATTTATAAAGTTTTTTGATTCATGCACCTAGTCAGATATTATCTTTAACATAATTTTCAAAGCCGGATAATGCTGTAGTATTACCATACAACCCATTACAGGAACGTGTATTATAAACTTTGTGATTTAATTTCACTTCTAAACTAAATTTTTAATTTATCTAACATTCATGCATAATGAAAATCATTGCCTTTGGTTTTGTACTATTTTGGTTCATTGTGCACTTCCAACAGCACCCATATCCTGATGGATATTATGTAAATTAATTATCTCCATAATCTTACTTCATTTATGGTTAGGGCCTACTGGTCGCTGTTTTAAAGTTTACAGAGGTCGGAAACAACAGTTTTTTTATGCGAACTATTTTGATTGGCTGAACTGTCTATCATCCAAGAAATTTTATAACAGTTCCAGTATATACAAAATTTCATATGTACGCTGGAGCCATCCACCTTTTTCAGACAAGTATTATGGCGTTTATGATGTTAGGTTGACGTCACAACTTTCCAACTTTATTTTGCCACTCTTATTGGAAGTAATTTGACGGAGAATTTTATGTGTGGAGGACTTTACTCTAATTGCCTGACACCGAACAGCGATGGATTTGCCAGACTCCGTGACTTGTCGTGTTTATGGCCAACCTACCAGACTGATCTACTTCTTAATGTTCCTCCGCTATAGTAATTTTTTATCAGAATCCATGTTATGATCTGCCTCAGATAACTTAATTTATTTTTAAATCTAGAACATAGTTTTTTTTACGTTAATACTCAACGTCTCGTGAAATTAAGACAAACCGCAAAGATTACATACTAAATAATTTTGTTTTACACAAACCAGCTTAAGTACGCTCCATTAAAAACCTTTAAAAAATATTGCAGAAATTTAGGAGCAAATTGATGCATGAGAAGGGAAAATAACTATTTTAGTCAATAATTTTAATATCGTGTTCTCGCATCCACCTTGAAAAGATTAATGTCCTACGTTTATTACACGTTTGGACTTCAAGATCACTCAGGGTCAAGGTCATGTAAATTCAAGATGGCAGTCGGTGTCCATCGTTTTATCGTTTTCCTACTTACGTAAATTATTTGCATATGTAATAAAAATGTATTTTAGCCACGCCAAAGAAGCATGAATTCTAACGCGCGTACATAAGTACACGCACCCATGTTTTTCTTTATGGTTGAAGCTACCTGCAGGGCAATGTTACTGTCAGGAATATTGTATCTATACGAAAAGACACATCTCCAACTATTGCGATAGTCTAACTATTTCTGTGGTCGAGTTCTATAGTGAAAACAAACATGGCCGCTGTCCCTCGTGTTCCGCTGGACTTGACCGTTACCACTGCGACTACAAGGCCTTACAGACTCTTTGTGATGCTATTGGCTGTAAGCAATACAATGGCTACGCGACATTGTTTTCAAATACGTAGCATTAATTTTCGTTGCGTTTGCCCTGTTACCATTTGCAGACAAGAAAAAAACTATTTTCAGACATATTACTTGATATACATTCGCTGGATATATCAAATTGTTATAAGCCATTTCTTATTGTTGTTTGCTGAACAGATGTTATGTAATAATGTTTAAATATCGGGGAAAGAATCGTAAATATAACCTCTTTGGAGTGAAGCTCGCTATATGTGTCAACCTGTATATCTTTAAATACCCACATTGTTTGAAATAATTTATAAACACTAATTCATGGAAATGTTTAACTACTTTTAATAAATTTGTTTAATATCGCTAAAATNTTGTTTGAAATAATTTATAAACACTAATTCATGGAAATGTTTAACTACTTTTAATAAATTTGTTTAATATCGCTAAAATCGGTTTTATTTAAACCAGAAATTCTGCTATAATCGCCTTTACATAAGGTGCATGAAACAATAAAGCCCTGGTGTAGGCCTAAAAAACTATCGTGTATAATGTATTCACGGTAACTTCAAGATTTTCTGAAACCCTGCTAAATATCTACTTTCAGGGAGCCGATTATGTATCCTTCCGCAGTATGTAAACAAAACATTGCCATGTGACACCTGTCAAACGTTTTGTAAACAGTGCCATGTGGGAACTGTCAAATATTTTGTAAACAAACAGTGCCTTGTGGGAACTGTCAAATATTTTATTAACAGTGTCCATGTGGGAACTACCAAAATTTATTTTTGAAGAGAAACAATGCCATGTAATCTCAACTGTCATATACTTTAATAAAATTCTCTAAATGTCTAAAAAATGCTAATCAATTTAGCGAAATGTTGTAATACATACAAAAAGGTAGATTGAAGTATATATCGGAACTGTTAATTATATAATTTAATTAAAGTTTACTTATTGTATTAAGATTTATTTACATATTTGCTGTAAGGAAAAAGTTAAATTTTACATAATAAACTTTTGGAAGTAGCACTCAGGTTAAAGATTTCACTGTGATAAATGGTACCGTATTTTATCGCATATAAGTGGCACATTTTATTAAAAAAAAAATTTATTGAAAACTTGGGGTGCGACTTATAAGTGAGAAAAATTCCTCCAGCCCCGCACTAACGTTTCATTTACTACGAATTCACGGCCCGCGGCTCGATTTCCAAACTCTTCAGCGAACAAAATCACTTTCATTTTGAAACCTGCGGTGTAGGTACATCTCTGTTCCATCAAGAACTGTCGCGCTTCTTCACTGCAACATAAAAACAACACTATGCGGCGGAAAGACGAGTCACGGCTAACATTTGGCACTGAAGAACCAACGCTAATGTGCTGCCATCTCTTGGTCTCCACAAAAAGCTTTCGAAAATAATCGATTATCAGTTGGCGGCGACCAAAATTCGATTCCTTTGCATTCTTTGCGAAGGGAATAACGTAACGGAAATATTCAAATGCCTTTCTATATTTTGCACGTTTATTTGATAAACTGCAGAAATAACAACGCTAATACTAAAATTACATCTTAACCTAGAATTATCTTGTAAGTAGAAAGAATGTGTTACGTTAGTTTTATAACCACAATTCAGCGTCTCCAATATGGCGTGGTTATACTTCTGAAAAAAACGTGCCCAAACGAACAAGATGGAGTGTACGAGTCCGCTGGACAACAACTGAAATTTATTTAATTTCAATTAATAACGGTGAAATCTTTACCCATGAGTGCTACGTAAAAATGTAAATATATAGTTTAGCAATATTAACTTTACAATTACGGCATTAAATTTATACATATTAATATTTAACCTACGAACTATTTCTTTTCAGCTATAACCAACATGTCCCTTCAAAATCCGTTGTTAATTCTTACGGACTTTTAACAAATTATTAAAATTTATTGAAAAAATATACTTAAAACTTAAAACAACCAATTTATATAGTGCTTCAGTGCTAAAAGCAAGACGAAACCTTTTTCCATATACCATTTTTTTATAACCAATTGAACATGTAACTCCTAGGGTGATTTTTCAAAGGTTCTTTTCAAAAGTATAGAAGATACCGTGAATGGATTATAACATTCTCATGCTTGAACATACAAACACACAGCAATAATAATAATAATAATAATAATGCTACTTTTTCTACTGAAAGTCTCTTAAGTTGTTAGATAAACGTCTACTTACACGTGNCAATAATAATAATAATAATGCTACTTTTTCTACTGAAAGTCTCTTAAGTTGTTAGATAAACGTCTACTTACACGTGCAAACTTTGTGGGCACGAAGTTCTCTCGTGAAATAACGTTCAACCAGGCATTTAGCTTTCAACATTGTCAGAAAACTTTATCCCATCAAAGTATTTTCCAAGACACTGAGGAACACACAACTAAAACACAGTGGCGAATTATTACACAGACGTCACAGTTTTAATTCAAATGCAACCCGTCATATGCCTAAAATAACCAAGCTGTCAGTCATATTGGCCACTTTTGGTTACCTCCTAGTCGTGACGTCACTAGCTTGTTGCGAGGCCTTGAAGTCTCGGTGGAACGGCTTGACTTAAGTCCGCATTGCGGATTTGTGGACTTTTTCAAGGTGTATTGAGTCCACTTTGGTGCGTCGCGGACTTATGTGGAAAATGTTTACTTTTCGAAAAATGTTACAGAGGAATATAAATTTTTAATGTAAAAAAAGGGAAATTTTGAAGGAAAATTGTGCCTTTTGAGAAAAAAAAAACGGAAAATATCTTACGGACACAAAAAATATCTACTTTAAATTGACATAAAAAATATAAACTAGAAATTGAACTATTTATATTTAATTTTTAATGAAAGTGAATTAAAATTAGACAACATTTAAATCAACTTAATAAACTTTTTTATACACTCGGAATATTTTCATAAAACTCACTACGTTCTGGTTTCGTTAGATAATATGCCATGCCTGCGAGGTCTTCCTTCTTCTCATTAGAAATAGGCAGAGGTGCTGAATACAAACATGGTAGACTACTGAATTCAATGTTAGTCGGATGGGTAGGAAATCACCGTCTGAGACCCCAACGCCTAAGAATGTTGTGTGATTCCGTTCCGTAGAGTGTGACAGGATCATCAGCGTTCATCTTCACCCAAAGGTACTTGGTGATCTGAAATGTTCACTTCTTATAGCTAGGGACACCCGAATTTCGCGAAAGAATGTCACGACCAGGTGTATTTCATGTAACTTTAGCCGAGATGCATTTTCGTGATTGGATGGTTTCCGTGTTGTGTGTGTTAGGTGTTTGCGCGCGAATCGCAGACGTGCAGTACTGAAGTTGCGTAATTCTGATTGGCCAGTCATGTAGGCACACGCCACCAATAAGTAAAAGAAAACTGCTGGTACGCCCGTAGGGTATTGAAATCTAGCATGTGTGGAAATTTTTACGCGAAATTCCGGTATCCCTACTTATTGGCTATTCACGGTAAAGTGAGCACTTTTTAAGGCCCTGCTAAATTTTTCCTTTCAGCTAATTTCTATCTTTCCACCACTTTTTAANCGGTAAAGTGAGCACTTTTTAAGGCCCTGCTAAATTTTTCCTTTCAGCTAATTTCTATCTTTCCACCACTTTTTAACGTAAACATTGTCATGTGACTAATGAACACAGTGTATAACATTTCACCACTCAATAATTAACTCCTGAGGCTGCAANTGTAAACATTGTCATGTGACTAATGAACACAGTGTATAACATTTCACCACTCAATAATTAACTCCTGAGGCTGCAATAAAATATATCTATTAGTTGTTAATGTCTGTTGGGAGGGTTTTAAAAGTGCTCTCTTTACCGTGAACAGCTTATATTTTCCGGGAGAACTTGACGATCTTTGAAGCAAGAGTGGTTAATTTGAAGGGCTGTGAAATGCCTTTTCAACTCGGTGTTAGCAATAGCAATCTTCCAATCAGAAGGCACTAGTGGTTTTGGAATAACATCCTCTGCAGTTTATCCAACGTTAGACTTACAACATGAAAAGTTTTTCCACAAACGCTACACATGTGTCGATCACTTCTAACGATCTTTACCCTACGTCTGCAGCACTGTTTGACCACAATATTCTGACATTTGCGATGTCGATGGGGATTCAATGTTGCGGACATGAGCAGAAAACAAACATCAGTCTACCGCGTTTTCCTTTTGTGGTAGGGTTACCATTATTTTCAAATTTGCCATGAGGGATACTTCCGACATCTCGACATACGACATCTGACCCCAATAAAATTATCAAGGANTATTTTCAAATTTGCCATGAGGGATACTTCCGACATCTCGACATACGACATCTGACCCCAATAAAATTATCAAGGATTTATTATTAAAAATATAAAGAACCGTTTGAAATGCCTCCTATTTTTAATGCGCAAAAGTCAGTGCTTTACATTTTCTCTAATCATATACAACAACAAAACATAATTTTATATGAGAGTCATAATTCAGTGTGATTTGAATTTCTGATTTAATCGACTTTAAAACAGACGACGCCAACACAAACTGTGCANTATTTTCAAATTTGCCATGAGGGATACTTCCGACATCTCGACATACGACATCTGACCCCAATAAAATTATCAAGGAATTATTATTAAAAATATAAAGAACCGTTTGAAATGCCTCCTATTTTTAATGCGCAAAAGTCAGTGCTTTACATTTTCTCTAATCATATACAACAACAAAACATAATTTTATATGAGTCATAATTCAGTGTGATTTGAATTTCTGATTTAATCGACTTTAAAACAGACGACGCCAACACAAACTGTGCAAATCTCTGTAAGCATTACTTCCACTTGTTATCAACAGCCACCTATCGCCGTTAGTTGCAAGTATCTGTGGCCGTTGGGTTATGACGTCAGAGTAAATTAAGGTTAGTTCTACTCAGGTTAGGAACAAAACGAGTTTTCTTATGGGAGAGTTTGGTAGGGATAGTGTTCCAAAGAGGTCACCTATAATTGAAATTTTAAGCTACGTGAATAGTAAAGAGAATGATTTTACTTATTCACGTAATTATTTTATATTTGATATGATTATTGCAATTGTTTTGTTTTTTAACGTAGAAAATAGAGGAAATCTGGTACACATACGACACTAGCGCTTACCTAGTGGCGAAAAATGTTAGTTGCCAAACTAAAAGTATTGAGCATCCCAAACTGAATAAACCTTAGTGTAAACGTACGTGCAATGTCAGAAGTGGTAAAATTACTGACACAGTGTTTAATAATATTCCGTTTATTTTCGAAGAAGTCTGGTAGACGGGATATATGACGTCCCGTACAATACGGGGCAGTTGTGCAACCCTGCGAGTGTGTGGTCGCCGTCACGACCACGGAGAGATGACCGTGCCATTGTAGCAGAGCCCGCGACCAGTCGACGGTGCTTCTGAAGAGAGGGGAGGGGGGTTATGGGGGACATCTCCCCCTTGCCGTGATTGCCACCTCGTCATCTTCCGGCCGCCCTCAATGGGGCGGGATTGTCGCCCACNTCATGTGGAACACATTATTATACAATATTTAAATGCGGGTTCGAGTCCCGTCACCTGGGGTCCCTACAGTCTTTGGGACAGGAGTACTTGCGAACAAGCTTGTTCGTGGCTGGCACGCGCGTGCGAAAACGACCCACGTATTAAGGGGCCTTTTAAATGCTTCAAGGTGACGTCCAGCCGTAAGGAAGCATTGCAACAGCGATGGAAAATAGCATAATCAAGCTTCGGTGTCTTCTGTTTCCTCAGACTGAAGGGTTTTAATACACCAATCTGTTCAGAAAATATACAGCATTGTCAATATGATTTAAAACACGGTTTTGCAGAAGAATGAATATCGTGAACAGAGGGCTTCTTACAGCAATTTTTGTTGACTTTGAAACCTTTCAATGGCCACATTTTCATTATACATGTTTTTTGTATATATATATTCATATTATATGTGCATCACAATGAACATAGAATGTATGTACATGTTACATATTAAATATAAATTTTTACAAAACGTACATAAAGTTATCTGTGTGTGTATAATTTATGTGTACGTAATATCTACGTGCGTTTGTACACTGAGGGAAGTGTTTTAGATTTAAATACAATTTGCATATTTAACGTACATGTTAAATATATTCACACCATTTTGATGTACTATTGATATATTGAGCTGGGACTTTTGAGCATATTATCAACCTGTCTTGTATGTACATGATTTACGATATATTTACTATTGTCGTTTTGCGTTTATTGGGTTAGGTTAAAGTGAAAAAACGCGCATTGTATTTAAATATAAAACACATCCCTAAGTGTACAAACGTATGTAGATATTACGATATCATATTATTAGATTATGTTAGGTTGATTTAAACTTAAAAAAACATGTATGCACCTACTGTTCTAGCTAGATTAGTTCAAGTGGGCGTTAAGTTAGTTCAGGTCGAGGTTTTATGCCGGAGAATGACGGGTGGGAGCTGTCACGCGCGGTAATGACGTCACACAGAGACCATGGTCCAGGTGACCCACAGATTCTCGTATTGAGACTGTCAGCCTCATCATTAGTTCAGTTAGTAAGTCCCGCCGCAGTTGTTCATTAAGTCGTGAAGTTACAGGTGCTAAGTGCTGCTAAACGAAACGAATTGNTTTAGTAAGTCCCGCCGCAGTTGTTCATTAAGTCGTGAAGTTACAGGTGCTAAGTGCTGCTAAACGAAACGAATTGTGGGAAGGAAGTTGAGCTAGGAACGATAAAAATGATAGGCCTCTTCGAAATTGCCCGTTTCTGAAATTTGTGAAATTTATTTCAGTCAGCAACTAGAAACACGAACACAGCTGGTTGCTTCTAAATGTGTCCTCTTAAACGGTGTTATTCCGAATACTTTCCAGATTGTAGACATGGAGTGAAAGTAACAAATTTGAACTTTCAGCTGAATGAATGAACGAAGAAATAAGTTTTCCCAGAATAGACTAAACTAATTTCCATTGTGCTGTAATTAAATCACCCCCCCCCCCTAATACAACTGTTTATTATAAAATGTAATGGAAATATAAAAAAAAGTGTGCGCGTTTTTTCACTTCGTATCAGCTCAGACTGCAACAATAGTCCTATCTAACAGGTTTTTATATATTCCAAATTCTCCTCGCGTGTAAGGATTTCTCGCTGTCTGACGTAGACGCCAAGGACCATTTTCGGGAAGGCGACGTGTCTGATAAGTTAACTGACATCTGTAGTATTTTTCGATTGAGGACGTGAGTGATGGTGTGACCGCGGTACGGCTGTGAATAATGAGACGAACTATAAATATCGCGGACGGCGAGGGGCACGCAATGTCGAGCTGCAAGTAGGGCGTGGGCGCCGTATGCACGGAAGATAGAGCTGTGTTTGGCGTGCGTCGAGGGCAGACTAGCGACCGTAACGCCTTCCTCCCTATAGTCTCTTTCCTGCGTTACGGCAAAGTACAGTGTTTCCAGCCGACAAAAATTATCGTATACCTGTGTACCGAAAATGGTTCATTGGTTTAAATTTGACTGCCGAAAATTCATCCCGGAAGATGGGAAGCTCCCTTTTACATGACGAAAAATGGATTTCGTACGAGGCCTCTCTATGATATTTTTCATGCGAGAATATCAGGAAAATTTCACGGGAAATGAGTCCACATATCTCGTGTACAAAGTTGTTTTAAAGTAGTTTCATATTAAATGGAACAAGATATTTCTTGTACTCGTCCAACAATCTCACAACACGACATGAACTCGACTCCATTTCGAAAACAAAATTTTCAAGAGATCTTCACGGTGAGTATTTTTCGCCGTATCACTAGCTATATTCTCCGCTCTTATCCGACATCTCTGGTTGACGTACAAGTGGTCACATGACTAGCAAAGAACGACCAATAGAATCACTTGTTTCATGCAAAACTCTCTTGAAAATAGGACATGCTTTATCTCTTGATTTCGTAAGAGATACGCTTTGTAGGAGATATTCTTGCATGGGCTTTAGTATGAAGTGCGATCTTGCACGGGTTTTGCATGTAGGCATATCTTGCTTCGTGAAAATCTGCTTAACTCTAAGAGAGTGTTTAATGATGATTAAAGTCTTTTGAAATCAATCTTTGGAGAAAAACACTGCCGCAACCGCACAGATTATTACGAAACACTTGCTGTCAATTAAGTTAGCAACTATGTACGAAAAGTAGTTATAGTCCATTCACAGTTACTCCCGATTTTTCTGAAGCCCTGCTAAAGTTCCATACTAGTAATAGGAAAAAAAAGGTCAGACTGGAAACCTGCAAAACATAACATATAAAAAAATGATTTATCTTGCATTTTAAATATTACCTGAAAGTAGTCCGAAACAAAAATGCTAATATTTCAAACAAAACACAAAANTATTTATCTTGCATTTTAAATATTACCTGAAAGTAGTCCGAAACAAAAATGCTAATATTTCAAACAAAACACAAAAATCCCATTATTGACTTAACATAAATTGTGCCTATAGCAAAAATAATGCAACTTTTATGCATGTAAAGTATTCTGAGTTACTTAAAAGACTCTTCATAAATACCCGGTACAGCAGTTGGTAGCACTGTACACCATGAACTCAAGAGTCGTGAGTTCGACTCTATGTTCTTCCAAAGAAATTTACCAATTGTGAAATAATACTAAAGATAACACGTATGAAGATAGGAAATAAATAATTCTTATTGGGGCGAAACAGAATAATTTGTTTGTTTTGATAGTGTGTGGCAAGCTGCNAACACGTATGAAGATAGGAAATAAATAATTCTTATTGGGGCGAAACAGAATAATTTGTTTGTTTTGATAGTGTGTGGTAAGCTGCTTTTAAGTGAGCCACGAGTTGTCAGTAGCTGGGCTTCAAGTGGTGGATAGGTGGGCTGCCAGTGGTTAATAGGTGGGCTGCCAGTGGTGAATAGGTGAGCTGCCAGTGGTGAATAGGTGAGCTGCCAGTTGTGAATTGTGGGCTGCCAGTGGTGAATAGTGGGCTGCCAGTGGTGAATAGTGGGCTGCAAGTGGTAAATAGTGGGCTGC
>NQII01000202.1:1054451-1178031 GCA_002778355.1 Clitarchus hookeri | reverse complement strand
TACGTTGTTGCCAGTTCCTCTCTCCTCCCTATCCAGACTCCTCTTACAAACGCAGCTCTCCCTGGTATGGTGTAGTACGGACCTACGTTGTTGCCAGTTCCTCTCTCCTAGCTATCCAGTCTCCTCTTACAAACACAGCTCTCCCTGGTATGGTGTAGCACGGACCTACGTTGTTGCCAGTTCCTCTCTCCTCCCTATCCAGTCTCCTCTTACAAGCACAGCTCTCCCTGGTATGGTGTAGCACGGACCTACGTTGTTGCCAGTTCCTTTGTTCTCTTTATCCAGTCTCCTCTTACAAACACAGCTCTCCCTGGTATGGTGGTGGTTCCAAGGTTTGTGCTCGCGAGTGGATGNTTATCCAGTCTCCTCTTACAAACACAGCTCTCCCTGGTATGGTGGTGGTTCCAAGGTTTGTGCTCGCGAGTGGATGAAAGAAATTTGTTGCCCTGGTCATTTATATCTAAAGACTTTCAGACTCCGTGTAAACCAGTACAAAATACAGACATTACTTATCACGATTAGAATATGTTACACTCTAATTAAATTATATTTTATTTCTGTTATATATATAATTCTATACACCTGTTGTACATCCATACGAAATAACATTTACGGAAGTAGTTAATAAACAAATCCAAAATCGAAATAGATAGCATTTTTAAGTATCTGTTCAATGCATACATGTGTCTATATACATACATACTCGCAGTTATTTAACTGCAACAGTATTGTTATGATTTTCGCAAAGTGATATCGCAAATTGAGATGTCTGGTTCGAAAACAGCATATACATATATTTACATTATCATACGTAGTTATACAGTCTTTTATAATGTAGGAATGTGGGATATGCGTCGTAGGATACAACTTGTGTACAAGCAATTTTTTCTTTTTTTAAATTTATGTAAGAAAATGTTTTATCTTTAAGTAAAAGGGCAAGAAATAATTTGAGTTCTTTTGACTATTTATATAAACTAACTTATTGGTTTGCAGGTAACTTCTAAACCGATCATTTGTTCTTTTAGACCGTTGCGTGTCCTTCAATCACATGTAAAAATCAACACTGCCTTGGATATAACACTGAACAGTACTCTTGTATGACGGATATAACACCGAGACACTAAATTGTGATACATTTATGTAAGTTGTATATGTGTACAAAACAAAACGATACCGGTCTGAGTTGCACCAGTTTGAACAGTGCACTTTCATTTGTGCGTTAAGATCTCGCATTACTTACTGACTCGAAGTCAATAATTCTGTATGCACGCCAGGTAGTGTTTATGCGAGCGTATACGCATTTAGGGGCAGCGATTTCTTTTTAAACGTTCATTTTTTAGAAAGGATCAGTTTATCACAAATGAGCTCCACTAAAGCGTTTCTTCCACGTCAGCGCAAATGTTTTCGCCGTCTCAAAACAAAACACCAACCGGATTAACCTGCTTTATTTATTATCACCAAAGCATGAATACATTTAAAAGCGCGTGGATTGTGACACGGGACACATGAATAACTGTATGTAGTCTGGTCGAAGCGACTGCTGAATTTAAATACGATAACGTGTAAAACATTTACTCACTTTTCAAGTTTTCGTGCAGTATTATCTATAAAATTTGTAATTTAAGGAGATTTGCTACGACTCGAATACACATCTACTATGCAACTGGTCTCTGATGTCCGTCTACGGCTAACAGAAGTGCTGTAGTTGTGCGACGATAGTTTCCTAAATCCTAACTGGGATTCAGTTAACAGATTATATTTGCTTACTTGTTAATAGATTTGCCAATAGGAACTTTCGACCACCATTCCCATTTCTGGAAAAATATCGAAAAGTCCAACTTATTTTAGGGAGGAAGGGGGGAGTGGAGAGAATGAATAAAGCGGAAGCTGTAGAAACTGAACAGAAAAAGAAATTTGTGTAATGAGATATTTTTTTAATTAATGAGTGTTTTGGGGTTTATAAAGGGGTTGTACTAGAAAATTATGTTCGCTGTGAAACTGATAACGAAGTTAACATAGATGTGTCCCTACGACACACCAAAAACTTTTTTAATTTCAGATCATGTGCACGGGCCTGATGTATGTGTGTGTAAATATATGTGTATATATGTATGCGTATATGTGTGTATGTATGTGTGTATGCATAATGGGCAACATGCACATTTTTTGCTGGCACTTGGTTTTCGTTCATTTATGTGTTAGAAATGTATTTACAAAATATCACGATTTAAAAATTAGTTTTGAAAAATGTATGATTGAATGAAAGTTTTACGTTTGAAACGCCCGCCAAAACGCGTCTGACGAGCCTGCTCACTCCGTGACGTCACAAGTTAGATACAACCTCGGCCGCTGCGTTTGTTTGCTTCAGCGGTGACGCGTATTTGGTTAAAAATAAATTTTTTCAAGTAATTAAAAGAGAAAATAAACATTCAAGTATACCAAAATCATCGAAATGGTTAATTGTACCGCAGTGTTCTAGTACATCTCGCAAAACACCTGATAAAATATTTGTTAGTTACAAAAAACAAAACAAACAGGAAGACGTGGTTTAACGCAGTTAGGCGAGACATTGAAGATGTTTAGCCAAAATCAGCTCTTTCTGTTTGCGAAGACCATTTTTACGTACGTAATTATATTTAAGGTGTTTATGTTTCCCCTATGTAGGCAGTTTTAACACTGAACTTGTTAATATCTACTATTTACATCTGACCTAACCTTCATTACGGTACGATGATATTGTTTAATACGCACCACAACGCGTTTAGCAATTCGTATACGATGTTGACGTGAGCAAAAATAAATATGTTAACGTATTTCATAATAGTAAAGGCATATAAATATGTTTACAAGAAATTTAGCCACACGATGTAAATTTTACATTTTGTAAGCTTATACATTCCAAGTTAGGCCTAACATACAAAATTTGATATATATATATATATATATATATATATATATATATATATGTTTTATTAATTTAATATTACTTCTAACATTCGTTTCAAGAGCACAGCTATCATATTAAGGCTATATTCACATTGTATGCCTAAATAATAACATGTCACGATGTTAAGCCATGAAAATTAAACATTAAATTATTTGGGTAGGGCTCAAGAGTCCCTCTTGCAAAAATTTGGGTTTATATTACACAGTATTTTTCAAACATAGCAATTTATAATAAATTTTAGTTGTTTTGATTTTTCTGTAGTTAGCTTTCATAAGCCTAACAATTTAAGTTAAATAGTAACTTAATTTTTACTTTCAAAAAACTAAAATGTATGTTTTTAGAAATGTTTATCAAGGATGATCTTACTTTCAAATTTGCCATTATCGTTTTTTCTAAGTTACTGAGATGGACGTTACAAAAAATGACGAGGCCCACAAAATTTACATTAATTAGCCGACGCGTTTTAACGCAAGTAAGCTTTGTTACTTTTACAACCCTTTCCCTTAAATAAACAGAAAGAAAACAGCTTTTGAGAATAAAACAAATTCTTAAGCTTTTATTACGGATTTTCTTAGCTGTATTTAATCTCATCCCAGGTATTAAGTGTTTCTCAAACAACTGCGATATTTATATTTTCAGCTTATGTGCTCAGTTCTTACAGTTTAAAAATAAACTGCAGACACAGCTATCGTGACGTCAGAATAATAAAAGGTATGTTAGGTACACAAAACATAACAAACAATATGATAAGCAAGTTATTTTTTAAATAACTTTTTAGTTTCTAAAAACTATATTTGAGGCCTCAATATAGTGATAATAAACGAGGTGGAACGCGGAAATACAGGTTTGCCCGCCACCAGCCCGCAGCTGCTCGAGAAGTCGTGCGGTGTCTGGTAGAAACTAGCGTGCTAGCTTTAGGCCTACTGTCACGATACTGCTCGTTATCTCACATTTATAAAGCGAAAAAAGTTTTTTATGAATACTGAAACGTGGTTTAGAATCCGGAAATATTTGTAACCTTCTTTCTCAACACAACATTACGTTTCATTTCAAAATAATGTAGTTAATTTATCACACATCAAGCATGGCGCGCGACAACACAGTACGCTCACTGCAGTCGCCGTCATTACAATTGTGTTATTCTTGTAAATGTTATACCTATTACATATTTTAATATCCTACTTTGAATTTTAGCAACCGCAAACATAAACACAGATGATAATAATAATACGTAAATCAATAAAACTTACAAACAAATAAGTTTTAACATGTGATGTAGGCCTACAGTTGCTTTGAAGATCGCGTACTTACCTTTGTAATTTTACACCTCTTATTTCAAGTGACACAAAACAATGGTAATTAAAGTACTCAAGTAGCATATCAGTATCTACTCGTGGCAGATTGTTCGACTGCGCTTTCACACAGTTGCCTTGCATTTCAGTGCTGCGTGTTTGCAACGTGCCGGAGCCGGCCGCCGACGTATGACTAGTGACGTCAAACCAATGAGAGAGCGTTCCGCATTCACGTGACAGCGGCCGCGAAAGTTACTGTTTTAAAAATAAAACAACTTTGTCAAAGCCGATTTTTATGCAAAAAAACGGCGAGTTTTTATTTTCATACGCATATACAAGTGTGTTCGTATCATTTTCAACAATATTGGCGAAATTTGCATGTTGCCCATTGTATGGGGTTAAGCTTAGTCTTCCATTAAAAATTGTGTGACGTTTAGCAATTGAATATAGTGTACGAAAAGACCTCTGAATCCACATGATAGAAGCAAGGATGATGTATATACTTCATCCGACAGGTCTTTGATCCTTCATTAAAACACTTGAAAACTTATGGTGTTGAACCTCCCAGTGAAACTATTTTTAGCCTACTTTCCAAAGTAAAGAAAGGCTTATGAAATCACTTTCTTGTCTGTGTGTGTGTCTGTACGCACGTGTGTGTGTGTGTGTGTGTCCCTTTTCAATTTTTTAACGCGTCGTCCGAATTTCACCAAATTCAGTAAATATAAAGTACTTGGTAAGAAGATCTGACTTTTATAGTTTCCGACCACGCTAAGCACTTACTTTCAAAATGGCGGATATTTTATAATCTAAAGTGATATGTCATATCTCGGGAACCATTTAACCCGCTTAAAAATTAAAGATAAATTCTTTATGCCGCCAGAGCATCATGTAAGCATTAAATTTTTGAATGGATATTGTTGTTACCCCGCAATTTTGGAAGATAGCACTAAATAAAAAATTTAGATTATACATTATATCTCGAAAACTATCAAAGCAATTCTTGCCCAATTTGGCATGCAAGTTATACTATAACAGGTCAGGTAAACGTAAGTAATTGAGCTTACTTAGATACTATTTTCAAAATGGCTGCCATACAAATATTTTATGATTTTTGGGTATGTCTACTATACCATTTAACAAATTTTGACCAGATTTTGTATGCTGAAAGTGTCTACTACAAGCATTATCTATGCCACCACATAGCCTCCTTGTCAGCCATTTTGTAATAAAGTACCACATGAAATATAAAGTTTTTGTATCATATCTCGGTAAACAATGAACCGATTCATAATAAATTTGTCAAACGAGTAGTACTGCGGCAGATGATGTTAAATTATATGTTACAGGTATGTCAGACATTTATTTCCGAAATGGCAGCAATATAATCACCTTAGCTGAGAATATTATATCGTCGAAACCATGTAATGAACTCCAACTTAACTTTGCATTATGGAAGTGGATATTACAACGATCAACTGTATGTACATGGGGAATCTTTTGTCCGCCATTTTGTAAAACGGCATTATATGAATAAATAAATATTTATGCCATATCTCGGGAAACAACTGACCGATTCCTATCAAATTTGGCAAACAAGTAGTACTACACCAGGTTAAGTAAAATGGTATGTTTTAAGTATGTCACACACTTATTTTTAAAATGGCGGCTTTATAGTCATCTTCGCTTAGAATGATATATCGGCATATAAATGTAATCAATTCCAACTTAACTTTGTATGGTGAAAGTAGATATTACATCTTTCAACTGTGTTTACACAGAGCATCTTTTGTTCGCCATTTTGTAATGTAGCGCCACATGAATAAATATTTTTTTATGTAAAATCTTGGGAAACAATTGACAGATTCCCACCAAATTTTGCAAACAATTTGCACTGCAGCAGGTGGTGTAAACTGCAATGTTTTAAGTAGGTCAGGTAGTACTTATTTCCGAATAGTGGCTAGATAAATATTTTAGTTCTGCATCTTTTATTAACCAAACAAATTCCAACTTAACTTTGTATCCTCGCAGTATATATTACAACCGTCAAATTTATGTTTACAGAACTTCATTTCTCTGCCATTTTGTAAGTTAGCCCTACAATAAAAATGAAGTTTTTGTCATATCTCGGGAAATAATGAACCCATTGTCACCAAATTTGGCGAAGAAGTTGTATTGTGGTAGGCCATATAACATGAAAATATGGAGGTTTTATGCCATATCCCAGGGACTAATCAACCGATATTCACTAATTTCTTCTCACAAGTAGCTCCATGGTAGGCCATGTAAACTTGCGTGCCATAAGACGCTCAGTCACTTATTTTCAAAATGACAGTCTTGAGAATATTTTAGGTTAGTAAAACATTTCATTCAATACATTAGACTGATTAAATCCGAAGTTTATGCTCGAATTCGACCTACGTAATGCAATTGATTGCACACTAACTTATTGTATGAGGTTTTCTGGGTTCGAGTCCCGGATAAGGCACGTGTGTATTTGCAGTTGTCTAACTACTGTTGCATATGTTTCTGGTTTCGTCTCTAATGATATTGATTTTGACGAGACGACAAGTTCTACCTACCATCTCAGCTTTTAAGAAATTATTTAAAAATTAATTGCTCACATTTTCAGAAAAGTAGGCTCATTAGTTATATCAGTAACTTCTTGTTTGTGTTGACTATGAATTCAGCTATAATTTACTTGCAATTCTTAAACTATAACAAAGTAATATAATGATTTTCGCAAAGTGATATCGCAACTTCATATGTCTAGTTCTAATACGGCATCTATATTTACATTAATATTAGCAGTATTTACATTATTATACCCAAGATTACGTGATTATGTCAGGAGTCTGTCAAAATATTTGGCCTAATAATGTGGTGCAGCTCGTAAAACAATGTAGACATGTTCTGAAAACGCGAACCTATTTTAGGATGTCTTACACATACTTTCGAGATATAAAAAACTATATTTATTCGTGTAGAACTAGTTTCCAAAATGGCCGAGCAACAACAATTTCCAATTCTTAATTAGATGATTACGTTATGCGCCGTCAATATACAAAATTTGGTGCAAATCAGTTTGATGGTTCCCGAAAAATGACATAGAACCCTAAATGGTCAAATGTTTACCATTTTGAAAATAAGCACCTGTCGTGGTCGAAAACTACAAAAGTCTAATGTCTAATTAATATATGTCTACCAAATTGGCGAATTTTTGTTTTCGCGTTCAAAAGTTTTAGGAGGTCGGGGGGGGGGGACACATACATAGACACACACAGACTCGCGCATACAGACACATACACACACAGACTGATTCAAATAATTTTACACCAGCTAATTCACTAGTAATAACAACCAAAATTCAACCTAAATTATATTTCCCATTTGCAAATGTCTTTCCACGATCAGTTCCTGGCAAACTTATAGTATCAATTCTAATTGTAATAATAATACAATAATACCGTTATATACAAGAAACTTTCAAGTATTAATCCTCTATCCTATTAAGAGTGACCGACTATATCTACAAATAGGCCTAGGGTATAACATCAGTCTTATATAATTGGTCATAACTTCGATAGTTTTTAAATGGTATTCAAATATGCTTATAAATCGGCTTGCATAATTTTTTACATCGGTCTATTAAGGTTCGTAATTAATATCTATGATCTGGATATGATGGTTCACACAGTATGAGAAGCTATGTTTTTAAAAGGACTTCCAGTCAACAAGACACATCGTTTTGTTCGAAATCGCTAGTATTCTACACAAATGTGATTTATGGCCCTATTTCCAATAGTGGTGAAAAAAACTAACAGCTAAGTATATAGCAAGGTGTGGGGCTTTGTGCATTAAATAAACCTGATTGGTGTCTGAAATGTTAGGTGTAACTGAATTTGGCGACTATTTAAGCTTATTGTTTATATCTATAAATAGCCTTGGGCATAACACATTCCTTGTTATGTTCGGGGTTGAGAAAAGTGCATACGATCTTAATGTAGTGTTACTGTCAAAATGGTTGTGAAACGGCATGCAACAATGCTTGTAAAATTGATTTGAGTTTCATGTGCCATATAGGCCAGTTTTAAGTCGGATATACTACCTGCTCCTGCAATCTTAATTTGGTGGTTCTGTCTCCAATGGTTGCAAGATGATGATCAGGTAAGTGTTTAAAAGGCTTGTATCATTGTGTACTTTAGCGGCATATTCAGGTCCACGAGTATTTCCTATCGTGTGCATGTGGTGGCTATCTCCAATGGCTGCGAATGACGGGCAACTATGCTTATAAAAGGGCTAAGTTCTTAACATGTGTAATATAGGTGTTTGAGATAGGTAGTGATATATATAATCTCAATTGATTTATTTATTTATACATTTATTCATGCACTAAGTGTTTGGCCTGTAGCAGGTTTATAACAAATCCCGTCAAGTTAAGAAAAGAAACAAGCAAACGCGCATTTAAGAACAAAAACAGTTTTTTTGAAGAATATAAAATTTTTTGACAAAAAAATTCAAATATTATATATATATGATGGTCCATCTAAGGTGGACACCTCCAAAATATTCGGAATGGATGGAGATCACGAAATGCTGTTTTCGCTAAATGAAATTATGTACGGAGGCAAGTAATTTACCACAAAGTGAATATTCGTTACACATGTAGAGACAGAAATTAAACCACATATGATTTTCCCCCTGGAACCATACATTTATTTCAACAGCATCTGAAAGTGCGTGCAAAGAGGAATTCAGTGATATAGCATATGCAATGGAAAGTAACAGAAACACCGAGAAATAATGTGGAAATATGATTACAGAGGCTCGTGAAAGTAGTCGGGCACTGCTCTGTGTACTGTAAAACCTTATAATATTGTAGTACTGCATAGTTACTTGTAAACAGAACTGTTTGCAGACATTATATATAGTATCCTCCATTACAAATGTCAACAAAAACGATTTCCCATACCGAAAAATAGTTGCATATGTCTTCTGAACAGTTTCGAATGAGAAATATGCATCTCACATTAATATTCGGTCACCACATTAATAAGCGCCATAAGCACCATGACCTAAGAACTTCAGTACCTCGTTGGATACCCATTTTGTCTGATCACTTTTTTCAAACGAGTCTGCATGTTGTAAATTAGTTTCTTGGTGTAATCTTGGTCTATGTGATTCCATTTTTTCGTCAGCCTCCTCTTCAATTCTTCTTTCGAGGTAACCGGTGTCCTCCTCATTCTGATGTTAAGTTCATCCCACAGATCCCCATAGATTTTTAATCGGGTGATTGGGGTAGCGTTTCGATAACATTTGGACAGTTATATACAAGTAATTCTCGCACCAGACGCGTCTTGTGTTTCGGATTGCTATCCTGATAGAATTTGAAAGTCTGTAGAATACGTAGTTTGTTAGCACCTCTATGCAAAGTGCCATTAAAGGTTGCTAAGTAGTCTTCCATCGTCACTGTATCCTCGATAAACACCAACTCATCCACTCCAGCTGAGGATATGTAGCCCCAAACCTTAATGTGACCGCCATCGTGTTTTACTGTTGGCTGCAAATTCTTCTACTGGAGCTCCTTGTTTGGTTTCCTCCACACCATAACCCTACCATCTCAATGAAAGTTGTTGAACTTGCTTTCCTCCACGAATATCACATCATTCCACCACTCCTGTTCCTTCTTGATATAGTGTTTGGCAAAGGCAAGTCTTCTATTCCTTTTAACTCAGCTTATGTATGGTTTCATCCTGAAAATTCTGCCATTATATCAATTCTCTCCTATTACCCTTTGAACTATTTCTGCGTACACAAATGTTCCACATTCCTAAAAAAGCTCTGCAGTAATTTTCGAGGCACTTAATATTGGATTAAGTGTTATTTTTAATGGTATAAACCATCTCTGTCGTTTGTTAAACTTTCTTGGTCACCTTTTCTGTGGTAGAGATTCTATCTTCCTTTACATGTCGTTTTATAATGTCATAAACTGTACTTTCAGAAATATTAGGCCCTTAGAATTGACATGACCAAGCTTGGCTACGACGATAAAGCCAACTTGATCTGCGGTGTTTCCAGAGTTGTGAAGTAATATGTGTGTGCCCGGCGCCACAGCTCTGCGGTGAGCTGATGAGATGTAGGGTCGTTCGGCCGACAGCCTAGGGACTCTGGTAAACACTCCGTCATACACATGTTGCCGAGGTTGTGGGCCACCTTGCACGCCTTACTTGATTATCAATCAAAACAGTGGTGCTGGTTGTTAAGGTATTTATTACCCCGTTATGTACACTCAACTATACAGAAGACACGTGGCCTGAATGGCCCGGAACTACAAGCGACCACGTGGTCTTATCATGTGAAGCTCGAAATGCACTTTTGATTCCCGATAAATAATAACGTCGCTCTCCCCTCGGCGCTATGCAAGTTAAGTCAGGAAAGAGATGATGATAATTATTTATAATGTTCCGGATGCGACTCGATACTGTTCGACAGATGATGTCCTTGCTAGGGCTTCTGCGGAGTGGGGCGAGCGTAACGTCCGAGCTCGTCCAAGTCCTGGCTAATACTGCCGGAAATATGCGTTGGCTTCCGCCGCCTAGACGCCGCCGACGCCATGCGGTGGTACAGTGAAACATAATATACACTAAAAGATGATTATGGGATGAAAAATGATATGAACTAGATTAACACAACAAAACATAATTACAATTACACAAATACATAATAAAAATGATAATACTTATTCTAAATGTTTTCATTGCACCAGCCACAGCATTGCCAAATGTAGAATGTCACATGTCTCTGGCTGTGGCTGGGCAGATTGTCTCCGATGACAAAACAAATTATTAATTAATTACACACTGACACTATTAACAAATACACTGACGAAATAAACTGAATAAATAATAAACACTAATGCACTCGTGCCCACAAGCCTGTCGGTGTGGTGCGTCTGGTGTGGGCATTCTGCGGCAGTCAGTGGGCAAAAGGACTCGTGAATGTGCGGTTCACGTCAGAATGATGGAAGATAACGAGTTGTCTATGTTCCAATATTGTATTGCGCCTCTTACGCCCCATCTGAAAGCAGTAGTACGATGTGAACCACGCGTCCAAGAGTTCCTTGTGCCTACTCTGACTGCCGCAGTCACAACTACACCAGCTACACCGGGCCGCACCAACCACATCAGGCCAAGAGTGTGTAGTGCGGGTCGACAAGAATGGAACATGCACCTTCTTGCCGACAAGAATTATGCAACTCAAGAGACAGCCCTACTCATGTATTATAAGAGGTAACTCTTTTAATAATTGGGTAGGCAATCCGAAACGATGATTACCCCAAAGCTACAGCCATTGGGCGCACTGGCAAATGGTCGTTGTGTCCTCGCAGCTCGCGCAGCTAAATACGACACAACGCACCACCAGGTGACGTTAACTGGCTGGTAGGCCAGAGCTGAAGAGATAAGTGCCCCCAAAGTGTCATCCCGTAGTGTACAGAATTTTTACAAACATGTTGAACACAATCACCGCATTCACGGCTACAGCCAGGAGTGTTTTTCATTGTATAAATGGCAATCACGCATGACATTCCACAGCCTTTGCCCAGGTGGACTCGTCCATCCTTCAGGATACAGCCACGTGGCAATGCTGTAGCCAGTGTAATTCAAATGTGTCATAGGAAGTAAAATGCAAACACTTTTAAGAGAAAATGTAATAACTTATTTAAGGTGTATTTATATAAGAGTAATTATGTTTTCTAAAATGGAGATTGTCTATAAAGGCTTCCAACATTGTAACAATTCATTTAGTGTGGTGACATCCCCATCAACTTAACAACTTAAACCCTCAGTACCCGCATATAGGCTGTAATCATTTAACTACAATAGTAATACATTTGTCACCGGAACATTTGTATTATCTTTAATGTACTGAGGGGACAACCACCCGCACTCTCACCAGAGAGTTTAACGCAATTGTGTCTCAATATAAGACCACATGTTTTTCACAGCTAAAGTGCTGGGTCAATTATCATGCATCATTTACACATTATTCACTTGTAGCAAGAACAGTGAATAAACTGCTCAACCAAGTGAAATCAGTGTCAATTCATTGTAAGGCATACTTTGGAGTTTCACTCCCATTTCGTTAGCATATTTCAGGCACACGAGATGGCCTACAGTCTCGCCATCAGATATAAAAGTGCAACTGTAAGTACGCGACACCCATCAACAAACTGATGGAGGATTACCAGGGCCGTCGACCGGACGACCCTCATCATTATCTCACCACTGAGTTATGGCACCGGGCAATATAACATCCAACCAGCCCTGGTTAACCTCGACGACATCAAGTAACTATCAACGCAGAATGATACATGCAGTGTACTCGCGCTTTCCTTCGATCTTGGCTGTGGTAGAATGTGCGGCCACGTTGCAGTACTTACTGCTGGCGAGTTTGACCTAATACTAAAGTGGCATGACATGGCACAGCTTTAAAGCAAGTAATGACAATGCACAATCGTCTTTCGTTTATATTATTTGCCGCTAACACATTACTGCAAGTCAGGCATTCCTTTCTACAGCTGTGTCATGTAAAATTCGTTCGGGAAGTATGCAATGACAGTATTCGATTACAACTTACACATATCCGACCGAATATTATAGTGAGTATCTGTATTTTAAGTGGGCTGGTAGCATAGGACAGTGGACCTGTACTAACAGCTGTAAGCAAGCAACACATGCCGTGACTCATCCTGTTGGGACCGCTCCCTAATAACAGCGCAGAACCAGTCCTCGAAATCTGTTATGGTAAGTGATATTGCAGTGTGTGACTGTGCGTACACAATGAAGTTCATGAATGAGTAAAAACTGAATGTTCAACTTATTTATAGTGAGTGAGACAAAAATGCCAAGTAGGCCATCCAAAAGTATGGTGAAAGCTATCCAGATCAGACGCCCATGTCACAGCAAACGATACGAAGAATTTGCACATGTCTCTTGTCACAGGGTGATTGAAATTCCACAACACGAGTGCGACGAACTACACATAGGGGCGAGATGCATCAACACAATATGTTGGCATATGTGGATGTAAACCCCCCACATGGGTACATGAGAACTTTCCAGGCTAGTAGGAATAAGTAAAACAAGTTTGTTATGGACGCACCTGGCTATTCATCAGGCATTACATGAAGGTGATTTCCAACAGCATGTTCAATTTTGTAGGTTTGCTTCGATGTCTGTAAGTGATAATAGCAATTTTCTAAAGTACATACTATTTACCGATGAAGCGACTTTCACAAACCATGGGGCGTAAATTTACGAGATATGCATTACTGGGTGACCGAGAATCCATTATGCGTCCGGCATATGGAGCACCAGCGACAGTGGAAAGTGAATGTGTGGTGTGGGATCGTTGGAGACTATGTGGTAGGGCCATACTTTTTTCAAAGGACAATGACCGGCTGTACATGCACCCAAATCCTCAGAGAGAACTTACGGCAATACTGGAAGACTTATCCTCAGAGAGAACTTACCGGTGATTCTGAAAGACATACCGCTCTGCATATGTTGTTATGTATGGTTTCAGCATAATGGTTGTACTGTGCATTTTGCTTTGGTGGCGAGGCAATTGTTAAATGAAATATTTCCAAACCTATGGTTATGGTATGGTAATGTTGTAAGATGGCCAGCTAACTCCCCCAACCACACACCTCTCGATAATTTCCATTACAGTTCCTGCGATGCAGAAGACATGCAGGAATGTGTAGAGGCAGCTTGCCGAGACATTACACCAGAAACACTTCCAGCTGCTCGTCGCTCGCAACATGGGTGTTTACAGTTGTGAATGGCTGTCGATGGTAAACACATCGAGCACATTATGTGAAAAGACCTAATTTGAAGTGTTTCAAATATAACTGTGCTCTTTTGTACTGTGCAAACGGATACGATTGCATTTCTCCTTAGGTTGGTTTGTTCTATTTCTGTTGTGCATCTGTATGCACTTGTTACTCTGTACAGTTAATGACTAGGAAACAAATATCCTGAATTACGTTGTGATGCATTTCGCGGTGGTCACAGGGTTTCGGTGTTTAAATTAACGCCCAGCGGGTGCCAGCTAACCAGTTAAGGAAATTTGCTCGGGTTAGCACGAGACTCTTGAGATGGTCCATGTTCGAAAATCCTGGACCAATGTATCCTAAGACCTGCACCATAACGCTGTGCATGATAATTAATGCTGGTGTTTGAATATGTGACATAACATATACACTCCCAAACTGGGGTATTATTACTCCCCAGCATGCCGTCCCAAAGCACTGGCATGAACACTTTAATTGTTACATAAAATACACTTGGAATTACTTAATGCAGAACACATGGCAGGTAATTGATGGTTTCAAGGATGGTAGCCCTTATGATCCCCATAAGGCTGGAATATATGTACATAACAACATCGGTTCAGATAAATATTGATTCTATTTTAGCAAAAGCCAGATGAGATGGTACAACATGCTGCTCTCTGCATCAAACTTTTACTTTGTTATAACCATGATGTTTTAGTGCACCTTAGTGTTACCACGTTAACATGAGCTAAAGCATTATTTAAATAACGTTATACACAAAAACGCAAATATAGTTATAACTTTTACTAAAATATGTACAGTGACTTCAATGCAATGTAACGTTATTTTGTTACTATTATCTATATGGTTATCCGAATAATGTTATTCATGGCAACAAAAATATATTTATAACTTTTGCTGGGTTACATACTAACTGGCTCTCATGGACTCAGGTGCAAAGAGAAGTGAGGTTAGGTTTGCGGTATAGTTTTCATGGTTCTTACAAGGATGGAAAAGGGTGCCAGAGCATGAGATACTCATCCAAGGATGGGCACATCGCCTATGTGGCTTCTCCTAAGCCCACCCCCCGCATCAAGGTGACGTCATCAGTAAAGTTGAGAAGTCCTTCCTATGACTACCTACGATGTTGTAGGCCCCTCATATGCCACTAATTATCTCATGAGACTGTAGCCATCTCACAGGCCAAAAACACCATAAAGACATGAACAGGGTTGCAGTGCACCAGTGGTTAGAAGACATGGAGTTACATTAAGTGGCCGATAGGTGGCCGATAGTGAAATAAAAACAAGTTATTACTTGCACTGATTTTTACTCATGGTTTATTCCCTCCTACGAGAGACTTACACAGCTCCAGCCTATGGAGTGCTCGCAGCTGACACTGACAAAGAGGCACTTAGCAGATGAAATAATTAAGTGAATTAAACACCAGGTGCGTTTCGAGCTGTCGGGACTGAGAAAGGCACTGCCTCCGGGCTAAGTAAATAACATAAGTCAATTAAGTTCCAGAATAAAACCAATAACTATTGATACACGTTCTCTCTGCATGTGCAGAACCAAATGGGCGAGCATGGCGGGCCTGCCAGAACCCCTGCTCGAAAGTGTGCCAATTGTATCAAAAAAATACACTGGCACATTAACTGGGAAAACAAATACATACAAAAACAATTACATAGCATTACAATACAACAACACTTTACGTCATTACATTTGTGCGCAAATTGAGCATTAAAAGGAATGGAATTGGTAATAAAAATTATATGCAATTTAATTTAATATGCCACGGGACTGTCTCTCTGTCTTTTGTGTGCATGTTGGGCTTGTTTGTGTTTCAGCATCTATTTTAATTAATGCAAGAAATCACTCGCACCCTAATTTATGTAAATTTAATTGTGGCAACAGGTAGCTCTCAGTGAACGAGTCCCCTCTGAACCCAGGAGGGGTGTGGGTAGTCATGCTCGAATATGTGATTTACAAAGCCAGTTTTTACTGTGCCGAAAAAATACGGGGTTTGTTTACATTTTATTAAAGCCCAAAAATTACTGAACATTTTACACACTCACAGTACACACACACAGTAATGTAAAAAGTGAATGGAGGGGGTACATGAGAGGTTTTGTGAAAACTGTAATGACTGTGTCCCCCTTGCTGTATTAATTTCTCTGGCGGTATTTAACTATACCTGAGTGGTCGAAGATGGTAATGCGGACGTCGTCCGGCGAAAATGTTAAGAAAGATTCAGAATATTACACAATATTCCTATTTAGAATATAATGGGTACTAGCTCACTGGGTGAGCATTAAGACACAGTTCTCAGGACAGTGGGCCAAATGACCACATGGCTGTATCCCCTGACACACGCGGTACAAATTTACAGCAAAACATAATAGATAGCCAGGGGTATTCAGCCCCCCCCCCCAATGCCTTAATATTACCTTTTAACTTAAAAATAAAGGATGCCTCCTTGAGGCGTCGATGACTTCCTGGAAAGAGCAAGGGCCCAGAATACAACACTAAATGAGAACTCACAAATTTCGGATAACTCAAGTAAATTGTATTGCCAAATAGTTTACACAGTTTCATGTATACAATGCAAATAAAAGCAGACCTGACTCACAAGGCCTACCAGCGGCTGTTACTGTACAAAAAGGCCAAGAATGGCACAAAACTTACAATAGTAATTAAACCTCCGAAGTCGGTAAATTGAGCTGACGGAGGGGTGCTGCGAATATGTGGATGACTGTTGGTAAACTGAATAAAAGTTCCAGTAAATTACATTAACCTGTTGCAGTTAAGTGTTCAGAACAAAGTATGAAAGTACCCTGCAATACGATGCATGTGCAGCACCTAACACCTGTAGAATCTAGCTGCCGAAGATGGCACGGGCGTGTGGCGTCCTTGCCGAGAGCTCGCTCCATTACGCGAGATAATTTAATTAACTCACCTCATTAACATTGAGCAATCACTGGAACTGATGGTGCCACAGGGTAATCAATTCTGAGCAGTGTAAACAACTTGTATATATTATGCGTTGGCATGTATCACAGCTTACAGAGTCTGTGTCAACCCCCGCACATGCAGATCGCGTGCAGCAGTAGGCGACTACTGTGGAAGTGAGTGGAGGCAGGAAATATGCATCGTATTCGGTAGGCGGGCATTTGTATATACCTGCCCATATGTCATATTTGTAGAAGGGATCGAGTGTTTAGGGTTTTCCGCACTGATCACACTTCCGACAGGTGGGTGGTACAGTTGGATTGTATTCAATTTATCAACAGTCTTTTGTATATCACACGGTGTGGTTACACAGAACACGCAGTCGACACGATACGGTTGCCCAGTCCTTAGTTGTCATCACGGACCATCTTCCCGGAAGGCAGCGGCCTTTACCGTTCGCGGGCTCCTCGCGCACATGGAATGTATCACCCGGTCCGGTAGTTTGCCTCAGCACAGTTACACGAGGTTGTGCATGTGACGTGAACCAGGTGTACACTGGTACCTTTGTGCCCACTGTGACTGCTGCAGTGGTGTCCTCCACTCCAGATGCACCACACCAGCAGGCATGTGGGCAAGAGTGATAGTGTATTCAGTGTTATGTAATCAATCAGCGTGCGTCAATATTGTTTACTCAGTGCTATGTAATTAATCAGAGTTCACCAATATAATTACATCAGTGTGACATAATTGATCAGAGTGCATCAGTATAGTTTATTCAGGGTTATATGTATTTATTCAGTGTCATAATTATCAAGTTTACTTGTTCCATGTGTGTAAATTGAACCAATGTCATTAATTATTCAGAGCTTAATAATTTTATCATTATTATTTATTGGTTCAGTGTATCTATTGAGTATTTATTTATATCATATTTATCGTGTTTAAAGACAGCCATCACATACCCAGCCAGGGACATGTGACATAACAAAGTTGGCAATACAGTGGCTGCTGCGATGCTAATATTTAATATTAATATAACCTTGATTTATTGTGTATTTGAGCAAGGGTAACTGTGTTTTATTATGTAAGTTGTATAGGGTAATTGTGTTTGATTATGTTAATGTAAGGTATATCATTTTCTTACATCTCATTAGCATTTTTAAGTCCTATTTATGTTTCATCTTTCCACAGCTTGGCGTCGTCCGCGCTCAGGTAGCGGGAGCCGATGCAGTTCTCAGCCTAGTACGCTTCATCACTTCAACGCGGGCGGATGTGGTAAGTCTCTCGCTTCACAATAACCTTGGTGCCAGCCCCTCAGTCTGCAACCTCACTCAGTAATCGTATCATCACATCATCCACAAAATAACTTGTATTTTATGTTACATCGCACAATATTAATCAAATCTCCGATCAACACCCTACAATCACAGACTAGATGGGAACCCAATAAATCTACGTTAGTTTAAATAACTGCAATCCTAGGTTAGTTAAAATCGCTACAATCCTAGGTTAGTTTAAAAATGTAAAATAGTGATTCACCCATTGTGGGGTTAGGTTCTCTTAGGTTAGTTGGACACATATTATTCAATTAATCATATGTTAATGATGCTACTATAGTCATGATCTGCATTACCTACCAATAATCCTAGGTTAGTTTAAAAAGAATGTGAAATTGTGGGGTAAAAACGTACTACGAATTTAGGATTTTAGGGATTTAAAGGAGCCGTAAAACACACCAATATAATATCAATATAATATCAATTTACTCACCAATGGAGGCGGCCAATTCAACCTCACTCGTTGAAACCACAATCTTCCACAAAGCGCCACATACGCGCATATAATGCACTGAAACACTCGTTTACTGCCGAATATACACATAGAAGCACTCGTTAATAGGCTAATATAATGCACAAAAGCACTCTTTCTTGTGTTCTCCATTTTAAATCCGTCTGATTAGAACGACGTGCAACATGCCGGCAAAGGTGCGCAGCGACTGACAATGTTAAAAATTGTTAGTTAAAATGCCGGTGATGACATCGGTCGCCGCCAGATAGCGTGTGGAATTTGATATGCGCAGCCATTAATAGACGTAAACATCAAATTTCGCGATTTCTTTAAATATGTTCTACTTATTTTAACATTATGCCGTCTTGAACAGGAATAAGGTAACCTGTGCAGAACCCGTTAATGCAACTTTTGTTGGTCTATAACTTAGGTCGTAAACAATCGTACTAGTCTGTATACAAAAACATTATTTTAGAATTCATTTTTTATCCTGGAAAATAGTTAAGAGATATTATTATTTTTACTCCTCAACTATTTTAATATAACATTTTTATTTTTTTAGATATTGAAAATTGGTTTTAATTTTTACTGTCCGCTATCGATGTTCGAACTATCGGTGTTTATTATATCGATATATATTATCGATACTCCACTAAAAATATCGATATACTTGTCTTTCACTAATACCTGTCAGCAACTTTAGTATAAACAAATAAAGGAACTCGTCAGCACGTGACTCACAAGTATCCGTCACATCAGCGCATCGGTCATTCTACTCTCCGTCAGTCAGTCATAAGTCTGATTTTTCGTCCGTCTCTATTTGCAAAATGTTGCAAATCTGGTGAGAATTTATCATTTTTTTGTTTTTGCATTTATTTGTCAAAATTGCTGTATTTTTAGGATTTTATTTATTTATTTGATATCCGTTTCATAAAACCTTTTACACATGGCAAAACCATGTAATAGGCCTACATGTTTTAAATATATAGGATAAAATTTACAGTTTTATAATTTACACATTATTCATGAATTAATAAACCTTATTATGGTTGTAAACCAATAAGTAATCAAACACACATAAGAATATATTATGCACAAATAAAATCAATAANGTAGAGTCGAAATATACCACTTTCTGGAGTTTTTTTTCTTATTTTCAGAAAAGCCCCTATAGTAAAATTTTACCAAAGTGCATTTTGTACTGTATTAAAAATATTACGTAAACACATAATAATATACATCTTCCATGAAATCATAACAATATTCTCTACAGGAGTCTAATTTCTTTTTATTCCCTAATATTTTAACTGCCTTTTTTTGTAGTTTTAAAATTCTTTTACTATCTGTGGAGACTCCCGAAAACATATCATATGCATTGGCGGCCGGCAGTTGATGAACCCTGTGCTATGGGTGTAGTCAGCTCCAACCCCCTTTTTATTTCCCATATTTTTTCCAGTGTGGGTAAAAATAAATCTCATCCCACCCTTGTCCCATTCCAAAAATATGAGATTTAGTGGACCACAGTGTAGCCATCTAATTATGAGATATTTAGAAAAAAAAATCTTTGCCACCTCAGTTAAACTACATTTATCAGTCTTAAATTTATCTCAAACTTAACGGTATAACAGTTATTTGTACATAAAAAAAATATTTTTTTATGGAATATTATATTTCATGACTGGTTTCATTGCGTGATGCCAAGATATTCTCCTGCGAAAAATAAATAGTACCACACGACACATTTTTGCCTCTAACAAGTTACAATTTGTCTTTTATTTCATTGAGATAAGACAAAAAAAAACTTGCAAGATAGTCATAAAGATAATGCCCATTGTCATTTTAAAATCTGACTTTGTTCACGAAGATGGAAAACGTGTTTGGGACATTATGTATGTGTCAGCACTCAATTTTAATGCTCTGCCACCAAAACACGTCGAAGATTTAGTGGAATTCAAAATTATTAGAATTTACGCTACACATTTGAAATCATCTAACGGCAGCACACACACCAATATTAATAACAGGAGCTTTAAAATTTTAATTACCTGCACTTTACAACTTCTCGCTTTTTCAAAAAAAAAAAAAGTCCATTAATTTTGCAGTAGGCCTATATCCGTTTGTTCCAGCGAAAATGGCCTCACTTTGTCAGGTATCACAATTATCACGCGTGGTTATGATGTTCAGATGTTTATTGAGTCTAAGTTAATAAGTGTTAATAATTATTTCATGCAAAGATAGATTTTAGTGCGTATGCTCTTTTAAAAAATTCTGCTGTTTAATGTTCTGTTTGCAAGCTACTAGCTCTACTAAATGATTACGATTAAAACAAATTCATTTGCATTGTTTTCTTCCATAGACATAAGAATATGCAGTATAATCAAGGTTCATTATTTAATGTGCCATAGAAATAAGTGGAGTGTAAATGCAAATCCAAATTAAAGCGTAAATAGTACTACATGCTATAGAAATAGGTTTTTTTGTAATCTTGACAATCACTTTTCAGTTTTTTCTCAATACACCTAGCAGCAGTGAGTAATGGATAATTAATTTTCTGGCAGTTATGCAATTATATAGATTTGTATATTGTATTTTATTTGAATTAAACAAACAGATTTTAGGGTTATTAACTCTACACTTTTACACTACAAGTAAACCTAATGGTTTAACATTTTATATTATCTACTTTTTGTAGTAGCTGCATAATTTAAAAATTAATACAAAACTACAAATACTGAAAAAAGAGCTCAATTAATTATAGACATATGTTTCATTCCAAAACATAATTACAGTTTTGGGTTTGAGATTTCTGAGCACTCGTTTAGTTGCCACAGCCAATGAACTGTATGCTTTGACTGTAGCAATATGGATAGTTGCGAAGGATTAGCGTCTTTATATCTAGAAAACATCTCTGTCAACTATATTTTGTACACGCATGATTTAATTAGAAGTGAAAAATCAGATGATATTTCAAGTAAACATTGATTTATATTAATGAACAGATTTCTTCCAAATAAAATGATGCCACTTAAACGTAAATGTAATCTCCTTTGTCACCAATTACAAAAACTTTAAAGTTGGAGAAAACTTACTTTTTGTTGAGTGAAAATTCAATTTTTGGTTGCTTTTTGCAAAAAAAAAAAAAAAAAAAGACATGTCATTTCAGCACAATATTAATAGTATTAATAATATATTAATAACACACGTAATAAGTAACCAATGTCTTCAGAACTGTATCTGGCGAGCGAGAGCACAATGGCAGGACAAACGTGTAACATGACTGTAGTCGTGTTGCGTGGAAATGCAGCTTCTTCTGAAAACCAATATTAAGGCCTTATTTGATAAGACAAATAAACGAGAAATAAGTGATCTTTAAATTCTGACTTTGAAATGCAACTTCTACTTAAAACATATTTTAATGCCTATTTTAATAACATAAATACACAAGTAATATGAATAATAAAATTTGTTCTGTTTTATTGTTTTCACTATTAACAAAAAGCATGTTTCAGAGTGTCTTAATGTGCCCTCAAAAATGAATTTAACTCCAGGAAAAGGAATCTTGTAGCGTGAGCTAGGTCCTTTCGTTCACATGAGTTTATGCTGGAGCTTAGCTCCTTTTTTTTTCTAAATGAATGTGAGTTGAGCTAAGCTCCCATTTCAAAGGAGTTTCCCTACCGCTACAACTGAGAGAACGTTCATTTGAAAGTAGAAAAGGGGAGCAAACGATAGCTGCATGGGAAGTTGCAGACACCCTAGATCAGCCTGCTGGGGCCTGTTTTTCAAAGCGGCAAGTTTAACAAGTGACAATCGGGTACTAGTCAAGCTATTCTGTTTCCTAAAGGTAGTGACAAGTGGATTTTTACATTCTGATAAGTGTTCTGTTTCACAAAAGTAACTAACTTCAAATACAAGATTTTACGACAAGTGTAATGAGTATGGCCAGTGCTTCGACAAGTTCGTAAATAAGTCATATATTTCTTATTTTTAAGTGCATTTTCTTATAAAATCTGCTCATGGTCTTGACTTGGATGAGGAATAGAAGTAGGAATATATATTCACTTCAAACAAGCTAGAGGAAGTGTTAAAAATGAATTGGACCTAACTTAAGGCAGGCAGTGCTACAGGCCTTTCTTTGACAGAAAAACTGATGACCCAGGTTGCTTTACACTGGCTTGGGACTGCAGCTCAATACAACGATATAGCAAGCATGCGTGGTATCAGTAAGCAAAGTGTTTGCAGAGCTATTTTAGAAGTTGTTGTTGCAGTTTAATTTAGGTTTGCTCCTGTCATTTGCACAGTTTCAATTCCATCATAATTTCCAATGGGAATTTACCAAAAAGTACTCTCTTTTCGTAATTTATTTTTGAAGTACTGCTATTTTAAGCAGAGCCGTTATTCACTTGTCACAAATGTGTTGGAGGCTGACAAGTATTGCTGAAACGATTGAGAAATAGAAATGCCCTTACTGGTCACTTTGACAAACAATAATACTGTGCGATAGACTCTAGTTTCGCCCCGGGTAGGCGTGGTAAGAGCGTTCGTGTTTCAAGGTCGCCTCGTGAAAGCGTGGGAGGGGAATCAGTAGAGAGGCAGGCAGGCCCTCCCCATACATTTCATTCAAAATGCAAGAGAGTGTCAGTACGAGCTGGGAAAGACGCGTGGTTTACTTTAAAACCATGTTACACAGTAATTTTTAATTTCATTATCTGAACGAAACTTATAAAAGGTCCACGTAAATGTAAGGATTTGTAGTCTAGTGATTATAACTTTCAAAATATGGCACCGAAATTACGGAAATTTCAGAATATGGGAGCCCTATTATTTATGCTCCTAATTAACTTCGCCAAATAAATCACATGTCATGTGATCTATATAATACACACAACATATTAATTAAGTATCAAGGATATTTAACATTCGGTACTCTGGTACTGGCATCCTGAATCTATTTTTAAATGCATATAGATGTTTTTGTCAACACATTTTTATTTGTCAGAGAGAAAATAATATTTGTACTTATTAGTTTCTGTTGGACAAATAAAAATGTGTTGGCAAAAACATAAATATCTATTTTAAAAGAGATTCACAGTACCAGTACCCAAATACCCATCCTTCATAAAATTGTTTCTATTTATTTCATCATGATAGTCTCCACCTTTAGTTCTGCTTTTAAAAATAAACTTGGACTCTCTCAGTTAAGCCACTTTCGCTATCTGAGTGAACTATAATCCATTGCTGGCATCAACGGTTCTTTTTGTACACTCCTGCTACTTCATCATGCTACCAATACTTGTTCACAGTGTAATTCAGATGAATACTTGCCTCGTCAAGGTATATTGCAGGTATTTACTTCTGCAGTGTCTATCATTTTTACTTATGGCTCGCAGGTATTTCGCTCGCCACGCGACGATCTTGTTTCTTAACCACTTATTTGTACATTTTGCTAACTTCAACCTCATTACTTTGATTAATTTTTGCAAAGTTTCCCTACTACGTCTGGAATTAATTTATTTGGCCAACACTGCCCGCAAGTTTATTAGTGTGGGTAGAATACTTATTGTTTTTTTCATCATGTGAAACTGTATTCTTCTCTCTGTAATTTTCCTCTTCTTACTACGAGTTGATAGTTTTGTTCCTCTGCTAGATGCTATTCTTNCTGTATTCTTCTCTCTGTAATTTTCCTCTTCTTACTACGAGTTGATAGTTTTGTTCCTCTGCTAGATGCTATTCTTGCCTCTGTGTGAATTTTTTTAATATAAACCTTTGGTTTCCTGGTTGCAGCTGGAGCACATTTTTTTGAACACTGAATAGGAATAGTTACTTTACCACCTTCCATTTCTTAATCGCAAAACTGAAATAACGTCTAACAATTTCTCTATCTTCGCTGTGCACAGGTATATTGCTTTTATGTTTCTCAGACATTACAAATATTACAAAAGGTAAATAAAACGTACCGGTGCACACAAACACACCTTAATGGCAAACAGCTGNTCAGACATTACAAATATTACAAAAGGTAAATAAAACGTACCGGTGCACACAAACACACCTTAATGGCAAACAGCTGCTGATCTAGCAAAGACAACAAATATGTATATTGCAAGTCACATTACTTACTACATATAATGGAGGTAATACTTATAGCTTGCGAGTAAATGTGCGTGACACGAAACTGGATGGAAAACAACTAAACACAGGTGGCCGCAACTGTTAACTCCACTTTACAACTGACATGACTGTACGCACAGGTGGTAGATAAGGNTGGAAAACAACTAAACACAGGTGGCCGCAACTGTTAACTCCACTTTACAACTGACATGACTGTACGCACAGGTGGTATAGATAAGGCCACTTGCTGGCCATTGGCTGGAGGAGACTAGGCAAACTGCAGTGCAGGAAGGGGTGGTGTGTGTGTGAGAGAAAAGGAGAATGTTAGTTCACATTTTTTCGAGGCTTCACTAGAGTTTGTCGCGCTGTACCTCTGCTTGTCACTTCAATTACTGTTCTCTTGTAACTTTGAGCAATAGTACCCAGGTGAATGTGACTGCTATGGTGTAACTGGATGCTGTGTTGCTACACTGGAGCATGCATGTACCTGTGATTGCAGCTGGGAATGTTTATGTGCAGGTGGGCGTGTGTTGCCTTGACAGCCTTGCTGATTGCAACCTGTGGGGCAGACACTCCTGCCAACTGCACCTATCACGACATCCAGGGACGGTGGATACTGTACGAGGGCCAGCGCACTCACAACAGTTCCGAGAAATGTGGCTCACTAGGTGAGGTTCTCAAACTTCTACAAGTCTACGGTCATGATGATGGTGTAAATGTTTGCCATGAAATAGGGGAATGGCATACAAAATTATATTTGAATATCAGCAATTGTCATGAAATATTTTCACTAATTTTATTAATTTATCTTTTTATAACTAATAGCTAACATTATTATATAAAATATTTTGAAGAAATTCAATTCTTATGCTCACGTGTTTGAGTGCATTATAAGCATATTTAGCAGACACAAGAAAAACAAGAAGGTTAAATGAAAATGCAACTGGAATTTTCTGAGAAGTTTCCATGCTCAAACTACTTACTGTCTGGCTTGTGTTGACCAAGTTTGCATGGACAGCTGAAGTCAGAACCTCTTTAAGGGAAATTAAGGTCCATTTCTGGGATTGCAAAGTCCTGGCATGAGAAGACCTCAGTAAGCATTATTACCTGCTGATGAACATCAGCAAGAAGAACTTAGGTGCTGTAGTATTCCAGCTAGGCAAAACGAACGCTGTATCATTGATTTCAGTAATGTGAAACTTGACCCTACTCAAAGATATTATGGTACCAACAAGAGGGAGTGCTTGGCAGTTGTATGGGCATTCAAATGGCACCGCCCTAATCTAGAACACCAATGATTCTGGCTACACAGCAAATGTAAAGTGAGAGACAAATTGGCCTGCTGGTCAGTGTTAATTCAAGCCTACGACTTCACAGTCCAGTACGTACCCAGAGCAGAAAATCAGTTGGGCAACACCTTATTGCAATTACTGGATGAAGTCAATGTCACCTATAATGATGAGGCATGGGAAGAAATGCTTCACCACACCACAGCAGAGCAGGTGCATTATGTTACTGCTAATCCAGAAGTATGTGTGAACACCACACTGATCCAGCTATGTCAGTCAGTTATCGCAGCACAGGAAATTACACAGGATGCATGGGTAGACAGACAGGTAGTGCATAGTTGACTACTTGACTTTAAATGTGGGCACGAAGCAAGGATGCGCCATGGAAACTGTTTGTGCCATCTGAAAAACATAGTGAAGCATTATGCTTTGCTCATGACAGAGAAAATTTGCCAGACACCCTGGTGCGAAACAGACCATGCACAACATCCTCAAAACTTTCCGTTGGCTAGGTGTGTTGCATGACGTTAAGGAATACATGAGAGAATGTTTACACTGCAATTGCATTGAATCAAGGCATACAGATGGTAAACAACAGCAACAACCATGAACATTAAAGGAGCCATTCAAGATAGTCGTAGAATTTATGGGCTTGTACCCTATGTTTGATGCAGGAAAAGTTTTACTGTAGTCATGACAGATTTGTTTTTGCACTGAACTGAAGTGAATGCCGTACTGAGTGCACGTACATGCAACATCGTCAAGGTGCTTGAATGCGAATGTTTGTCCTGTTGGGGCTATCCAAGAACCATTTTATTGGACAGTGGGACCCAATTTGTGGGAAGAAAGTGGGTCACTCGATGCACAAAGTGGGGAGCATCCCACCACAGCACTGCCACCTACTATCCATGTACGAACCCCAAGGAGTACAGGAATCAGGATCTCAAGAACCAACTGTTTCTCCTGGTGGGAAGCCACCACACCTCCTGGGCTGGCATCTGCCCATGGCTCGATGTACATTCTGCCGCCAGGTAAAAAATACAACCGGCACGTCACCCTCCACAGGCTGCAAGGTCGAGAGCTGCTGCTCCTGGGTGAGTTTGCTTGCCTGCAGGCAGGTAGCAGCACCATGGAACCAGAACCCAGCACCTCTCGTCACTGGTATCAAAAGCAGGAAATAAAAAATGAGATAGTGCACCAAGTGGCAGACATTCAAAAGTGGTTCCCCACTACGACGTGACCACCACCCTGACTATTTCAAGGACAGTGGATTTTTGTCAAAGAGCACCTACTTTCTTCAGGACAGAAAAAGTTTTGTGCAGGTCTGGAGTCTAATAATGGTGAAAGCACTAGACACTACCAAATACCTCATTAGGGTCAGCTGTAGGCAGAGCATCTGCATCCATCAGGATAACTGTACATCGAGACCATTGCACTGTTGCCCAATGCTGGCACTCCGGCTGCACAACATAACCAACACACAGCTTCACCATCCACAGCACAGCCAAATGACACAGGCAGCTGTGCTGGAGTCATCAGACCGCAACACTCTCCAGCGACTATTCCATGCTGCGATGCTGGGCGTCTTGATGTCCTCAGGGATAGCAGCTGCAGAACAAACATTGGAAGGGGTAAGCAGCATCTACCAGCACCCAGTGCTGCAACACCTTGAGTCACAATGCCCACGTCCGAGGACCCAGCCACGTAAAGTACAGACGGGGGACACCTCGTGGCCAAATGCCATTCTGGGTGAATACCTTCATGACTGCTACTGCGCCTGCATGGGAACATATGGTGGAAACAGCAGGCATAATCCCAAGGGAGGGCACCATAGCATCCGAGGGTGAACTTCATGTTGGTGAGATCTGATTCTGCCTCCACCATCGCCAATCCCATTCATGCCCCCACCGCAGCACCAGCAGCAGTAGCAGTAGGAGCAATGAGTCCAGTTGAGACAAAAGTTAGATGCCTCCATGTTGCTCCAAGTGTCCTCGCTGACTCCGCCAGTAGCTGTGTATTGCCTGTGATGGCATGACGTCCGACCGTGCAGTACATAACAGGCAAGCTCACCATCGTCACCCACTGACGCCACTCCCCACTTCACCAGCATGGCAGAAGTGTAGACAGAACCTCCTGTGGCCTCGCTAGGCCTACCTGTTCACTCTAGCTTGCTGCACCAGATGGCAGAACAGCAGATGGTGGCTTGGTGCAAGAACAGCCTCTTGGATGGAGGGCGATCATTTGATGCAACTCTGGGTTTAATGGTACCCCGGCCGGAATTAAGACAACCTGGAGTTGAATCGACTCCAAATTTTATGGTACATTCTTTCTGACACGTAAATAGTCTCAGTATTGAGTCAACTGCGGGTCTGCAACAACCCTTTTTTAGATACGAAAAGTATACCAGAATTTAGTCAGCAGTACAGTGAAGGATTCTTTGTGTCAGTATTTCCTCATAGAGTTCTGCATTAGATGCTGACTGACACTTCTCAGCTATCTTCTAAGGTGCATGACCATTAATTCACTAATTGTTCACACCCTCTGCTGAATTTGTCGTAATGCTTTAAATTTAATCTAATTTTATCTCCTCCGTTTTGGAATTTGGTTGGTAATTTTGTTTCCAGTCAGCGGAGCAGTAGTATGTAAAATTTACATGTTTTTACGAGATTACTACATTCATTTAGATGGCTTTATAGTTTTCACTTTGGTGGTCTCCGATTTTACTGTGAATATAAGCATAACAAGTGCGACACATCATTATCAGAAATATTGAAGTAATTAATTTGAGAAACATACATGATCTTGACGAGAATGAGACAGGTAAGGATAAAAAGAGGGATTTGAGATAGAAAATTTTGTTATTCCTTGTCATCCTATTATAGCCATATAAAAACGAATGCACCATTCATACTTCGACTTAGTGTTTATTATTTTTATTAAAATTCAGAGAATCTACTATTATGTAAAAGATTGAGATAAAATGCAGCAAACTAAGAATTTATTTAAGAAAAACATAGACACCACTCTCTCTGTTGTTACAACCCAGGGTGTTCAACCTGAGAAGTTTCATACCTGCAACATAGGTTTAAGAAAATATTAATTTATTGGGTGAATAAATTATATAAGAAATTAAGTTGTGTATTTATGCTGCTGAAAAGTGTTTCATAAATAATAATACTTTCTCCCAACTTTGTAAAAATTATATATGCATACCTGAAAATGAGATGTATTTGCATGGCACAGTAACATCATTGTAATTAAGACTAGGAAGTCATTTTTCGGCTATGTGGCTTGATAGAAGAAATATTTCATCACCTGTGTGTTGTATATTAACAGTTTTCAAAAATAAACGTAATAATTTTTTTCCATAGCTCTTTAGCATATTCATTAAGATATGCTGCAATTGGTTTTAAATAAATCAATTTTCAAATTTTGAAATATTTACAATTTAGATTAAAAGTTTCTTTTAAAATACTTTTTATTTATCTAGAGTACAAGAAAAATTACTTTTGCCAAAGTCTCCAGGTTTTTAGGCTGTAAAGTTATTGCCACCGGAAGTGACAACTGTACCAATTTTCCTTTCATTTTGCTTATGATGTATTTAATCAGAATAACTGTGATATTGTTGAACACTTTCATTAGTTCCTACGGACTATCAAAGTCGTATCATATAACTTACTACATTATTTTTGTTCAATGGCAAATTATTTTGCTCTATCCCAATACCGAATGGATTATACTTCCTGAAATCCTCCTTTATTTATTACTGAGTATAATATAGTTTTTGCTTTGTAGCATAGTATATGAAACAGTTGTGTAAACATAGCAAAAATGGTTTCGTAGAGACTGTTGATGGTATGGCATTATTTTGTACAGAGGATGTTGAACAAGTGATAGTTCGAGATTGTGGCTTGATTACAAATTTTGTAACATCATAGTGGTATTCAACCGCTTAAGCCCACATAAATCATCAGTAACCACAACAAAATCGAGGAATAAAATTCAGAACTGGGTCTGTTTAAATCAGAAACAACAAAACGGAAATCTATCTTGTATACATCTATGGCAAAGAATATTAATTTACGATCTCGTACTGTGACAGAATTTTCTGGTGGGAAATTGTAAGCTAGTATGTATCTATAATGAGGTTAATAAAGCGAAGCAAAAGGTTTTACATAACTTACCTCGTGGACAGGGGCACAGGAACCAGGATGCGGGGAGGGGAGTGGAACTACAGGCATACATTTTACCCCCAAAATTTTATGGGTGGGTACAGCATATCATTTGTACCACTCATTAGTGCCTTATTACATTGTGCAGCTAAGAAATCTCAATCACAAAAACCACTGAATTAATGACACACTGAAACACATAGATGGCCGTATTCCCTGAAAGCATAACATTAAATAAGGTCGTACCGTGAGAAGTGACACGATCTTTTCACAATTAAACAAGTGCAAACTGTGAATACAGTTAAATATAATCTATGCTCCTTATTTCAATATGTATTATACAACAATTATGATAAACAAATGCAATGCAGTATTAGTATTTAATGTTAATTTAAAACTAATCTGATCTATTATCATTATTACAAAAAAGATACAAACTATATTAATTTTACGAAGTATCGTGTCTACTTCAGCAGAGGGTTTAGACACTTAATTAAGGTGAATTAATGGTCACATCCCTTAGAATATAGCTGAGAAGTGTGAGTCTGCATCTAATGCTGGATTCTATGAGGAAATATTGATACAAAGACTCCATCAATGATCTGCTGACTAAATTCCGGTATTTTTTCATGTCTGAAAGGAGGTTGTTACAAATCCGGAGCTGACTCAATTCATGTTGTCTCTTTTTATGGGACTATTTACATGTCAAAAAGTAGGTACCATAAAATCCGGAGTTGATTCTACTTTGGGTTGTCTTAATTCCGGAGTGGAGTCAATTCCCGGTTGACTTATTTGCGCATCCCAACCAAGGGGCAGTACTGAAATGGATCAGGAATATGGTCAACTAAAGTTGACATAATTTCGGTTGCCATAATTCCGGTAGGTCTTGAAATGTAGAGCAATGCAAAAATTCCAGAATTGAGTCAATTTCGGGTTGACTTAATTTTGGTACAAATTTTGTGTATGAAAGTCGGTTGTTGAAAATCTGGAGTTGAGTCAACTCCAGTTGACATATTTCGGGTACGACATTTGTGTTAAAAATAGGATACCTTAAAATCCGAAGTTGAGTCATTCCAGGTTGACTTAATTCTTACCTAGGTACCATAAAATCTGGAATTGGCTGAATCCCGGGTTGACTAAATTCTGTCGCTGCTAAATGCTAACATTTGTTGAGAAACAGCTGATGACTACCAGAATGCACGCTTCAGTGGCACTACAAGTCAAGTTATGTGTTGCTGTGTTAAGTTTCTATTCAAGTTAAGAGACACTGCTGGAAGTTTTTCCAGTTTTATCAGTTATTTTTGACTGCACGGCATGGAATGGCTGCTTCCAAGTAAAGGCATTGTCGACACTGTGGTTAAGAGGTGCAGGTACTAGGGTTCTTCTATTACACTGAAACCATGATAGTACAGTGCTCATACAGTTTGATGGTGTTTGTTTACTGTTCAAGAAATGCTTGATTCTATGCCTGAAGCTTGAGACAGATGAAAATAAGATTGTGTAAAAGAATGTAACAAGTAGTATTGTAACGAACTATCAACAACAGAGTGTTTTGGCACAGTGCTGACATTCACTGCAGCAATAACATTATGTGGACGTTATAATAATGTTTATACTGTGGGTGGGCAAGGGAGTGCTGCTGTGGTCAAACAGTTTTGTTTCCAGTGCAGACCTAATGTCTGCTGTATTCAGCAAATATGTATATGTATAAGGGGTTTATTTTATTTTCCCAAACTATACCCCTTCATTGTCAAATTCTGGTGGATAACAACATTCTGTTGTGCCTTAGTCTAGAATTAGTTACTGTGTTGGAAATGTGTTAACACATAATATTCAGGTTTATTTTGTCGCCAAGTTCATAAATAGCATGTAACAAATTTGTAATGATGAGATCAGTACAGTTTACCCACATTTTGAAGGAAGTGTAACTGTTCGTATCTTCAAAATGATGTTGTGAGTATCACATAAGCACGGACATTTTCTTTTTGTTATTATTAGAGTTGCTGGCAGGTGAGGCTACGTAGGTGCCACAGTGTCAGCATGGTTGGATGCTGTGGCAATCTGGCTCAGATATGTGGCATNGTGAGGCTACGTAGGTGCCACAGTGTCAGCATGGTTGGATGCTGTGGCAATCTGGCTCAGATATGTGGCATACGACATTCGTTACGTACAAGTATTCCTCTGCGACATCGAGGGCCTTGCAGCTGTATACTGTGAAACCACCTTAGGCCATCTTCATATTCCAGAAGAATATCGTCACTCTGGCATTCATTCTCACTGCATCACAGTCTTAGATTATGGGTGAACGAGATCCAGTTCTGAGAAAATAATACATGGCACCTAACAGGATCATGTAGGTTCCTTAGTTTCTGAACTATCGTGCCTTCCNTATGTGTTGCTGTGTTAAGTTTCTATTCAAGTTAAGAGACACTGCTGGAAGTTTTTCCAGTTTTATCAGTTATTTTGACTGCACGACATGGAATGGCTGCTTCCAAGTAAAGGCATTGTCGACACTGTGGTTAAGAGGTGCAGGTACTAGGGTTCTTCTATTACACTGAAACCATGATAGTACAGTGCTCATACAGTTTGATGGTGTTTGTTTACTGTTCAAGAAATGCTTAATTCTATGCCTGAAGCTTGAGACAGATGAAAATAAGATTGTGTAAAAGAATGTAACAAGTAGTATTGGAACGAACTATCAACAACAGAGTGTTTTGGCACAGTGCTGACATTCACTGCAGCAATAACATTATGTGGACGTTATAATAATGTTTATACTGTGGGTGGGCAAGGGAGTGCTGCTGTGGTCAAACAGTTTTGTTTCCAGTGCAGACCTAATGTCTGCTGTATTCAGCAAATATGTATATGTATAAGGGGTTTATTTTATTTTCCCAAACTATACCCCTTCATTGTCAAATTCTGGTGGATAACAACATTCTGTTGTGCCTTAGTCTGGAATTAGTTACTGTGTTGGAAATGTGTTAACACATAATATTCAGGTTTATTTTGTTGCCAAGTTCATAAATAGCATGTAACAAATTTGTAATGATGAGATCAGTACAGTTTACCCACATTTTGAAGGAAGTGTAACTGTTCGTATCTTCAAAATGATGTTGTGAGTATCACATAAGCATGGACATTTTCTTTTTGTTATTATTAGAGTTGCTGGCAGGTGATGCAGGTGAGGCTACGTAGGTGCCACAGTGTCAGCATGGTTGGATGCTGTGGCAATCTGGCTCAGATATGTGGCATACGACGCTCCTTACGTACAAGTATTCCTCTGCGACATTGAGGGCCTTGCAGCTGTATGCTGTGAAACCACCTTAGGCCATCTTCATATTCCAGAAGAATATCGTCACTCTGGCATTCATTCTTACTGCATCACAGTCTTAGATTATGGGTGAACGAGATACAGTTCTGAGAAAATAATACATGGCACCTAACAGGATCATGTAGGTTCCTTAGTTTCTGAACTATCGTGCCTTCCNACAGTTCTGAGAAAATAATACATGGCACCTAACAGGATCATGTAGGTTCCTTAGTTTCTGAACTATCGTGCCTTCCAAGTGAAGTGTTGAGCTATGTAGATGTCTGGCTGTGACAAAGAGTGGTTCACAAGAAGTGCAAAGTGACATGAGCCATAGCTGTGCACTGCACGTACAATAGCACCCTGACATACCCTGGCTTGCTTGTTCCAGGAGCGGTCAGTCGGAAGCTGAAGGTGGATCTGATGTACCCAGACGTGGCAGTGGATCAGTTTGGCAACCGTGGCTTCTGGACTGTCGTCTACAACCAAGGCTTTGAATTAACTGTGAATGGCAGGACGTACTTTACGTACTCATACTATGAACAGGTTAGCACTTTAGTCTCTCAGGTGCCACTAGTTGGCAGTCTCATGAGAGGTACTTGTCGTTACTTCTGTTACTGGTACCTTGCTCCAGTTTCCTGTCCTGGAATCCTCATCTGCGTTGCACAGTCCAGCTGATTCAACTAGCCTTGTTGCCATGTTGTGATCAAGATTATAATAAACATTTCAAAGTTTAGTTTCAAGTTCTTGTTGCAGTGAAAGCAATTGTAAACTGAGAATGTATGAAACCNATAATAAACATTTCAAAGTTTAGTTTCAAGTTCTTGTTGCAGTGAAAGCAATTGTAAACTGAGAATGTATGAAACCAACAACCTTATTTTGCAGTGTTTCTAGGCATTTCCAGTATTTTTGGTTGACTTTATGTTTGCAAACAATGGTGGCAGTCAAACTAGTACTTGTTAATGAAGTNATAATAAACATTTCAAAGTTTAGTTTCAAGTTCTTGTTGCAGTGAAAGCAATTGTAAACTGAGAATGTATGAAACCCACAACCTTATTTTGCAGTGTTTCTACGCATTTCCAGTATTTTTGGTTGACTTTATGTTTGCAAACAATGGTGGCAGTCAAACTAGTACTTGTTAATGAAGTNGGCATTTCCAGTATTTTTGGTTGACTTTATGTTTGCAAACAATGGTGGCAGTCAAACTAGTACTTGTTAATGAAGTTATAGTCATCATAATTTTAAGTTAGTAGTAAATGAAAGAGAGTGACTTCTTTAAATCTTCATATCAGAATAGGACAGCCCCAGTTAAACATAGCAGTTTTGAATTGTTGCTGGCTCAATTTTGCCCTTATATGTAGGATATCTCTTAGTACTACTGGNGGCTCAATTTTGCCCTTATATGTAGGATATCTCTTAGTACTACTGGTTGCAGCTTTACTCCTTAGTGACGAAGGGATTGCGAGTGGGAGTTTGTGATAGAGCAGGAACCTTGGGTTTGTGGCTGAGTGCATCAGTGATTTTGACTAGTCTGTCTCTCCAGTCCCATGAGTCTTCATCATCGATGTTCTATGGGCGGTATGTAGCGTATGGCTGCGATTTTGGGTAAGGGGACTGTACACTATGCTCCCTGAGCACTCTGCTCCATTCCTCTATGGGTGGATACCTGGCTTACGCCTGACAGCCAGCGTGGTGTCGTAGCAGTTGGATAAGCTAGCGTAACTCATGGTTGGGTGCGGGTTTTTACCTGGTTCTTCCACCAGCTGTGGTCTAGGTGGTGGGGGAAGCAGGTTCATCAATCACCTCGGTAAAGTCTGTACAGATGTGTACATGTCAACGATGAGTGGTCTGTGGTGTTGTTCAATTAAAAGCGAGAGGTGCATGCCATTGACTGGTGTCTAAGGGTGAGAAATGTTCTTCTAGCTACAATTGATGAGGCAAGTTTGTTTGAACACTACCCAGCCACCTGCCTTAACAGTTTATTATAAAGTTGTCCTTTCCAAGAGATAACATTTTGCGGTGCGTAGGACTCTCGGAGAGAACTTACTGTATACACTGCCCATGGACTGGACCGAGGGCAAAACGAGACACCTCTACAACATATGCTGGGGAAACTGCCTCTTGGCACACCACCCCAGGACATAGCCCCGATCTTCCTTATAGTTACTGTTGACTCACAACAAGCACCATCTATCATTCCATACAGGAAATGCAAAAGCTTACTAGCTACTGCTAGTTTCACAACTACAGCACCATCTGTATTTCCACCTAGGAACCANGTTTGTTTGAACACTACCCAGCCACCTGCCTTAACAGTTTATTATAAAGTTGTCCTTTCCAAGAGATAACATTTTGGGGTGCGTAGGACTCTCGGAGAGAACTTACTGTATACACTGCCCATGGACTGGACCGAGGGCAAAACGAGACACCTCTACAACATATGCTGGGGAAACTGCCTCTTGGCACACCACCCCAGGACTATAGCCCCGATCTTCCTTATAGTTACTGTTGACTCACAACAAGCACCATCTATCATTCCATTCAGGAAATGCAAAAGCTTACTAGCTACTGCTAGTTTCACAACTACAGCACCATCTGTATTTCCACCTAGGAACCAAAACTGGCTGCTAGCTGCTGTAGCTGGCTTACTAGATATTGAAAGATAAAATTGATTAAAGTCTTGTTTTTAGTTCTAACGTTGCAAAAAATACATATTACGTTCAATTTCTTTTAATACCTGAGAACACCAACAAAAATACATTATCTTAACAGTTGTTAACCAGAAAAAAACAAAGACAAAAATGGGTTTATTGTAGGGTTTTTTACGTTTTTCTTGAAAAACCCTACAATAAACCCATTTTTTCTTGAAAACCCTGAAAACCCCATCAGGGTTGGGTTTTATCATAAAATCTGGGGTTTTTTGCAAGCCCTGACCCACATACAGCTTATGTTTATGTGTAGGTAAGAAAATTTTAATTGGAACACAAACACACTGTCCCTTTTCATCAGTCGTTACATCTACCAGAATCATCATATCTTGAAACCTTCAACAGAGTGTTTCAATTTTGGTTCCTGCACTTAGTGTATTTTGGGTACAGGCTCGCCTATAAAATATAGTACCAATGAAGAAATAGAAAATAGTAAAATTGAGGTAAAAGTCTGTTCACTGTTAAATAGTACTCCAACATTAATTCAAAACGTAACCACAAAACCGAATAAAGATGTTATTATTATAGATAAAATAAAAATACTCTTTACGTAGTACAAATGTTTCCTCAAAGTTTCTAACTGTAGAGCTGTTGATTTTTATCTTGAGGGAAGTGGCAGAAACCTCTTTGTTTTAGTTTTCTGTGCAATCTGAAGATTGCTGCCAATATGTAAGTGCGTTTTTACATAAAGTTTCTTCCGATGTAGCTATCACTATGCTATCTCTGATCACTGTGCATATGGCACAGCCGCACGACAGTGTTTATGAGTCTTTTCGCACCCACCCAATATTTACACAACAGTATTTGCATTCTTTTCAGTTTATCAATCACGTAGAAGCCTTTACTTTAAAACTCCTGGTCACAATAAAAAACAGTCACTATTTTTGGCATTCTTAACATATTTTGCAACGTAAATAGACTAAAATTAGTATCCTTACTCGTGTTCATGAACCTGACCACAAATCACAGAAGACTAGTAAAGTCGGGTGTATTTATAAATACTACGGGAATGTTTAGTTCATAATTATTTGATTGGCCTAAAAAAAAATTGTTATCTGTGTTGTACGTACGTATTTAATTTGGTAATATCACCAAATTTTTGGTTAGAATTACCCTTTTAAAAATAATAAATATAGGTGATCCGTGTTTTTGCACGTAAATGAGTGCTTAATCAGGCCCTACGTAATACTTAATTTCTGCTACCTTCTGTTATACCCATGGACACAACAGGAGGCATAAAGATTTCTCTAACAGAGGAGAAGAAAGAATGCTGCAATTCATACCCACACGTTACATAAGTGCTAACTGAATATTGTAAATGGCAGGCAAAACAACTTGCAAATGGCAAACCGTCCACAATTGGCAGGGGTACAAATGCAATCAAATCTTATATGTAAGTGCTTAGTGGTGCATCCAAAAATTATGAACAATGTCTTTTGTTTCCTGAAGACTGCATTTATTTAAGTTTCTGAGGACGAGTACTATTAGTGTATGGAAAATGATATGAGTAATGGCACTTGACGCGCCACGAGCGCTGTCGGATTCATATCCAGGTCTCAGCCTCTGGAGCTGAAGAAATGCATGTTCTGACTTTGTGACGAGTTTGTTTACTTCAGTCAGTTCTGCAACACAGACATCCCCAATAAGCGATGTAAATCTTTACCCATGATAACTTTCAAAGCATTAAGACAGGTACCCGTGTAACGGGTTGAGTCTGACACAAGTCCTACTACATTATCAAATGAAATATTGTAGTCCTTCGTTGTGTCCAAAATGGCTTGGCTACAAGTTGTTCCATTTGCAGCTGAGAAGAATGAACAGCTAGCTAAATATACTTCCTGCTCTGCAGTTCCAGTCATCAGAAGCTTCTTGTTAAGGATGGCTTCCTTAATTTTTTCACAGAATTCATTTCCAACTGCGGGCACATAATCATGCTGAAGAGTAGATAATTCTGGAAGTTCGCCAGAGCAAAAAACATATCTTAAAAAAATTAATTAATTAAATTGAAAAGAAAAAAAAATGTGAAACAAAATTTCCATTAATTTTAAGAATTTGAATGTTTTCACTTTTGCAGGATTACATTTCAAAGCAATTTATGTTTGTAGAGTACAATAACTTGCATAAAACAAAAGAGAGAGCATTTCAGTTTTCCTGGTATTTAACCAGTAAATTTATACACTTACTTTGCAAAGTATTCTCGTACAGCTAGATGGTCAAGCTTATGTAGAGGAATATTAGCCTTCAGCGTTATTGATACTGTGTCCTTCAGAAAGTCTTCCTTTTCACTTTTTAATTTTTTTTTATTCTCAAATATTAATTGCATGATTGCCTACCTCTTCTTTTCTGCTGTTACTTGAAAGGTTTGTAGCATTTCCTTGCGACACTTACTTAGTATGTGTTTTTCAGACATGTCTTTTTTTTTTCCTCAGTTTACCCTGAGATTACAAGTTTTACAAACTAATAAGCCTGTGTCACTAACATAAAAATAATGGTTCTTATAATCGTTCGCGCGTGCAATTTCAGAAACACTTTTTGAACGACCCATAATGGGAGGAAAGCGGAGTGACGCACCTGATTCACCCACTGTGCAAATTTACACACATCAGACAGAAAATAAGAGTGAGGGCTGGATGTAGACTACCAGGGGCAGTCACAGCTAGGAAGATATGATCAACAACGGAATGGAAATAATCCGGTCTGGCACCATTCTTCCACTTTTTCCCTTACACAAAGGGAGGTGCACACACTGCTGGCTAGCTCTCTTCCTCTCTCCCTGTAATTTAGGGCAGACAAAACCTTTCCCCGTCCCTTATATTGCCTTTCCCCCCTTTCATCATCTTCATTCACCATCCGCTCTCTATGCTTCCCTTTCGTTCCTCACTCTACCATCTAACAGCTTTCCTGTCTGCCTCCCTTCTGTCTTTGTACTGTACTCTTCCTGTCCTTCCCCCCCACCAACACTTCCCCTCATCTTCCTATCTTTCCCCCTTCCATCTTCTCATCATCATCCAATCTTCCCCTCAACCTCCAATATTCCCCTCTCCAGCCAATCTTCCCCTCTCCCTCCAATCTTCCCCTCTGCCTCCAATCTTCCCCTCTGCATGCCAATATACCCACCGACCAGTTTCTTGCTTTCTTCTCTACCTCCTTCCTGGTTATTCTTATCAGCCACCCTCCATCCCTCCCCCTAAAGCCTTTCTTCCCCGGGTACGTTTCCACTCCCTCTTGCTTGCACACTCTTCCGTATCTCTTCAAGTCGGCTGCCTCACTGGCCCTGNTCCCGGGTACGTTTCCACTCCCTCTTGCTTGCACACTCTTCCGTATCTCTTCAAGTCGGCTGCCTCACTGGCCCTGACAAGGTCACCAATCCCAACAGGAAGCAGCTGTCAACATACTCCCCCACCTCCTGTTCCAAACTGCTCCCTTTATGGTAGTCATATTGACTATGGCGGTGGCAGTGCTGCTGACTGCCCGGCCCCCTATCTGGAATCCAGAAACATGCGCCACGGGAAACCCAAGTTTGCTGTGCATTGCTAATCAATCATCTTGTGACAACCACCGGCTCATGGGTGAACAGTTTCATCTGTTTCTACAAATAAATTCTAAATATGCATATAATAGTAATAAGCCCACTATTTTATGAATATTTTTGACAGTCAACATTTTCGTATTAATTCGCTTTTCAATTTAATTATAGCATTTAATCATGATAATTCTAAAAAACCGTTTCCNGTCAACATTTTCGTATTAATTCGCTTTTCAATTTAATTATAGCATTTAATCATGATAATTCTAAAAAACCGTTTCCTCCGCCTCTACTCATAGGCTATGCCCAAGCCTTGTGTGCTAAGCATTGTACCTCTTGGGTATTGGGGGGATGAACATGTTCTAATTTGTGAAAATTGTATGACTTTCATTACAAATACCTTACATTATTGATGTATGTAATGTATGTATTTCACTGGTTGAATGTTTATACATACTGTAGTTTACAAATTACTAGTTTACGCAACATAAATATCAGATTTTACAAATGCTGTTTACTCATAAGAATATTGTAAGAAGTTAAATTACAGAAATGACAAATTTTTTCTGCTATGTTTGCACCTGACTATTTCAAAATTTTTATTTCCTTTCTGCTGTGGCCTTGAAGAAACATAATTTCAGTTTCTCCATTTTGTATTTTTTTCCTTATAGGTATCATTCTAACCGCCTTGGATAAATTAGTATTTACACATTTGCTGTTAATGTCGACGTTATAAACAGAATTGCTGAAGTCTATGAAAACATGTGGAGCTTGGCAGCACACAATACATACAGTTACGTGGAGGATCTTACTGTGTTGCCATGTGCACAAGTGAACAAGTTATGATAGTTACCTTAGAGGTGGCTCAGACAGGCAGATATATGGTGACCTCATACCAAAAGCCTAGATAATTAAAAATAATAATGGGAACTCTAATTTTGGAATCAGCCATACTTGCTGCTTGTTAGTATACTCTCATTTACGTCTTGTCTTTTTGTAACTCCTCCCTTGAAGAAGGTAGGCTAACGTCCTTCCTCATCTCTCCGATCTGCTTGATAATTTGTTCCTTTTTCACACATGTAAACCAACTGCGATGCCGAGCCTCAAGCTCTCATAGTTGGAGCAATCTAGCTACAGCTGTCAGGCCTTTGGCATTGCCTTGCTCCGACCTTGTGTGTTTTTCTTTCCATGCTTGTTGATGCTAAGTAAACTTGATAACCCATTGCGGTCACTTCTTTCCATCACTCTTATGTGTACTCTTGCTCTACCTGCACTGCTGTATGAGTAAAAGTGTCGCCAAGGATTATGTATCAGCATCATCAGGAGGTGGTAATGTCACATTCAGCAACGTTTGTGAATGTTCATGGGATTTAANGAGGATTATGTATCAGCATCATCAGGAGGTGGTAATGTCACATTCAGCAACGTTTGTGAATGTTCATGGGATTTAAAACAAAAGCTGGTGTGCTGGGAAGAGGATGCTGGCAGGCTGCTACCAGCAGTGGCAGTAACTGGCCAGGCTTGAAGGCAAGGACCAAGCCGAGGGTTGTGTGTTGCAGCACGGGCAGAATGTAAGCAGCTTCTGCAACAAGACGTTCCCTGGTTGGTCGCATGATGTGACTCTGCGCCATTGGTCATGTTTCCAAGGCCGCAAGATGGCTGACCAGCCGGTGAAGCACCACCAGGACCCATTCTCAAGTCCACAGGTACGGCCCTCCCTGCTCACTGTGGCTCCTCATTGTATAGTTATAACTTGTGCCCCATTAGTTCATTTTAGTTTAGTTAAGTGATCCTGTAAGACCACATAGTTGTGTGTACAGTAAAACAATATTTACTAGTATATGCATTTAGTATTGGAGATGTCAACGTTTTTTAAGAATAAATAAAACACATTTAATAATACATACATTAAAGGACTCACAAACCATAAAAATTTTACGACATTACTTTCTTCATTGGATTAATGTTATCTTCCAAAATGTTAAACACATTAATTCATAATATAACTAATAGTTCTCATTGAATTATATAAAAGTATAACACAACAGATTAGTTATGAAAAACATAGTGTACGTATCACACAGCAGCGACAAACAATTTATCGTATACGCACTTGTCTGTTTCATTTGACAAAAGTAAATAAAAAAATCTCTATATCAATCATTGATAATTCCTCCCCTTTCAATTTCTGAGTGAAATTTTTTGTAAGTAATTTGTAATCATTACCTGATGACACATCTGTACCATCCTTCATTATCTTCCTTACCATGGCTGTTAAAACACTTAGCTTCTTCTTCAAAAATGTGATGTCCATTGTAATGGTCGCCAGACTTTTTTTTGCAGGTTCCTTGTGTAAATCTTATTCTCATATTGCACACTAATTACAGTAGTCATAATCCTTTTTTATATATATATATATATATATTGAATAGCCAAAAAAAAAAAATTTTTTTCATTCAATAAATAAGGAGCAGTTATTGAATAGATAACTAGAACACTTGCAGAAAATATTACATACTAGACAGATATCACAATACTACAAACACTCCAGCCACCATGGCGATAGGAGGGGAGCTTCATATCCCCGCTGAACACCCAAACACATAAAATCTTTAGAGATACTAGTAACAAAGTCACAGCTTAAATATGGTCCATGCGTCCAAAAATCCCACATACACTCGGCACCTAGCCGTTGACCCAATTATTTGTTGAGTGTGTATTGGAGTACATTTGTTATACAAACACCCAACGAGTAATGGCAGCTTCAGCTTCTGATCTCATGTCACTATGGGGAGTATGAGGGTTTGGCAGTGGCAGCATGTATAGTACAAACTGTAATAACTTTGTATGTGACATGTGAAATAAACAACTAGCATTTGAAAAAAAAGAACGTAGCAACCAAATTATGACAATAACAGTCGTGAATAACATGCCCTAAATTAATAAAAATATAATACAAAAGTCATTTTCATACACATCACACTGATATATTAGCATTAAATGAAATTTAGCATGAGGGCAGTACTTAAAGATGTGTCTTTTAAATGGTAATTTCAGGAAACAGTATGGTTGTTGATTAGGTGCCAGAACTAAAAAGGGAGGGGGGGGGAAATTTTTTTCCTGCGGTTTTTGGTTTTTTTAATTATTATTATTATTATTTGCAATGCTGATAATTGAATGAGCAGTTGAAAGCACTGTCATGTTCATAACATCACAGACACTTAATAACTAGGGATGTGAATTTCAAACAAAAATGCAAAATTTATGTTTCTGTAAAAATATAGTAAAGTTACTGTAAACACTACATTAAAATGAAATAAAACCTTTTTATATTTATAGTGTTAATAAAAAAATTATATGTCCTAGACAAGTTCAAATTACAGTATGTTGTATGTCATTTTACTTTTTTGGACCGGTAGTGTATTTGCAACATGTTCACATGTTAAGGCTTGAAATAACGCCTCGGCCCAATGCTAAAGTTTACATGATACGTAATTTCAAAAATGTCTTTGTTTTTAAAGTTAAGCTACATTAATAATGAAAAAGTGGCAACTCCTTCTCCCCCCCCCCCCCNATCGCCACCAGTCTGGAAATTAATACATATTTTAATCTATGTTTATATTGTAACAGTAGACACTGGCATGCAGGCTCCTAGTTCAGTTCGCTGTGAATACATAAAAATAGTTCTTAAGACTTGTATTGATAGTGTAGTGTTTAAATGTTTAAATTTATGGCTACTGAAGTTATGTTTTGCTTGTTTTATACTCATTATAGTATGTATTAGCATGTTAGGAACACATTTATATTCCTAACAATTCCAGGGTTTTAATTGGATGATGCACAAATAAAGTGTTCAGGCTCGTGGCAATGCTAATTTTACATATTTCAGAAGAATAAAAAATGGGCATGGCTTTAAAAAGTGCTCAATTAACTGTGAGCATCCTATAAGTAATATTGCTCAACTATTTGCACAGTTAAGTCTCCTGGATGTTGTTCAAATATAATTTTTCTTTTATTAGTATTCATTACACTCAAAAAAAATTGTTTTCTTACAGGAAACATACAGTAATACCTGGAATATTTTGGATATAAACCTACATAAATACAGCAGTACTTTGTTTAAGCTAATTGTAGACTGCCTACAGGTTTGGGAACATTTTTGTGGACAGTGTGAAATTCACGTTTTCCAAAATAAAACTATTAGAAGTAGAACAAAAAACATTATGGACATTATTTTATTATTCTTTGACTTATTGTAATCCTAATCTTTGCGGACACCTGCATGCGCACGGTCAATTGTATGTTATGTTAGAGTATATTTCCAACCTTCTTGACTCATGTGCTCTGACAAAGTTGGCTATACTTTCTCTATAGAGATAAAGGAGTATGTCTAAAGTCGTCAGTCCCACGGTTACGGTATTCCTGCTAAGATTTAGGGGATCCTGGAGAGCCTCTCGTTGGTCGACGGAATCCTCTCCCTGGGGCTTATTGCCAGATCGTCATGGGGAAACATTTCCATATACTGGGGATATAGCACTGGGCGCTGGGGGAACTCCGCAGAGGGTTGTGTCTCTGCCTGTTGGGCTTGTTCGTGTCTGTACCGCCGGCCTCGTGATCTCACTCGATCGAGGTGGAAGGGGTCAGTCACATCCTCATCCGATCCCCATCCTCTGTCGACACCCCACTCCCTCCAAGGTGGTAAAACCAAGGAGCCGGTAGTCCCGAAAATACACAAATACTATTTTACGGTAACATAACTACATAATCCTTAAAACACAATTCTTACCCTTGCATGGCTTGAAGAACCCAAAAGAAAATACAAAACCAAAACCACATTATTTCATACAAAATCCAAAGTTACGAAACTCTAAATAAGTTTAACTTGGCTGACTTGTGGCTACAAAATAAAAAATCCGTTAATAAGTATACACACAGAAACCAAATTCCTTATCCAAACCCACCAAGGTGAACCGGGTTCAATCCCTGTCCAGCCCACTCCCGGATTTTCACAAAGCAAGTTACGATATTTTGCTACATCTATTTTTCCACTGCAGGAAAAAAATACTGTAACGTGCGTCATGCGCTGTGTGTGTGTATGTGAAAGAGCATTGTTGTCGTTACGTTACGTTGGGCCAATGTATGTGTGATTGCAAATATTGGACGTGCAACATTTATATGTTTTAATCGTGAACTGTTTTTATGGCTAAATTAATATTTTTGCAGTTATGTCTGTTTGTTATCACAGTGTTGTAACTTCGCCCTAGGTGTTTGAAACACAATTGTGTAACGTGCTTACGTTTCTGTGATTTCAATGTTCGCCACAACTCCAACAAAATACTAGGCCAAGCAAGATAAATTTAAATAAATAATGAAATAAACCTAGAAAACAGTAAGTACCAATGTATAGAAATATGAGCGGAATAAAAGTTACGGTAGGCCTATTTGTGTGCATGTTTACCACTATCTTTTAAGTTTGTTGCTGCTACGTACAAAAAATAAGTGACACAAGTTGTATGCTTAAATTCACTGTTGTCTTTTCGTTGGACTGGTCGTTCCTTCATTAAAATTTTTATTCCAACTGAGGCCGTCCTTTTTACGAAATAACCCAACACATATCAATAACAAGAGATTAAATATTACAGTTTTTTTTTCCCTGCAGTTGTAACAGGATTAAACACAGTCATGGCAAAATATTAACGTGTATTAGGTGTAATGTGCTATGTCGTATATAAAAATAAATTTACAATGTTAAATAATAACCTTAAGAACTATCGTCAAAACAGACATTGTTAAAAAGTCATAAATCTGACCTAAATATGGTTATAGGCCTAATTTGTGAACATTTGAAGTAAATGGTTTTTGAAATGTGACACAGTATTCTTTGAGCAGCTGATAAAAATAAACGAAGCATTTGACAGTTAAAACTTAGAAGTCACATGGCAGTGTTTATGTTTACATGTAGCAGAAGGATACATAATCGGTAACCAAAAGTACAACTTTAGCAGGGTTTCAGAAAAGTGTGAAGTAACCGTGAATGACCTATAACAGATGGGTAGTGTTTCTCCTGATATTGTCCTTGTTTCTGAGGGGCAGTTTTTCGTCTTTCTGCTAGCGACTGCCCTTAATTCCTATCCAAGTCCTTTTTCTCGGGTTCATTTAATTTTCAATGTCCTTGCCGGTGTGGGTTTTGATCCAAAAGCAGTTTGCTTGAAAAGAATCCAGTGGTCTCGTCTCTTTCTTCTGTTTTGAAGGGAGAACAAGATATAGTTGGGATTTACTGATGCCAAGTTTGGTGATCTTGATTTCATCTTCCGGTGAGGTTGGCCTGGGGTAGTATCCAGGGGTTGTCATTTATTGTACAGGCCTCTTCCAATGTTTTTCCTGGAAATATGCCCCATTGTCAGTTAAGATTTTCTTTAGGTATCACCAGCCTGTGTAGAACTCATTTTATAGAAGGGCGTAGATGCTTGATTTAACATTTTTGCTTCTGTCCATCTGGAAAATTGGTCAGCATTAACCAGGAGGAAATGGTTTCCTTTTTTTGTCCGAGATTTATTGCAATCTTTCTACAGGGTTGCGTGGGTCTTCGGGCTCTGGGGGCAGGGTGTGTAGTGTGTAGTGTGTAGTCGAGTGGCTTTTGCATGTAATGCATGTTGTACATTCGGTCACATAGGTTTCCACATCTTATTTCACTTCTGGCCACCAATATTTAGATATTTAGAGATGTAGAATGTCACCTCATCTTAAATTTTTCTCCCGATTTGTATGGTTAGTATGACGGTTCCTTTAATTTTCAAATTCCAGCTAGGCTCTGCCAGGTGGAGTGTTTGATTTGTGGAGGTGATCCCCAACCTTGCCCTTCTGAAATTAATTTATTTGATCATCTAAAGTTTTCAGTGGCTGCTAAGTCTATTAGGGTACTAACGTCTCTTCCTTCCAGTTCTCTCAGGACTCGTGGTACGGTACTAAGCATCGGGGTTTTCCTCACTTAAGCCATTAAATTGGTTTGAGTTAATTCCTAGGGATCCTTTTTCTGGTGGACTGGGTCGGCAGGTTCGTTCTCAGCCCAATTTTAATTTCTCGCCTGTTGCTCTTCTGTTCTGTAACTTCTTTGTTCTCCCATTTTTCTCTTTGTCTCTCTGTCTGTTCGTGGCAATTTCGTGTCCAGTGTCTCCGACTTGCTACAACCGCACCAACTTGGATCAATAGTGGTTTTGTACTTTGGAAGAGGGGTGGGGGAGGGTGGTACACCTGCCATATCTCGTACTTCCCTAGTCTGCTCATGAGGTTTCGTAATGCTCCTTTCTTGATTCCGCTCAATCAGTTTTGCCCTCTTTACAATTTCATCCACCCAAGAGGGTTCTGGTGTCCTCAGAAATGTTGGGTATAATAGTTCTATAATCAAGGGAAGGCTCTCGTATACATTCCGCTCTGGATACCCTCGCTTGTTTAATTGCATTTTCCTGCAGATAAAGATGTCCGCCGAGTTACTTTCTCTTCTGGGTGGTCTAAAGAGTTCTTGGTTTATTTTCCTAAAGTTCCAGTCCCCTGAACTGGTTCTGCAGACGTTCTTTAAATTCTTCCCAGGTTTCCACAAAATCCCCATACTTGTGCCACTACCTTTGCGCTTCTTCTCTGAGCTGTCTCTGTGTTGTATCAATCCACTGTGAACACAGTATGCCATGTTCTCAAGCAATGTTTTGCATGTTTCTGTGAACCTCTGTGGGTTCTTGTGTTCCTTCCCTGGGAATTATGGAAGTACCCTTGTCATGTCTATATGGGGTAACATTTGTTGTACCTGGGGCATTGTGCGTTCCACTTCTTGTCCCACCCTATTTAGATAGCTTCATTATTCTTGGGTTGGGTTTCAACGAGCATTTTGGGCAGTGAAATGATGGTCTTATCTTCAGTCTCACTTCTCCCTCCAACCCAGGCAGGTGAAATGGAATTCTTTCCTGCAATCCTCGCATTTGACTCTGTATTCCCCTTCTCCATGCATTCTTCCTAAGCACATCTTTTCCATTTCTTTTGGCAAGTATCACATATGTATACTACCCAAACATATTATTGCCTCACTGTCTTCCCACCTGTGCATGGAAGGTGGAATTTTCCTTTACAATCCTCGCACGTTATCTTATCTTCACTATTTCCTAAACATGTTCTTGCCTTACATGGGTCTTTTCTCTGATTTTCCCCTGATCTCTATTGGTTTCATTCTCTGTATTTGTCATCTTGTTGGGCTCCACTAGGTGTTTTTGACTCCCATACATCATGTTCTCTTTAATTTCTTGTGGATTGTCCATATCTAGCAACTGCAGTGCCCCACGCTGAGCCGCCAATTGTTATTCCCTGGCTTATCGTAATCTTAATCTTTGCAGACATCCGGATGGGCAGAGTAGGTTGTCTCTTATGTGAGAGTATATTTCCAACCCCTTTTTACCTTTTGCCCTGACAAAGGTGGTGACAATCTGCTCTATAGAGATAGAAAAGTGTGTATAAAGATGACTGTCCTGGAGTTGTGGCATTCTTTCTACTTAGATTTAATGGATCCTATCCCACTCGGTGGTAGACGGAATCCTCTTTCTGGGACTTGTTGCTGGACTATTGAGGGGAAACAGTTCTGGATACCGGGGGTGTAGGGAAAACTCCGCCGAGGGTTGTGTCTCCACCCATTAGGCTTGTCGTTGTTAGCACTGCCAGGTCTCCGGATCTCATCTTGCTCAGTTAGGGTGGACGGGGTCCTCTGATTGTCCTTCCTGCTGCCAAGTAGTTTGTGGCAGGATCGGGTCGGGTTTGGCTTCAAAGAAGTCTGCAAGATCTTAGAAGGCTTGTATTCAATTCCCCATATTGACAATGTCACTTTGGATGGGAGGGTTGCGTTCCTGAGCAATCAGACAGAGGCATTACTGCAGGTGCTCAGCCTTGGGATGTCTGGTACCCCGCTGGCTCTGATGATGTCTCCCAGGCATTCAGGATAGGTAGGGGAGGGTTAAGAACTGCTCAATTCGTGAGCCATGTACATATACCTGTTGGAGGGGAGCACCACAGGCAACCACCATGCCGAGGACAGGAATTACCTAGAGAGTAATAAAGTAGGGGTTGGATGCATTCTTCACCATTGTAATCTAATGCAAGTTTTGCACAGGCTACTCAAGGTAGGGCCCCGCAGAGCTGCCGGTCTGGGAATTCCCAGACCGGCAGTCTGTGTATTTCTGACAGAGGGGAACACCATAAGCCAGCACCTGCCTGTAAGGGGAAGGTTGTTACCCCTAAACATAGAGAAACGTCAAAGGATTCTGTTCGAAATTCACCGTTTGCAGAACTGCCCCGGTGTTGACACTGGCCGCCCCAACCTGTGACTGGGTCATGTCAGTCACTGAAGCAATAGTTCCCAGTTGAGCAAACTGTGTATGCCCATCAGAGGGGAACACCACATGCCGGCACTCAACCTGTAACGACTTGCAAAGATTCCTTTAGCCACAGTGGATTTCGTTTGGATGGGCCCTAGAAATTACCTTTCCCTATTCTGAAATAACAATTTCGAGGTGTCATCAGACATCTCTTTAATTTTCGCCTGCACACTGCCACCAGCCAATTCCCTAACATAGAGCCAAAAAGTCTTACAAGTGCTAATAAACCAGCATGGGGTTCTTACGCCTCTTAAACAGGTGAGAAAATGAGCTTAACAAAGTTTCTCATACAACATTATGACCATACACACACTACCAGTTAGAAGAGAACTCAACAATGAACGAGCTCTCTGTCTGCCTCTCAAAAGTTTGACAAAGAGCCATGGGCGGCATGGCCAGCCCTGATTTATTTCTGCCTGAGCTTGGCAAGGGGTGAGGGGAAGAATTGTTCGGGGAATCCCATTCATGCACTGCGTTAGCCGTGTCTGACATGGGATTTCCAAAAACCTGCGCTCTTATCAATTTGGACTTTGATCTATAGATGGCATGTGGCCCTTGACTTGTATTGATCCGGCCAACTTGGCAGCTGACCTCTCGCATACTGCACGTCTGTCAAAGCTGCTGAGCGATACCATGGCATTGTCAACACACCACACATCTTTCAACAGTCGTGGCCTGGACCACAGCAACTTACACATGTACAAACATTTGTATTTACCAAAGTGTGCAGCAAAAACCCAAACATCACTACTTGTGTTACTCAGTTTTACTTTATAAAAATTATCTTTCACATCCAAAACTGTAAAAAAAAAAAAAAAAAAAAAATTTTCTACCTTTGCATTGTATTCTTTATTGTTGTGTGTGTGTGTGTGTGTGTGTGTGTGCGCACGCGCATGCGTGCGTGCGTAACGTTACGCACAATTTAATGTGCTTTTTGTGGGTGATAAATGCTGGATGGCTCTGGATATAACATACACATGGTAACCCTTAATTCTTGTGCTTAAGTGTTGATCCTACCTTATACTTGTGTTTGGCATGTGTTGCAACCAACAGTGGAACAGAAGAGTATTTGGTGAGTTATTCAACATCAATTTAAACAGTCATGTGGTGACTTCTTGATCCTAATAAGAGTTTCTGCTCACTGCGCTGCTCTACGTGGAATCATGGCCTAGCACCCTATGATCTCAACTGCAACTTTTAACACTTGAAAACTCTCAATGACTTGATGCCAATAACAACATCACAGATATGCCACTTGGGTAACCTCTACTAACCGAGGCTGTTGCCAAAATGGCCTAACCATTTTCTGAGCCTGGTAGTTTAGGTTAGTCTCCTGTCTCCCATTTACACCAAACCTGACTTTATTTTTTATTTATTTGTTTAACTCCGTAAAACCCTAATTCAAGCCCTTACTGGGTCAAGGGTGTAGAGCACGTCAATAGGTTGTCTGTCAGATTGCTCAGGCCGTAGGGTGAAGGGCATGAAGGTGGAACAGAACTGGTTAGGAGAGGCCACTTGGTTAGCCCTTAGTATTGACACACTGCCTTTTTTGTGCCCCTCAAGTAAATAAAATTAAGTACAATAAAATGAGAATAATGGAATTGTAAAATAAGAAATATAAATAATTTTGTTTTAATTATGGAATGTTTTTTATAAAGTCATATTAAAGATGTTATTGTAATACAAAGACTGAAAAAAAGTCCTTATTGCTTGGAAATATCAACATCCATACCACAAAATATATTGAAATGCTTTAATATGAGTTTTACATGTGGTAATGCTACATTTGTTTTAGATGAAATAAAGTGCTTACTCTTGTTATTGTCATGTGTAAGTGTCTATTATTGTTTACTGTATAGAACATTTATAAAAATTTAAACTGTCGCGTAGCATCAGAGTCTTACATTTTCAGATTGAAACTGAACTAAAATTAAAACCACGTTAATATGAACAGATAGAGTAAGATGTGTGCTTAAAGGGCGTGGCCAAAGTAGTGGAAGAGCAGCTGAGGAGCGTGGTGGAGAATGTCAACTCTGCCAACACCTCGTGGCGCGCCACCGTGCACCGTCCCTTCCTTGGCCTCACACACGCCCAGCTGCTGCGTCTGCGTGGAGGTCCCAGGTAGTTTCTCCCACACTGCGAGCTGTTTCTAGCCGGAGGCTGTAAATCATGAATTTGGGGTGTTGATAAGCATTTGTTCAATGCACCATTGCACATTTTGTAATGATAAAATATTGAAGGGAAGGAAAAGGAAAACTTATACTTGAATCGAACTATAAAAGTAACCACGTTGTTTTGAGAATACTGAATCTTTTCAAGTTATTTCATTTCATTTCATAAAACTATAAGACATTTCTAGTTAGTGTTATTTTAATATAATTGTTTTTAAGCATGTTTTACTGGGGAAATTAACTAACCTAATTTTCTTTACCTGGATTGTACTGCAATGAAAGCTCAATGCATCATTTCCATTGCTGTTTGGGGCTGCAGTTGGTGTAGCAGCTAGAGCACTTTGCTCCCACCAAGGCACAATAGGTGGTTTGATTCCTGATGGATTCACTTTCAGGTTGTCACATGTGGGAACGTGCTTGACGATGCCACTGGTTGGCATGTTTCCTCAGGGATTTCCCATTTTCCTTGCCCTTGCATTCTGACACTGCTCCATTGCCACATCTTCACCCTCATCACCTCTCCAGACCACAGACCATGTTAGGAGCCACCCAAACCTCTTCACTCCACTCCCACATTAACATTGATATTATCCCCCCTAATCTTGGTCACATTCATTATTTATTTTACAAGTCTAAAGAAACTGCTCTTTAGAACAGTAGGTCTGCATGGTTTGTTTTTTGAAATGTAATTTTTCTGCCCACATCCATATTTTTTTTTTAGATTCTCCATTGAAGTACGTATATTTAATAACCAAGCTTGCCTTTTATGCCATCTGTCAAAGGTGATCACCATTGCTTTGTGGTGGTTACCCAACCTTGTGACGAGAAGTACGCAGTATGCACACAGTACCTGTAAACATGGGACAGTGAGTCACTCTTTTTCTGGTTCTGTCGTCCCCTTATATAACAAGATTGCAGCATCAAAAAAAGAGTTACTCGACTTCTACCATTTCAGGCATCTAAGTGTGTAGTTTTTGTTCCCAAGCACACCTACTGTGTGTCTGACGAGTCTTGACCGGTGGCAGCCGGGAGAACTACAGTGTTGGTATGACACAATCAGCAGTGTACAGTCTGCACCACTCCGCACACGCACACCTGTGAGTCGCGGTCATGGTACTGGAGTGTGTGTGCGCGTGCCTGTGTGAGCATTGATCACCGTTGTTATTTCAGCATTTAAATTAAAAGTGTTGTCATTATGTAACAGAAATTAATTTGCGTTAATATTTAATTAGGACCCAAGTAAATGGAGAGTCCTCCAAAGAATTCGCACGAAGTGATCCAAATCCAGTCTCAAAGTATAAAGATAATTTACAAAGTTGTGAAATTTTTCAAAGAAGAAAAGAAGAGAGGTTACTTATCCCATTAGATAAAGCTGTAGAAATGGCTTCTAAAGTGGTAGGTCGAAGTGAAAAGACAGTTCGTAACATTGCCAGACAGCAAAATTTATAACATTTTTAAAAGTGGCCTACATAATCACCCAAAATAAAACTCCAATTATGAATGCCATGGTGGGCAGAGTGGCGCAGAGAATATATACATTCCACTGAGGGTTCTTAGTGACCACCAGACCACTCTGTCATGTGTACAAAACTCGCCCCCAACTCCACAACCATGTCATCCATGATGCACACAAATCGGAGGCGAATAAGAATGATGGAAAAATTTTCATTAGTAGCAGCACATAATAGTTAGTTTAAGAGGGTGAAAGCAGAAAGTTTAAAAAAAAAAAAAAAATCCTTCTTATTTTTAATTAAAGGTCACTTCCCCTCTTCTTTTGGTTTTCCTTTTGCCCCAAGTTAAATACAAACAGTTTTCAAAATAATTAGCTTCACAAAATGTATGCAAATATTACATTAAAACAGTTACATATTGTTATTACCCAAATTACTTAAAAAAAAATTATAAAATGTAGGGGTTACAATAAAAATGTGCTATTACAAAAAATATATAGTTACAGAAATATGTATATTTACTTAACTGGTACAGTTTTCCCCAAATAATCCTATATTCCCAAATTTACATATCTCGAGTGAGATCAAAACCCCTAGGTGTGACCCTCTGATTGTCCGCCGTCGCTTAGTTTGCCAGGGTATTTATAGCAAAGATTTTGCAACCGCCGTCCACCCCAAAGCTGTAGAGAACATCCTCGAAAGAGAAGCCAATCTTCTTCCAGTCCTATTCAAAGGTGGTGCTGTCGCCACAAGGCAACTCAGTCGCCCCAACCACCGTTATGTGGAAGGAAACACAGTACGCTCAGTATAGTTGCGACCTTCATCGAAACCACCAAGCTCCCTCGTCGCTGTGTTTAACGCTTCCTTGGCTGCTGTCAACGGGCAACATCTTTGAAAACATAAGTACCCATGATCGCCGTGAGGCAGCGTAACTCCGTTACACTTGCTCCATCAAAAATCTACCTCATTTGTCATTAAATTGAACTTTTACTTATATTCAATCTATAAATTATAATAATTCATTTATCTCTAAATAGTATAAAACAAAGTCTCTTATCCCCGGCTGTCTGTGTATTCGCTTAGTAATTCTAAACTACTTGATGGATTTTGATACTGTTTTCAACATCATTTAGAGAATTTCTTGAGGAAGGTTTTTATGTATAATTAATTTATATTTAACGTAAGGATAGTAGAGAAATGTCAAACCGTTTGTAATCAAATCATAAAAACCGCTTTTAGGGTGCTTACATGGCTTGCGCTAACTAAACCATAAGAGATACTTCAAATTAATGTGCTACAGAATTGCAACTCTCAAAAATGTCTACAGAAAAGTCCGCAATAGCATATGTTTATCTTTTAAGGATGACCCATAGTAACCATTTTTGTCGTTCAAAGCATAGCTGTAAAAACTAAATTGTTACCGGGCGCTAGTAGTTAATATTACAGTGATTGCGCATGATTGCGGTGTGATGCCCTTTTGGTGTAATTTTCTAGACTTAGTTAACCTTATTTTTATGAGGCGGAGGAATATCCTATAAGTATATCTTAAGTAGGGCTTCATAAAATTTGGAAGTAACCATGAATGAACTATAGTAAATAATGCCTAGAGACATGCAGACAAGTGCACTCGTGCCTACATCTTCTGACTCCCTTTTCTTCTGCCGTGTGTTCACCCACAAAGCGGCAGCTTGATGAGGCACACAGAGCTGAGGAATTGCTGGTTACCATCAAAAATGCCAAGCAAACTCAGCCCTGAGAGACACCTGCTCAGCTCATGTAACTGTGGCACAGCAAAGAGATGAAAACAGCAGCGAACCAAAGCTACTTTGCCACAGGAGGATGTCGCGCCTGGAGCATTACATTGTTACTCAGCCATTGATTATCGCACATAAGATTTTGGCAATACGTAACAATTGACAATATGGTTATATGCAATTTTAGGGTACTTTGCCTGTTCATGGACATCTTGACTAGATAGTATTATACTAAAATCTTGATCGCAGAAACACCTTTAAGAATTTAGGAAATATTTAGAAATTTCAGATGTGAGGTGCATTGTCCTGTCACTTTGTAATCTTTCATGCAATTCAAATTTAAACTTCAACTTTTAACATAAATCCAATCTGAAAAATCTGTGCATTTGGTATAGCAAGGATAAATTGCTACTGTTGATTATTTGTTAGTAGGTGACCATTGTTTGAGGCATGACCAGTGTGTTGGGAACGAGGTCAAAGGCAGGTATGGAAATGTTGGATGGTTGGAGGCAGGCAGCTGAGTGTGTGGTGTTGTGGATGTATGCAGGTCCTGGCTGGGTGCACGGCCCAGTGTAGCAGAGGCTAGTCGTGAGCTGAAGGAGGCAGCTGCTAGGCTGCCAGAGAGCTTCGACTGGCGAGATGTGCAGGGCAAGAACTTTGTTTCCCCTGTCAGGTAAGTGCCATGTCGGTATCTCTCAGCTGCAGCAGGTGTTGGTGGTCGGCGTGCGTGTTTGCTAACGAAGCCTCTTGTGGTGGTGACGCAGGAACCAGGGTACTTGCGGCAGCTGCTATGCCTTCTCGTCGGTAGGCATGCTGGAGGCACGCCTCAGGGTGCAGACCAACAACACTGTGGACCTCACGTTATCTCCCCAGGACATAGTGAGCTGTAGCAGCTTATCCCAGGGTTGCGAGGGAGGTTTCCCGTATCTCGTGGCCGGCCGCTACGGCAGGGTGAGTTTTTGCACCTCTGCTCTACCAAGTTTTACTGACTACTGTATTAACTGTTCTGATTCTACTTTTTAAAATCTTTACTATTAATTAATTTGCATTGTTCAGTTTATAGTCGCAACCTGAGGCCAAAGTGGTGGTTGCTCTTTAACATTCCACTTTCCGGTTCCTTGGTTCTGCTCCAGGTGCTCGTGCTTGGGGGGTTATTATGTTGGTAGTTTAAGTTTGTTAAGGAGATTTTCTTGGAGTGGTGTATCTTCTGTCTTTGCTCTTGCCTTCATTCTACTGTTTCTCCGTCCCCAGTGGTGGCCAGCAGTTGAAACGAGCCCTGTGCTATGGATTTAGTCGTCTTCAACCCCCCTTCCCCCTTCCTCACTTTTTTTTCCAATGTGCGGGTAAGTAGAGATCTCATCTCACCCCACGCCTCCCCCATCGTGAAAATATGATATTTAGTGGGCCATAAACCAAGTAGCAAAAGTCAGTTGACCCATTTGTACAAATTTGCTCGTACACAAGCAGCCCTCAAATGGTTTCCACAATCAGTCAACCTCCATGATGCACCCGCAAATGCACGTGACCCACGTGATGCCTCTTGACTGTTGTGTGCAGTTGGTCACATCTGGGCCACTGTTCAGATAACTTCCATTCAGCAAAATACAATCTGCCCGCCCATAAGCAAACTGTATCAAACTGTATTCCAAGCATGCCAGCACCATCAGTGGGCCATGAGTGGCTGCAGTGGCCTACTGACTTGTACTGCTTCTGGCCTGCCATAAGTTAACCAACTCTTGTCAAACTACTTGTAGCCCAGCCATTGACCACTTGTAGTCCATCTATTTGCCATTTAAAACCCCAGCTATTGACCACTTGGGGCCAGGGACTGACAAAATATTATAATTCCGGGTCAAGTTCAAGTCCAGCCCGAACTGATCTTCATTTGTCCGATTATATATTTCATTCCAGGTGAATAAAAATATCATTGAACTATTTCTTGAACTGTTATTCTTTACTGCCCCATTTCATTCTAGTCCGGTATTTTCAGTCCGATGAATAAAGTTCTAATTCAAGTCCACGAATTCCTTTGAACTGAAAGAAAATGTGCAGTTTCATTTCCAGTTCATTGAAGAGAAAATATGGAAGAACTGTATCTTGAACTATATCTCGTGCATCCTTATTTCATTTTAGCCCGACATTTTTAATTATGTCATAATTCAGTGGAAGAATTCAATATATGTCTACTACATGCCTTGAACTTGACGCGTGGCGTGTACTAGGATAGGCATTGCGCTGTTTCCACACCCTTCTATAGTTGGCATTGGCAGGCAGCTGACAACGAAACTTCCGGGATGCATCCGCGGAGAAGAACCGAAGCCGAAGAAAGAGGGTAAGTCCAGAGAAATAGCTGATAGATAAGCCCTCAACGAAGGACACCGGGGGTGCCCCAGGCAAGAATTAGTGCAGACCCAGCTCCGTAGGAATCCCCGCCACAGTAACCGCACCCTCCCTCCGCCCTAGTCGGAGCACACAAGCATCTGACGAAACACGAAATCCTGCATAAAAACGTGCAAGTTAAACAGGGGATTTTCCCGATTTCTCTCTCTAGAAACTGCTGACAGTTAACTTGAATATAGCGGGACACGAGTTAAATTCACGAGGCANATCTGACGAAACACGAAATCCTGCATAAAAACGTGCAAGTTAAACAGGGGATTTTCCCAATTTCTCTCTCTAGAAACTGCTGACAGTTAACTTGAATATAGCGGGACACGAGTTAAATTCACGAGGCAGCCAAGGCGGAGGCCAGTTGTTCAGAGTCAGTTGAATCCGCGCCGTCGGGAGACGCTCGACCAGGAGGAGTTGAATCCCAGCCGCCGGACCAGCGTCAGTGAGAATCAATCAGGCAGACATATCGCACGCAGAGAGGCGGCAGTCGGGTGAGCCAGTCGAGGCCAGGTTCGGATCCCGGCCGAGTCTATTGTCGCCAGCCGAGACGGGAGTTGTTCCGCAGCACAGCCGCGAGACGAGTTAGGTGTTCAGCCGAGACGGGAGTTGTTCCGCAGCACAGCCGCGAGACGAGTTAGGTGTTCAGCCGAGACGGGAGGCGAAGGAGACACTGGATTATGCAGTCGTGTGACGGGAACAGTGCCGAGAACTTATGAGTAAATTCCCGGAAACGAGTGGCAGCCCCATACCGAGGGGCGCCATTCCCCGAGAAGACGTAGTCGTGCGCCGGATGGCGACGAGGCAAGCAGTCAGTCAGTCAGTAAGTCAATTCTCAAGGGCAGACGTCGACATAGGATAGGGGATGCGAGGTCTCCGACGAGGAACGCCAGCCGAGGTCAAAGAGAAAGCACAAGTCCCGGGAAACCAATTCCAGACTTCAGCGAAGAAAAGCCGAGCTGACCCAGCTACTTCAACCAAAGGCGGAGACGAGTGGTGAGTTCCAAATGAGGAGCGCCACAGAGAATAGTCCAGTGCAGCCCGTAGCCGAGAAGGACGGGTGGGAGCCCTCAGAGGGCTCCTCGCCGGGATGTGGTAGGGAGTCAGTCAAAGCCGAAGGAAGAAGCCAGCTGAGTACAGCACGCCAACGAGAGCCAGTCCGAGGGCCTGTAAAAGGGCCACCCCACTCACCACACCTCAACTACCAACGAAGACAACTCACCAAAAGCCGCAGTCACAGATAAGTAGAAACGTCTCCATTCAAACAACCTTCCCCGACGCATAGCATTCCGCCCACGAGTCCTTCAGGCCTACGACTTGTAGGGGGCTCTGTCTCGCCAGTGTGTGTAAATACCGATGTTACCTTCAGCCAAATAAAATACTGGTGTGTTAACTAACTGAGAATACGAGTATTTGTTTACCCCTTACGCAACAACCACAGGTGCCCTTAGTCTGCACCAAAGTATAGTAACTCAGTACCCTACTAGCCATCATCCTGTATAACTCAGGTGGCCTAGTAGCGACAAACTGAAATAGTGTTTCATTTTTCATTTCCATGTGGTGCGCTGTACCTCTGTAACGTGAAGGCCATTAAAAGAATGCCATAGGCTGGGCTGCTTTCTATTTATGTTTTCTTTATTTTTTATGGAGTGGTGTGCTGGAATGTGGCAATCCGCTCATCCCATAAAAAATGTAGTGCTGCCCCTTCCCTCCTTCCAACTGGGTCCAGATGTAAAAATCAACCCATCCATTTATGTGCCAAATTCTTAAAACATTTTTTTTTAACATGGAAGTACTTTTAGCATATCTCAATCATTTTAGTTAATGATCACTTCTAAAGATTTATTTTAAAGGCAATGTGTCTACCAGTGCAAAAAAATTTGGGTAAAAAAACCTTTTCTTTAGTGCAAGGTTAAAGACTGTGTTTTTGCTCGCCATATGATACATCAGGTGCCAGTCAAAAAGCAGAGCAGCTGCCGCCAATCCCTCAAGCAAAAAATGCAATCTGTCGCCGGGCAAGTGCCTGCGGTATTGATCTATTGCAGGGTGCACGCGCAGCCTGCCTCTCACAGACATCACACACACACAACCTTGCCTGTTAGTGTCCTTTTACAAGGCTCCAAGAGAAGCAATACTTACCATGTCACATCATCCACCCTTCTTCTACTCCAATGTCGCAGGAACCATGTAATACAACTTTAATAATAAGTTGTTGATTTGTAAATAAATCCTCTGAATTTTTTGCAAAAACCCTTTTAAAATGGAATTGAAACCTATTAAAATAAATTAATTTTTTGTTAATATAACTTTTTTTTTATAGAAGCAATTGTAAAAAGTTGTGTGGCGCACTGTGTTCAGACTTAATTTTGGCGACATGGGGAGGTCCTATATACTTTTTAAGGGTATCATTTTTGTTGGAAGACGAATAATTTTTTTAAACAATGTGTTATTTTTGTGTTTGAGACGATTGAGCATCGACTTAATGCGAAAAATGCAATTTTTGTGTTTTGGGGGATTAAAACAAAATTTGATCAAAGTCAGGCTTACAAGTGCATAGAGCGTACGAGCTCATTCCCGAGTAACTTGAGAACTCATACGATCGAGATTTGACAGTTTTTGATTACTATAACATGTGATTTTGCAGTGATAGCTGTTGAAAAGAGGCATAAGTACAACTTAAGCAGAATTATCAAGAATAGGGGTTGGTGGTCAGTCAAAATTCTAATAACGACCCCTTCGAAATAACGACCCTTTTCCCAGGAATTGTGAAGGGTCATAGAATCGAGAGTTGATTGTATGCAGTGTGGGAAGACAGATGACGTACATTATAGTTTCATTGCCACTGCTGAATTTATCAACGTTACTGGTGTTTGTAGCACAGTACTGGCTGTAAATAACACAGGCCATGCTGGGTGCTGTTTGTTTATTTAACTTCCAAATAAATGTACAGTTCTGGAAGTTTCCTTCGTGACTTGGCACTATAGTGCTGATCCACGGTTTAGTTTTGTTTAATTTCTTCCAACTTCACAGGAGGGGTTTCATACTGTTTAATGAGCGACAAGGTTGCTCATTTTACTAAAATCGCAAGTCTGTATATAATAAAAAAAAAAAGTCTCAGGTTGTCAACAATTATTCACAAAATCAAACCAAAAACGTAAACAATACGTTCAAATAACTAACTATAATAAGTTGTCAACAAACAATAAGAGAAAACAAAAAACAGCCCACAAATCCCATTCGTAATTAATTTGTTTACTCATTTATTTCGTCTTGTTTTCTGTGGGTGCAGTTAAGACATTCTTTCGCAAAAAGAGCACGCCTGCAGCAAGCGAGATCACAGTGGCAAGACAGGTGCACAACATATGATAGCCATAGCTAGGGAGGTGAGGGTGAGCTGTCAATGGGCATTGACTATAGTTGACAGTACAGGGGAGGTGTAATCGATTTTTAGATATGCACTGGTTGCAGTACAGTGCTCGTCAAGACAAATGCAATGCAGAACAACCAAAAAAAAAAAGCAACAGACTTGTTTTTCAACTGATTTTTAAAAAATTCACTTTTTTTTACAGAATTGGTTATAGTTCCTAAGAAATGGGTCTTAGTAAAAGGGGGTTGAACAGTGAGATTTTAGTGTACAGATATATCTAGTATACACATTTATGTAAATTTACACAGCCAGTTAGTATAGTGTGTGGCCTTCAAGTTTGGAATGTATTGATAGTGTTGCAAGTGTGAACTGGCTTTTGTGCAGGACTATGGAGTTGTGGCAGAGACCTGTAACCCGTATGAGGGGCAGGATGGTTCCTGTGCTAGGGAGACCTGTGACCGCCACTACACTTCTGCTTACAGCTATGTTGGAGGTATGACTCCTGTTTGTGAAGATACTCTCTGCCATACATCCAGTGCATGAGTATGTGTGTGTGTGTGTGTGTTTCTGTCACTCACACACACTCTCTCTCTCTCTCTCTTCCACTGACCCATCTACCACTTGTTAATACGTAGTTTATTTAGTGTGTTCTCAGTAATTGTGTATAGTACCACATTTATTCACATAATACTCACACTTACTTGACTACATTTTACCCCAAAAAAAGAGTGCAGGTATTATGTGATGGAAGTAAAAAAAAGAATCAAAACTAGGTTTTAGTTTTTTATATACTCAGCCAAAAATATATCAAATACTGCATATTTAACATTAAAAGTAGTATAATAATGAAACATATTCTCGGCAGCCTTTATTCTGGAAAGCAGGGAAAACAAGTCAGGGAATTCTATTGGCCAGGGAAAAGTCAGGAGAATTTTTTTTTAAAAAACCATTGAAGTGTGATGTTTGTATTTTAATTCTGGAAAATGTTTTTCAGTAAAGAAACCTGTGAAATGTGTTTTCAATTATTTTCAGCTGTTAGTATTCAATAAAGTGCTACAATCTCTGACGTGTGCTTCTTATTTTCAAATGGAGTTGAATAATACATGCCACAGGTTAAATTAAATTAGAGCTGTGCCTGTTCAAATCAGCTTCTGCCAAATTTGCGATGTTGACCGAATCAGTGCCGGCAATGTATGAACTGAAGATAATTTTCCGCCAATTTGACAAACATAACATGTTGCTGGTAGTTGTGAGATATTCTTCAGTATACAGGATGAATCACCTAAAATTCCACCACAAATATTTCTGGAACGTAAGGTGCTATTGATGTACTGGTTTCACAGAAGTGAAGTTTAGACAAGTGTTCGTACGCAGATATAGATTTTATACAGAGGAAACTAGAATGGCATTGGTGTTTTTTGCAGGATTCTAGTGCAAGTAGTTCATGTGCTTTCGTAATATGACAGTTTTAAATACAGAGAGTTGTCTGCTCCATTTAACTGCTTAGTTACTAGGCTACGATATTCATATTTTTGTTTATATGCCGTTTCCTTTACACTCGTTGCATTGGAACATCCTTGTCAGTAGTTTGTAATACTTTATACTACCTAGACGTAGGACATGCTGGAAGATGGCATTTACTATTTACTAATGCTTAAGTAGGTAACATGCCCGTGGTGTATGGCGAATGAAGGAAGAATGCTGTTTGTTCTTGTAATGTGTACGCTGAACAATATCCGAATAGTTGGCAACCATCTCAACAATTATTTGCGAACCTATTTAACCAATTACGGGAAAGTGAAAGTGTTAACACCTCGAAAATGTAACAGAAAAAAACCAGTGACAAGAGAAAAGGGTGAAGTTCCAACTACTGTTGCTGTAAATCCGCAAGTTAGCTCCCATGCAATCGCAAGAGGGAGTGGCACGAGTCAGGCAAGTGCACTACACATTCTGCACCGGCATAAGTTCTATCTATATCATGTCTCTCTCCACCAAGAGCTACATGGAAACAATTTTGAGAATTGTGTTAACTTTAGTACATGGGCATTAAGACATGATACACCAGATTTGTCATGTATCTTATTTAGTGGTGAAGCAACATTTACAATTCATGGGCAAGTTAACCTCAGAAACATGCACTATGGACCAGTAAACTGTCCCCATTGGCTTTGTCAAATGGAATGTCTGCATCCACGGAGTGTAAGTATGTGGTGTGGAATAGTGAACCATCATTTCATAGGCCCTTTTTTCATTGAAGGAACTTTGAATTGGCAAAAGTATATCAACCTCCTAACTGACGAACTTCTACAGATATTAGAAGACCTTCCACTGCAGACTAGGAGGATTCTGTGGTATCAGCATGATGGTTGCCCAGCACATAGTGCGAGATGTACTACAGTCTGTCTTCACCGATTGCTTCAAAATAGTTGGATTGGATGAAGGGGACCTGTATGTTTGCCTGCCCGTTCACCAGAACTGACTCCTTTGGATTTTTTTTCTTTGGGGAACACTAATAGACACTGTNTGTATGTTTGCCTGCCCGTTCACCAGAACTGACTCCTTTGGATTTTTTTTCTTTGGGGAACACTAATAGACACTGTTTACAAGGACATACCGACTACACCAGAAGATATGAAACAATGTATTACAGCTACATGTTCTGAAATTTCTGCTGAAACGCTACATCATGTGCAGCAGTTTTTACATGACAGACTAAAAGCTTGTATAGCAGCTGGTGGTCTTCGATTTGAACACAACCTGTGAAGAACTGTTTTCTCTTTCTTNTGTATGTTTGCCTGCCCGTTCACCAGAACTGACTCCTTTGGATTTTTTTTCTTTGGGGAACACTAATAGACACTGTCTACAAGGACATACCGACTACACCAGAAGATATGAAACAATGTATTACAGCTACATGTTCTGAAATTTCTGCTGAAACGCTACATCATGTGCAGCAGTTTTTACATGGCAGACTAAAAGCTTGTATAGCAGCTGGTGGTCTTCGATTTGAACACAACCTGTGAAGAACTGTTTTCTCTTTCTTCTTCTTCTTCTTCAGAATTCACAGAATTTGTTTATTGACTTTTGTATTTCTTAAGAGAGTGCTGATACATTGGTACAGTAAAATCACATAAATGTACAAAATGTAACATGTGTTTTCTTGCACATTCAGAAGAAAATCACACACACTAAAACAGAAAAATAAACACACGAACATCGCAGCCTAGTAACTAAGCTGTTAAATGGAGCAGACAACTGTCGGTATTTAAAACTGTCATATTACGAAAGCACGTAAACTAATTGCACTAGAATACTGCAAAAAAAAACATCAATGACAATCTAGTTTCCTCTAGTATTATTTTCTTGTTATGAATAGGCATTGTTCCACTTGAAAAAATGTAACTTCGTTTGTGAACTACACATTCTAATAAGTATTAAAATCTGTATCTGGGCTGCAATTATGAGCCCTTGTCTAAACTTCAATTCTGCGAAACCAGCACATCAAAAGTAACTTCCATTTCAGAAATATTTACGGTGCAAGTTTTAGGTGATTCGCCTGATACATAATTTATAATTCTTGCCTTTGTGAACACTGAATATTTTACAGTGTAACAAAGTGCTTTCACCACCAGTACACTGTATCTAGGAAATGAAAACATTAGTGAAAAACTTGTAGTGTTTGTCCCACGAGCCTCACCCTCCTGCTGTGACATATTGCACCCACCCACACAGCAAACCAGATGTTGACGTCTGGATGGAGATTAAGTCTGCATGCATTGCTTGTCAGCATGCATCAGTTTTTTTATTTTAGTCCCTTGAAAATATTTCAATTTTGACTTACCCCTAGGTTTGTACTTAAATTTATTTGAGTATTATTTCAGTTATAAAATGCTTTCCCATGGGTTAAGATTATAAATACCCTACATACGTAAATTTGGTACATCAGTTTTGTATATTACTTCAAGACAAATGTACTTGTGAAGTTTCCCTTCTGTAGTGAACAGAGAAAGTGTTCCCTCCCCTTACGTTATAAAAAAGGCAGTATCTACTGTGTTTATGTGTTATTAGCAACAATTTCGCGAACATCCGGTATACTGAACAAACCGCAACATGTTATGTTTGTCAAATCTGCGGAAAATTATCTGCAGTTCATACATCTGCAGAAGCGCCAATTCAGTCAACATCGGCAAATTCTGCAAAAGCAGATTCAAATCGGTACAGCTCTAGGTTCTACTGTAAAAGTAGTGTTTGGTAATTATTTTGTAACTTATTAGATATATTCTGATATAAAAGAAAATATTCAGCAACTATTACGATACCAAAATTATGATGTATGAATTAAACCTTTTAATCAATGTTTGTGATATGGTCAACTGTCATGTTTTATTGTGGCAAGTGAATTTTGTCGTGCGTGCAGGCTACTACGGAGCATGCAATGAACAGCAGATGACGCTTGCGCTGATGCGTGGACCAGTGTCTGTATCCTTTGAGGTGTACCCAGACTTCATGAATTATAACACAGGCGTGTACCACCATGACGAGTCCTTTCACAGTACGGTAGAACCCTTTGTGGTGAGTGTTCCATGCTTGACATGTTGTGTCAATATGTTAACTGACTGATGTACATACTTTTTAAGTGTTGTTTCCCAGTCGCCATAATATGTAAGAAAGTGTGCTGTAGTTACCAGACACGTGAGAAAGACAAGGCAGGACGTGAGCAACAATGTTTTGTACGTAGGTGGTGAACCACGCAGTGCTCCTGGTCGGATACGGCTTCGACGAGGCCTCGCAACAGAAGTTCTGGACTGTAAAGAATAGCTGGGGCGAGGAGTGGGGGGAGAATGGCTACTTCCGCATTCGCCGCGGTTCTGACGAGTGTGGAATTGAGAGCATTGCTGTTGAGGCCACGCCCATTCCCTGAGTTCTCCAGCCTCCCAGAGATCACTGCAAACGTAGATCCTCACATTGTTTTTATAATGTATTATTTCACTGTTCTATAAATTTTATAAAAACGTTTATGTTTCTGTTTTTTTATTTCTAGTATCTTATCCAAATTTTTATTCTGTATGTGTTAGCTACTAATGGCGTATTGTGTTAATGGCGTTCTCTTGTGTGTCGAAGGAGGCTTCTCCCTGTCTTTTTGCACGATCGTCAGCTGCCTGATTCATGGGTTGTTTAGCGCAGCCCACATCACATCATCTCTGATATCTTGACACTAGGGTTGTGCAAAATTGCAATTTATTGCTCGTGATACAATATTTTTTTTAAAATATTGCATGCAGTATGTTTTTTGTGTTATATTGCATCCATGACATTTTGCAACACAGTATATCGCAACCACGATATTTTGCATTGCTGCAATTTTCTTTACGAGATGTCCCGTAATATCGGAACAGCTACACTTTGCGATGTCGGGATGGCATGCAGTGCCGCGAAATATTAGTGTTTATTACACAATTTTATTTTCATTATGTACATCACCCTATGTTAAAGTGTAATATTGGGGATGTTAATTATTTTTTAAAATGTTTAGTGTTACTGAAAAGGAAGTACCTGCGAAACTAAAGTGTTGGTTATCCAATACTTTCCTTTTTGTGTTCATGTTGAAATATTTAACAGTTTGATCTTAATGCAGTGTTGGTGGCAAGCAGCATTTGCATTNTAATGCAGTGTTGGTGGCAAGCAGCATTTGCATTTGATAGTAGTTGTAATTGTGAAAGACTGAACATTTTTTTAATGATACTACATACAAAGAACATACTGGAAAACTAATTTAAATAATTTTAGCAGTAAAAAAGGTATTACTGTTGGCAGAAATTGTTTTTTTAGTGTGTTTTATGTCATACAGTTATGAACAGTTAGTATAAAGATATTGGGGCCTACCGATTACTGTGATCATACCAAACATTTTGGGCTTGTACACCAACTTGGAGGCCAGTGCTTGTAAATGTTGTGTTATGCCAGACAAAGGGTGACTTGGAACTGTCATCTTTTAGATATCTTCACGTGAACATACATCTGGTAGTGAGCATGGGTAGAAGAACATAATCAATTTAATGAGTTGAGACTCAAAAAATTGAGTCAAGTCAAACTAACAAAAGATTGACTCTTTATTCGAGAGTTTTTTCCAGCAGACATTGAGCTAATGAACATGCAAGTTGAGTCAGTGTTCTTTAAGGTTATAAACAAACAAATATTCGGACCTAACAATCACCTTTTGTGTCTCGCGAATCAATAATTTTACATTGCCAAACTCTTGAAGTTGCGCAGGAATGAAAACAATAACTGGGCTGCATGCGTTGGCACACTGTTGATGTATGTGATGCTCGGCTGTGATAAAACCTGATGATGCATAACACATGAGATATTTCAAACAAGATTGTGAAACACTAGCTTACAATTGTCGGTGGTTGTTTGCTTAATGCTTCATTTACATCTACAATAGTTTATGTTAACAGATCAATAATCGGTGTTGCTTATTTTCTGCGAAAACTGAGGCAGAAATACAAACAGAGTATACCGGTAATTAATTGTGTTAGTTTTCTGTTACAAAATTTTTCCACGTGATGATAAAACAAAATCTGTTATCATTAAAGAAAATAATATATAACGGAATTTATGATTGCCCTATTCAAGTATAAAACTTTTATGAAAATTCAGGTTTAATGCATAAACATTCCATTTAGGCAGTGATGAAAGCGGACTAATCCCTGGACGGGTGTTGAAGTACCAGAATTGTACGGTATATACTGAAAATAAACACATTATATATTTTATTATCATCAGGATCTTGGAAATGAGTGGGCATTGTATCTGCGACTTCAGTCATTTTGCCTCTCGGCAAAGTGCTTTCTCTTGCCGCCTGTGTGGCGCCAGGAATCAGTTAGCATGACAGGTAACTGTCAAGGTCAACAGGTAGATGCGGGACGGCTATATTGAGAGGTAATCACACCACACGGGAGCAAGGTTTCTGTGTTTGGTCAGTCAGTGTCACCTATGATGAGTGAAGCTCTTTATTGAGGAGGTGTCTGTAGTATTTGACACTTCACTTTGACAGGTCCCCTTGGAAGGGTCGGTCTGTTGGGCTGACAGCAAGGGACGTAGTCTTAGTTTGAGGTGAGGTCTCTTGATAATCGAGATGATGGTAGTGATGGTCTTATCAGACTGCAGACTCTGCTAGAGTAGCATTGACTGGATTACCCGACATTGATATCAGCCTTGGAGCTATGTGGAGTGTGGGTGAACAGAGAATTTAAGAGCCCAGTGTCCCCGAAGTAACTGCAGGACATGACAGCCAGAGGTGAGTATGACCGAGAGCATTTTGAAGAAGCTGAAGTCGGTAGTGGGGAAACTCCTAAACAGTATAGAGGCAGCAACACTAGTCCCTCATAGAGACATGCACTTATCTTATTTGTGATAAAACAAATTGTTATGCAAATTTCTGTTTTTTAATGTATAAAAAGAATTTTTCACATTTGAAAAATATAGCGAATTCGCTTCCAGACACTGAAAATGCCACGAAACGGACATTTCATCAGCACACTATAATCAATTAATCGAGAACGTGACTATCAATTTTTGAGAGTCTCAGGAAAAATCGATTAGTATTTGTATTTTCTTACGATTAGTCAGAACAGCTAACACAGCAGGTTATAGAGTGGTGATAAACGTGTTATTGTTCTAATGTAATGTGTGTTTATTTTGCATGTAAAAAGATGCTGAAACCACATGTTACATGTAAACAGCGGATGTTAAGAGGTTTTTAATCACTGACTTTATGCGAGTGATGTAAACACAGGCACACTTTGTAAACATTACTTTCTGAAAAGCACCAGCATCTCTGGTTGCAACTGATATCGCGCACGCCCATAAATCATCTAACTACTCTGCCCTTCTCTTCCGCCAGCTCGCGCAAGGCGGGCCAAGGTCAGCGGTGCAGACCAGCGACACACAACTATTGTTACAAAATGCCAGAAGAGCATATCCATATTGTAAGGGATGGAGGTCTTAATAAAAAAATAAAAGAACTAAATTTGATTTTTAATTTATTCACAATGTTATTATTTACAACTTTAAAATATCTGTCTCCACTACTACTCGTGTTATCCTCAGCGATAACAATATTTAATGTCTATATCAATTCTGATTTCACTCCTTATCAATGTTTCTTAANGTGTTATCCTCAGCGATAACAATATTTAATGTCTATATCAATTCTGATTTCACGCCTTATCAATGTTTCTTAATTGTTTAGTCATTTAATTCACACTTATCATTTACACATATTCAATTTGTCTATTATCATTCCATATGTCTTACACACACACATCCAGTTCAATAGTCCCACCTGTCCACTCTCCACTACCGATGCTCATAATCCACAGACTTCACTCCTGCTGGTCTCGCAAATACGGAATGCGGCATACGATTCTATGGCAAAATGTAAGGCGAAAATACCTTCAGGTGAAATTGCATTTGAGACTTTGTTTCGGAGGAATGAGCATTGAATGTATATCCCCCTAACAGTAAGAATGTAGCACCCTTCAGGATATCTTTAACCACAGACTGCATTTGCCATGTGTTTTCTCTGCAGTGTAGGCTAGCTATAACATGAGCTGGCCATGTCGTGCTGTGGGGTCATCACCTGACAAGGTGCGAGTGCACGGCAATACCACACAGTTGGATGTTGTCCATTTAAAGATACACACATATGCCGCGAGCCAAACCCAGCACACAGCAAAGTATATAAACGTTCGCTGGCATGGAAGAAAAACTAAGCATGCGAGCTTGTAAGATTTAGCACTGTCCCCCCAACATGGTCCCTGTAAGCACATTGCATCCTGTGCACGGCAGCTCAAACTGGTCACACAGGAAGGAAGTTGTTGCCAAGCTGTGTGCTATTTCTTTTTTCTAACACTCTTTCCTCTCTATGTCATTTGCTGCTCCTTCCTGCTGTCTGCTTGTGTGGCTGCTGAACTAACGCAGTTTCCTCTTCCTGGCACGTCTGCTTGTGCACAGTATGTTCGCAGCCAGCCTGCAGTTGTGTGAGGCCACAGTGATTTCTCGTACTGCTTATACTTCTCATTGCTTGGGGAATAAGTAGTTTCTCTTATACTAGTGTTTTGGTTTGGCAATTAAATGTGGGTTAAATGCTGTCGTAAGACACTAGTCATTGAGCCAAAATGTAAGGTTCTGGANTTTGGTTTGGCAATTAAATGTGGGTTAAATGCTGTCGTAAGACACTAGTCATTGAGCCAAAATGTAAGGTTCTGGAGAAGTGCCTTTCGTTGCATGTAGAGGAGAAGGGACAAAGGTTGACAGGTTTGAATATTGAAATCTGATAGGTCACCAATGTAAAATAACATAACGTTAGTCCAGAACATTTCAACAGCAATGCTNTTTGAATATTGAAATCTGATAGGTCACCAATGTAAAATAACATAACGTTAGTCCAGAACATTTCAACAGCAATGCTGCAGTGCTATCTCTATTGCAAATGGTTTAACCTCTGGGGAGATGAAGTGGAGGAAAAAACTGTGAAAAAATAAGGATTCCAAGATGTTTTCAAGGAGAATGGGCTTAACCTTCCAATGCTACTCACCTCCCACCAAGGCGAATTGGGTTTGATTCCCGGCAGGGTTGCCCCCAGATTTGTGCATGTAGGAATCGTGCCGGACAATGCCGCTGGCCAGCAGGTTTTCTCGGGGATCTTCCATTTCCCCCACCCATGCATTTTGGCGCTGCTCCGTACTCGTCTCGCTTCACCCTCATCTGCGCTTAAGACCTTGATGTTAAGAGCCACCCAAATATCTTCACTCCCCCTTTCAATGTATTAGAATTGCTGTGTGTTCTTATGATTGACATAGGCTTTATAGAGAATATAGTAAGTTGTAGTTTGTGTTGCCAGGTGAATTTCAAAATGTTTATGCCAGTCTAGATGAGAGTTCAAGAAGTTATGTAAAAGAAAAAAAAACACAAATATCTATTATCAAATTCTTCTTGAATTGGGACTGATACTCTCTGAAAGTTGTAATGTTACAGCCATCAAAAACGGACGACTCAAACTCACAACTCGGTTCACATACTTAATAGAAGTACAAAATATAAATTGAGATGCCATAAAATAACTGTTGAATATTTTCCTCCTCCGAGATTTATTCAAGTTTATGCAGTTCACATACTTCACTCGGCAGAGACACAAAACAGATTGCGATATGAGCCAGGCCGATGACGAGAACAGTGTTGCAGAGTTCATTACTAATTCATGTTATTAAACCCTGCATCACGAAAAACTTAGGAAGGCAGGAGGTAACTTTTCCTCCTGGCACTCGTANCTAATTCATGTTATTAAACCCTGCATCACGAAAAACTTAGGAAGGCAGGAGGTAACTTTTCCTCCTGGCACTCGTACAACCTACCACACTGGCGGAAGAAATTTTGCAAGAATGTTCGCCTTGAAAACAAGGTTAAAAGAAAGACTGTTGGAGTTACTTGTTAGTGTGGGCTATGTTGGTCATGTCCAAAGTTTTTTCTCTGAAGGTTGGTCATTGTTCTGTTAGGTGGTAGCAGTAGCTCACTACTGATAATGCCTCTGTGCTCTACCCCACCCCCTCGCACACTGTGCTATAAATATACACAAATAAGGGCATCACACAGCACTGCTCTTATCATGCGCTACCATCGCTACCTAAAAATACATTGCATGTTACAAAGAATCCCTTCGGACACTTGTGGAAACCCTGTCGCAACTACTTACCCACACGAGCCCAAACTGCACAGAAAATAAACAACTATTTCCAGAATGTAATTGAAAAGAATGAACATTTACGAACATCCCAAAGGCACTTATCTGTAATTCCTGATGCAACTTCCAACTAAGACTTTAGAAAAAACTAACTCTTGTCAAATACACACACTAACGTCGCCAAAATATCTGAAATACTGAAAAACAAATACATTTCCTCATAAAACAAAAAGAAAATTAAGTAAATGTTCGTAGCAAATCAGTTTTAACTGCACCATTACAAAGTGGCAGATATCACATTTGACATAACTTGGAGCGCATTTATTGTAGCAGTGATTGGTTTTGATCAAGACAAATTTGTCATAAAAAATAATGTTTCTACTTTTTTAACCAGGTGACTAAGCTAAAACTTTTTCATCTCCAAAAATTGTTGCACTGTATTCTTACAAAGTTAAGAATGGATTATGTATTTTCTGGGCATGTATATATTTGGAAGTTCAGTACATATAAAATTTTTTAAAAGAGTAAGAGGTAAGTGTATGGTACAACAAATTTGTAGTCCATATATGTTGGATGTGTTATATATATCATACACATTGTCAATATTGTATGTATCAAATATTTAATCAATTTATGTCCACAATAGAGATTAATTATACAAACAAATATGTGTGATTTAATAATTTTTGCACCACACATTCATCACACATTTTGAAAATACATTTCAGGTGTCTAACAAAATATTGTTATATTTAATTACTAGAATTTAAAAATTTAAAAAAGCACATAATAAGATGCCAATTTTATTTGAATTATTCCCGTGATATATTATGCTCTCTGCTAATATTTTGTATGTCCCAAATTTTTTAAAGCATGTATGTTAAGAGTTGTGCGAATATTCGATATACCAAATCAAAAATCAAAAATGACAACTTTCATTTTCGTTTCAGTAAGAAATTTGGTTACCAAAAGTTGTAACAAAACAAAAATTCTCCATTTCTATGAATTTTCGAGTGTTTGATGAACGTTAATTTAGTGTACTAGTAAAGAAAATTTTTGCCTATACATAAATCATCTTGTTTGTTTTCATTATTCTATAACTGAAATAACTACATAAAACTAAAATTTTAATGCAGGCAAAGATCCCCTGTGGTAAATACTCTATATTTTAAATTTTTTAGATTTGATTTTGTAACAAATTTGCTATGATGAACAACTTCTGATGTTACGAAATTTGTTTATCTTTCATTAAGGCTGAGCTCGAATGACGTAATTTTTCGTTTCAGTTTCATGAAAGTTCAAAAAATATCTTTTGTTTTCATTGTGTGAGAGGTAAAGAGTTACATTCGCACAACTCTATTGTTTGTGCTCATCCTCGAGCAAGATTTTAACCCTTAAATTGGCAAAAAAAAAAAATCCCTAATTTTGAGTTGATATGTTTTCAAGGAGCAGAAGAAAAATATAAATAAAAATCTTTAAGTTTTTGTAACAGTAAAATATAAGTTGTACCTGTTGAGTTACAATGCCACCTTGATAAAAAAAAAAGAGCTGCTCAGCATATATAAGAAAATGTAGGTATCTGTGCACACCTCCATCTAGAAACACTCAAGATTAACGTAATAAATGTGACGGATTTTGCAATGTTGATAAATATATAAGTGCTGTATTTACAGAATCCAGTGTCCAGGAAGCTGAAATTGCCTTCAAACAAGAAATTATTTCATACAAACTAAATCTTCTTTGACATATTACAGTACTCATTATGACTGATTAACCTTAGACTCATCCAACATAAAATAACAGATACAGTAGTCAGCAAATATCTCTTATAGATAGCGTAGACACAAAATATGTCCATTCATGTGGCATGTATTATGCATCCACACTGAAAATACAAGATATATCATTGGTCATTGCTTCAGCTGAAAACTGTAAAGTTTCACATTCTACAATGAAATTCCAGAAAGCAGTTACGGTGTTCAACAAACTATGTCCATGGTCAGTTTTGCTGGTGTGTTACTTTCTGACCACAAAATTCTAGATTTTAATGTGTATAAGTCATGAATGTCTNCATGGTCAGTTTTGCTGGTGTGTTACTTTCTGACCACAAAATTCTAGATTTTAATGTGTATAAGTCATGAATGTCTGTACCTTTCTATGTGTAGGTTTTAGGCAGTGTCTCAATTGGGTCAGAAAGTGCTCTCTAATGCTCTCAATCTCACATCTGTGTCACAACGATGCCGCTCTTTTGCTGCCTCTATTGCTCCAAGAGTGTATGGAAGGGCAAGAGAACAAAGTGCGTNCATGGTCAGTTTTGCTGGTGTGTTACTTTCTGACCACAAAATTCTAGATTTTAATGTGTATAAGTCATGAATGTCTTTCTATATGTAAGTTTTAGGCAGTGTCTCAATTGGCTCAGAAAGTGCTCTCTAATGCTCTCAATCTCACATCTATGTCACAACGATGCCGCTCTTTTGCTGCCTCTATTGCTCCAAGAGTGTATGGAAGGGCAAGAGAACAAAGTGCGTACTCGTTCTCCTCTTGCGTGCGGCATCTGCTGCATTTATTTACAATTGTGGGTTGAGGTTACTGCAGAAGTCAAATATTGCAAAGCCACCATATTTCAAAGTGAGTTTATTTGAATTGCAACTATTTTACTCTGCAATTATATGGAAAAAAAATTTCCTTTCAATGACGAGTGTTTATAAAACATTTCAAGAGTGTTTGACCATACATTAATTTCACCGATTACAGTTGCTTAATATTTTTAAACTACTCAAAGAAGTTGATAAATGTTATTTTTAATGTGTACATATATTTGTTGGCAATTATTTATATACAATTGTCCAAATATTGTAATTGAATTTGCTTTGTTTGGTTACCATAGAGTGAGTGCATTGTCTCACTTGGTGAGAGCGAGATAATGAGAACACCTGGGAGCCTGGGAAAATAAAGCTTACGCTCTGGGTAATGAGAGAGAGAGAGAGTGTGTGTGTGTGTGTGAGAGAGTGAGAGAGAGTGTGAGAGAATGAGAGAGAGTGAGTGAGTGAGAGAGAGTGTGAGAGTGAGTGAGTGAGTGAGTGAGTGTGTGTGTGTGTGTGTGTGTGCGCGCACACTGTCAAGAAATAGTATTCATTGTTTAAATTGAGACATGGCCTTTGTTAGTAGATTCCTGGTAGGAAGTATGGGTGTAAAAATGGAACAATTAAAATAAAGGCGTTGTAGGCTTATAAATTTTTCCAAGAAGAATAAAAATATTGATTAGTATTAAAAAATCTTACGTATCTCAAGATATTAAATAATAATTGATGTATGTTGTAAATATAGTTACTATTTCATATGTGATTTAACCCGACTTGCTTCCCATATTTTCCTTTGCTGTCACAAATTGCCCTCACCAAGAGTTTGCTCTTTCATTTTCCTGAACATTTCACTTGTTCTCACAAGTAGTTCTTGAAGCAGGAAGCTTACAATGCTTTTAGTCAGCAAACACCGAGTATCCATGGTCCTCGTGCAGCAATCGTATATTGATGAAGTGGCAACAGACTTGTTTGATGTGTGAGCAGCTGTAATGCGGCCTGAAGGACAGTGTTTGCCCTCATTATCTGATCAATGTAATGATGGTAACTGGCTGCAACATTAACGGCAATGTGCTTCGCACACACCTTGCTCGACTCCAGCGCCACAGAGACTGACGTTACATCCCTCTTAAAAGGTAGGTCATCTTCCTTCACTGCAAAACCATACAGTCATAATAATATAAAATTTTCTGTATAAGTTTTCCTTGTTGCAAACAGATGTGATGTGCAAACAAATCAGTTAAAGGTATCTTGAGGAACTTTCTCAACTGACCTCTGTGTTATTTTATGTCGCGTGCCAGCTTGGGGTGTCAGGGATTCTGGGTTTAAGTCCTGAATAAGTTATGGATTTGTGTGTCATTTTACTGCCAGTTCGAGTAAGTTAATACCATTCATCCTGAGGGTAATCAAAAGCATAAGAGTGGGAAAAATTCCTCACATTACTTCAAATTAAAAATTTCTACTTTTATGGTTTCAAAAGTTTGGCTTTCTCAGTGTAACCGGTGCCAATTTTTTTATGTTCTACCAATAATGTAAATAGTTAAAGGAAAATTTAGAATAAATTTTATATATATATATAAAATAAAATTTATTCTTTATTTTCCTTGAACAATTTACATATATACGGGATGTATCAGTACAGTGGTTACAAACTTTCAGGAGAGATAGAGTACACCTAGACGATCGGAAATCACATAGCAATGCATGGTCGGAAACGCTTTCCTGGCACGGTAGTGACCACACAAAACACAAGAAAGGAAGGACAGAAAACATGTTTATTTTCTTAGTACAGAAAAATCCAAGAAGGTGTTCGAAATAACAAACCCGGGCCGTGATGCGGGTCTCACATCTCCGGCGTATTGAAGATCTGACGTTGTTTTGTGTCGTCACTACTGCGCCAGGAAAGCGTTTCCGACCATGAATTGCTATGTGATTTTCGATCATCTAGGTGTACTCTATCTCTCCTGAAAGTTTGTAACCGCTGTACTGATACATCCTGCATGTGTATACACACATATGTGTGTGCATGCATGCATGCATGCATGCGTGTGTGAAGATAATGTGTCTTTCGTGTCTATGATGCTTTCTGAGAGACAGTATTACTATTAATAAACAAGTACTTAATGTATAGTATCAGTTGGTTGTGATGAGCACAAACTAGTAGTCTCTTTCCTAAGATGTCTAGCAACTTGATTGGATTAAGTGTACTCCATTCATAGTATAGAGCACACAGCATATCAAATTAGTATCCATGTGCCATGCATCACCTGCCAACTGCTCTATCTTGCTGCAATAATTTTGTAATCAGAGCAGCTTATGATGGGGAGATAACATCACTCTCTGACAATAGGTAACTTGAACTGGTCAGTCAGCAAGTGGGCTGCATGATGAGGTGGCAGGGTGAGTAGTGCTAGTAACCAGTCCTCACTACTGCTCTATGAACGTCCACCATAGTTCCATCCTGCCTCTACTCTCTTTTAAATTATCTAGTTCATAAGAAACGCTACATTATTTTGCTGTGACAATATCACTTTTTATCTGTGCTGCTATTTTTTATTTCCGTATAATAGGAGTTGTAAAAGTTATGATTGGGTTTGACTTCCCATGCTGTTGTNGAGTTGTAAAAGTTATGATTGGGTTTGACTTCCCCTGCTGTTGTAAAAGATATGCTGAATTTGACGTACCATATTGATTGTGTAGCATGCTCAAAGCCACTTAATTCTCTTAAATTACTAGTTGTACTCAGGGGTTGGTCTTGAGCCATTACTGTCAGCCTCCTGACCGTGTGGACAGGCTGCCCTGGTAATCGTGCAACCAAGGGCATAGTGGGGAGACGTTGGTGGATTGCCAGTCCTCCTTCACAAGCCATGAAACTGTCCAAAAGTGTGTTGAACAATTGCAGCACCTGCAGCCTGGAAAAGGCATGCTGCCTGGTGACGCTTGGGTAAGATGAAACTTTACAATCATGGTGCTATAAGGTGCAACATAGACACAGGCTGGTTACCAATAACTATGGTCTGTGCTGTGCTGTGCTGAGGGAGGTGTGGCAAACATTCTTGACATGTGTCGCTGTATTGATTGTACCTCTGTCCTAGCGGTGAACGTGTTGCTGTAAGCACCGATGAAACGGAACATCGTAAACTCCGTTCTCCGCAAGCTGGCGAGGCACTGTTTGGAGTTCAGCAAGGCCACGACTTTGCATGGACTCAAGTACATCACAGAGGAGAGGCGGCACTGGTTTGAGAGGTACCTATTCATGTCCTGTGGCAGCACGCTGCAGTTTACCACATTTATGCACATTTCTGTTGTGACAGTGATGCAGTCCATGCGTAACTGAGGCATCCTCCTTGTGGACGGATTTTTGCCTCTTGCGTTCTGCTCTTCAGCTGCAGGTCCTGTGTGGCTAGTTTCATTGGCAACAGCCACTGTAAGCAAGTTTACCATAACAATTTCCTGCAGTTTCAGTGGGGTCTTAGCACTCTATAGCAATTGTTATTGCTTATTTGTTGTTTTAAAGAACTAGCTGACAGCATTAACACAAAAACAAACAATAAGCAGTTTAAAAAAATTACTGCCAAACAAAAATTCAACAAAGCACTGTTAATAAACCAATGTTCATGAAATTATTGAATTTAAAAATGAGAAAATTCAAACCTGTGTTACATATTTTAATATAGGGTACATATTAAAATTAAGAGAAATAATTAAATTTTGAGTGAACATTAATGAGCACCTTCCAAGTAATAGCAATAAGAAATGTGCATATTAACAGATTTTTAATGGTGGTGAATTTAAAAAAAATTAAAATGAGTTGGTGTTATGTAGATTTGTTAATTTAAGTTCAGTAGTGTAAAAAAAAATTTGAATTTAGGGGCAAGAGTCTGCACTTAAAATCAATTTAAATAAAGTTTTCAAAAATTGAATTAATTGATTGTGATTGTTTTGTCAGTGTTGTGATGAGGGTTGGCCTGTTACAAGGCCTGGTGTTGCTTAGCAGTTCAGAAGGTAACATGGTGCCAACAGTAGACCTAGGTCCAAGTCCAGTTATTGTGGATGTTGCAGGGAAGCTTAGCTCCTGGTCCATCGCATGCAGACAGCAACTGCACTCCTGGGAACAAGGATGGCATTTTAAATACCCCATATGAATTGGGCATCTCTCCCCTTTCTCACTCCTCTCCAACTGTATAAAAAGGTCCAATGTACATACACCTGAGGATTGTTGTTTGCTGGTTTGTCGTAGCTGGGTTTTCCTTTTGTAATTCTGTATCCTGAGAATTAACTGTATTCCAATTAAAATGCTTTCTATACTAAGGCAAGGATAGGACCTTTTAAAATTTATCATGAGATTTGCCAACATGAAGTGTGTCTCTGCAGTACTCAAAGTAAACAATAACTACAGCTTCCAGAGACTATAGACTCATGTTTGTGTGACAAAAGGCGTGACGAACACAGCGACAAATGGAAATGAGAAGCCCTAAGTTAATAAGGCATGCTTCAAAGCATTTTTAACTAATCGAAAACAAATGAAATATCATGAAATGTTTTCCTGAGAGCTTGAAGACTAATTTAATGTACACAAAGTAGCAATTATGTTAATAATTACACAACACAAACATCATCTGTTAATAATTTACTATGTGGCAGCAAAATGTGTGAAAGTAACTATGCTTTGCTACCAGTTGTCACGCCGTCCTCATTATTATCAGTATTTGCATTTTTTGTTCAGCTGAACTCTATGGAAGCGTTAATTGCACTAGGCATTCAAAGGTTCTCGAAGGGAGGAGTCTCAAAGAAACTAAATAAATAAAGCCTTCAAAATTCAAATCAACGGGCCTTAAAATATGATTAAAGCTAGTGGATTGTTAGGTAAATAAACATATCAACAACCAGGCTTATTTCAATACTACATATGCATGCCTCAGTGCAGCTTTCTAGAGTCCAAAATAAATAAAGAACCGTAATTTAAACCCTTACCAATTAACTCAAAAATTTAATGTTTCAAATATGGCCAGCAAGTGTCCAACATTAATCTACAAAGTAAATTTGATCATTGGTCTTTTAAAGAATATGTATGTAATTTTATTAAATAATAGACTTATGTCATATTTCTTATATAAGGGGACCAGTCCACGTGTGAATTAACTTACTTTATGCATTGAAGTTACATTCATTGAATATAAATTTTGTTGAACCCATTGGACATAAAGAAGTAACAATTTATATTAGTGTTCTTAAGGTTATTTGGCTGAATGTTCTTCAGTAGAGTATATTTTTGAAAATCTTGAATCTTTTACGTTGTAACTGAAGTTAAGTTTTCTTAACAGTGCCGAAGCATGAATGTAATTAAAATAGTAGAATCCGAGATATGCTACGAAGTTTGGTNGTTAAGTTTTCTTAACAGTGCCGAAGCATGAATGTAATTAAAATAGTAGAATCCGAGATATGCTACGAAGTTTGGTAAATTGGCCAAAAGGAAGGCATTTCAATAACTGAGCATCACAGGCTTACGGCTGCACCGCTCGTAGGATGCAACTCCTTAATTCTACAATGTGATGTATTTACCAGACCGGTGTGCATTCATTGGAACGATGGAATCCTTGGTCCCACTTTCAACAAAAATGAAGCTGAATTAATCTAGGCACGAAAACGAGGGGCGGGACTTGAGAAAAGGAAGCTAGTCACTCACCTTTACGTGGGAATCCTTGAAGGGCATATTAGGCGGCAGACTTCTGCACATACTATGGCACTACANTAGTCACTCACCTTTACGTGGGAATCCTTGAAGGGCATATTAGGCGGCAGACTTCTGCACATACTATGGCACTACACTGGTACTAAATAAAGTGAGTAACAAAAAAAAAACTTATTTTAGCAGACTACATATTGATTTCTATAGAATCACGTGCTATGCACCAGAGACTTACAAAGAATGTGCAAAACGGCGGAACGGACATGGATATATTATACTGGAGAGAGATCAGGGTGTAGTTATGCAGTTGGCCACTTGATGGGCATAGTTGGGGACAAATTTAACATTTACTGTTGCTGCTAGATAGGACAAGGAACCGGGTAAATGAGCAAGTGATGGTCGGTCAGGGGTAGTGAGGAAGGGTCTCACACAGAGGGAAAAAATACTACAAGCAGTGCTGTGTAGGGGAGTGGCGGATGAAGTCTCACATGAGAGAGACCATCTGGCAGGCTGTTATCGGGGTAGGTGGAATGCGTAGAGCATGATACCAAGTGCGCAGGCAGGCAAGGCAGTGAGTTAATGTGTCTGGAACACGGGTAAGGTTGCTGTGGCTATGAACAGTCCTGGCTGGCAGAGCTACAAAACATTGCTATAATGTAGTGAAAATTCCGTGCAAAAAAAATTAAATCTTCACAGGTTAAAACTTTCTCAAATAAATTTATTTGCCCCTTAATTGCAATTAAAAAGTGTTTAGTGACTTCCAAAAATAAAAATGCCTAATGGCGGCACAGTATCTCTGTAATAAAAGTGTATCATTTTTTTTCATTAGCATGTTTTCATAAAGAGTGAAGGCTATTGACCAGTGGCAGCTCCAGGAATAAATTCAAATAAGGACACAAAGTTAGAAATTAATATATTACTTTTTTTTTTTTTTATGTAACGAGCTCTAACTACCATCTAAATACAAGTGACTTTTTACTTTTAGTAGTTTAATCATGACCCCCAAGACTACTCAAAAAGCCACAAAATTTATTGCATTCTATTATTCTAGAAATTATGTGTCTATTGTTTAGACTGGTTAATTATGTTTTTTTAACTGACCTTCTGTATACTTCTCTATCTGTTTTCTTAAATCTACCTGCCCCATCATTGCCATTTTCATTTCATTTTGCAAGTGTAGTTTGTTCCCTAAATGTTTTAGGCTGACAAAACTTGTAGTTGCTCACATATCGTCAGACCCAAAAATAACATAGGAAAAACAAAAAAAAATGTGGGTTTCCTGTAAGATCCTGTGATATCAACATGACAAAATGGCTTCATGGAATATTTTTACTCAAATTATGTGTATAGTTTCTCTTTTGGGTGTGATAGGTTTGCGTTAGAATAAGTTGTAGTCTCAAAGGGCCAAGATTTTTAAAAATTTTAATTGAAGGTCTTCTTCACTTCTTTTGCAGAAATTCTTCATTTTTGTGTCATAATTTTGGATTCAGAGTTATTACTGACAATGTACCATTGTAGAAAATTTACTTTTACGAGTTGTTTAATATTTTTGTGCTTAATTTTCATTGTGTGTTATCTGCAAGTTGTAAAAAGTCAGGAACATAGGGGCCATGGTGGCTAAGCGGTTAGCCTGCTCGCCTCCCACCAAGGTGAACTGTGTTCAATCCCCAGCCGGGTCACTCCTGGATTTTCGAATGTGGGAATCATGCTGGACAATGCCGCTAGTCGGTGGGTTTTCTCTGGGATCTCCCGTTTTCCCTGCCCTTTCTTTCCGGCACTGCTCCATACTCACCTCAATCACCCTCATCGGCTCTTAAGACCTCGCTGTTATTGTCTGTCTCATATAAGTTGGCAAGATTTTGACAACCAGTGAGTGGCAATTTTACATATTCGAAACAAACAACGCGCCATTTACAAAACCCTGTATCAGCTGATGCACGAACAAACTAAAATTAATATTACGTTGGCTATTCTGAGGGCACTGGTGATGCCGTTTTGTCCCATTTGTCTCATGGCCTAATTAATCTCTGCCCGTCTGATGTCCCGATACACTTTCATGTGGCGTCCAGTGCCATCTCTCACTATGTAGGATGACCTCCCTACCTTGGCTTTGACTGTGTACAATCCTGTCCAGCGGGATGCCAACCCGGCGCAGAAATTTCTGTTCCTATCGGACAAGAGGTGGTTTTTGACGTAGACGGTTTCTCGCAACCGGATTGCTGTAAGTTGTCTGCACTTGATGGGCATAATGTTTTCTAGGGGTTGTGCCATCTCAATTTGGTCTTCACGCTGTATCTGCTGCTGTTCTGTGCATAGCGCTTCTGTGTCTCCGCTAGTATGGCAGGCGTTTTCCCTGTTGCGGCTCTTGATTTCTGTGCTCCATCAGGTTTGTGTGTGGGTGATAGATGGGTGTTATGACTGGTTATATTTGTAATTGTTGGCACCACTACTTCTATCTTCGTCCCATGAACTGTGTCCTGTTGTCGGAGAGGATCTAGCCTGGAAATCCTCACATGGGGAAGAACTCACTCTGTAGTACAGTGCACGTAGCAGCTTGGAGTTACTGGCTGTATAGGCCTGTGTCCAACGACTAAATAAGTCCATTACACCACCACTATGAACCGTTTTCCTCAGGGTGTTCTTGGGTATGGTCCCATGATGTCTAGTGCTATCTTTTGGAAGAGGGTGTCTGGTCTGCATGGCACCTGTTGCTCTGTACACTCTGTCCTAAACTTTGACGTGGTCGCGAGGTTACCCAGGGCCGGTTTGATGTTATATTGCCCGGCGCCATAACTCAGTGGTGAGCTAATGATGAGTGTCGTCCGGCCAAAGGCCCATGGGGTCCCTGGTAATCCTCCATCAGTTGGTTGAGAGTTGTAGCTTACTTACTGTTGCACTTTTATAACTGATGACGAGACTGTAGGCCGTCTCGTACACCTGAACTAAAGAAATGCCTGCGACACAAAAGATGCCCTACATGAATTGACACTAATTTCACTTGGTTGAGCGGTTTATTCAGGCTCCTTGCTACAGTTGAATAATGTATGAATGATGTATGGTAATGGGCTCAGCACAGCACTTAAACAGTGAAAAACTCGTGGTCTTAGATTGAGACGCGATTGCCTTAAACTCTCTGGTGAGAGGGTGGTTGGCTCTCCCCTCAGTACATTAAAATAACACAAATGTTCCAGTTGACTAATATATAATTATTGTAGTGAAAATGATTGCAGCCTACATGCTGGTACTGAGGGGACTCGCGGAGTGGGCGACCGACGCCGCTGGTCTTGTTCAGGTGCTGAGACGAACTGGGCGAGTCATGTCCGCTGCAGCCACAAGTGGCGACAATCGACATCAAACACAGAATGATGAAACATTACATGTACACTCTGTTATGTGATTATGATGATGAAAAATTGTACAAATTAAATTAAACACGTTGGTGACAGCTCCATTGATTAACAAATATCCATTAATGTTAAAGTTGTGAAATGGATGGGGAATGTCGCTAGACTAAATGATATCTTACAATGCTGGAGGCCTTTATAGGCAATCTCTATTTAAAAAAAAAACATAATTAATAACTTTTATACAAATACACATAAATAAGTAATTACATTTTATCCTAAAAGTTTTTGAATTTCACTTCCGATTATGCTTATTAGTTACAGCGTTGCCAGGTGACTGTCTCCTGAAGGGATGGATGAGTCCACCTGTGTAAAGGGGTGTGGAATGCCATGCTTGATTGTCATTTATACAATGAAAAACACATCTGGCTGTAGTCCTGAATGCGGTGACTGTGTTCAATATGTTCATAAAAATTTTGTACACTACTGGACGACACTTTAGGGCACTTAACTCTTCAGCTCTGGCCTACCAGCCAGTTAGCGTCACTCGGTGGTGCGTTGCGTCGTATTCAGCTATGCGAGCTGCGAGAACGCAATGACCAATTGCCAGTGCACCCAATGGCTGTGGCTTTGGGGTAAACACTGTTTCTGAACCCCTAACCATTTATGAAAATTACCTCTTGTAATAACTGAGTAGGGCGGTCTCTTGAGTTGTGTAATCCTTGTCGGCCAGAAGGTGCAAGTTCCGTTCTTGTCGACCCGCACTCTTGGCCTGATGTAGTTGGTGCTGCCCGGTGTAGCTGGTGTAGTTGTGACTGCGGCAGTCAGAGTGGGCACAAGAAACTTGTGGATGCGTGGTTCACGTCAACTTCTTCTTGAGTTGGCAATCTATGCAGATGTGTACGCACTTTCTTGTGTCTACAGGCAGCCCTGGCCAGTGATAGAATTCGGACACGAGTATATTGAGTTTGTTCTGCATCTGGGTGGCCTGCTAGTGGATGGTCAAGGCATACCGGTACAACTACTCTGTGGCCTCGGGAGGGACGTACGTTTTCCACATTGTCTCTCCATGTGTTCTAGCCTAAATAACCCCATCCACTGCACATACATTCTCTTTTGTCTCGCATTGGCGCTGTTCCTTTAGTTTGTGAGCTGTGAGGGGGCTATCTAGTGCCACTTTTACCCATTCTTCGACCTCCGCCCAGGCTCTGTTTGGCTTTCTCATGGTGGGCCTGTTGTGTATCACGAGGTTCGCTTCTAGCGGGATTTCTCCGCTGCTTCCCTCAGCCTCCTGCCGTTTCCTCTTCGGCTGCCACATGATTTTGTAATATGCATCGTCTCTCACTACTTCCAGGATTTCGGGGTCACACGACAGCCAGTCAGGTAACTCATTCTCTAAGCCTGGTACATTTAACGACATAGCCCAGGGAGTCCACTTCTTTCTTGCGAATGCTGCATTTGGCGGGTGAAATGACTAGGTGATGGGTGGCTAAACTCTCTAGTACTAAGCTCAGGTGATGCATGTGTTCCTCCTAGCTCTAGGACCAGATGATAATGTTGTCTAAGTACATGGTCACAAATTCCCCTACCATGCCCTCCAATACATGGGCCATCATGAACTGGAATGTGGAGAGAGCCCAATTCAGGCCGGACTGCATAGCCCTGAACTGACGCCATCCATACGGGATGGTGAAAGCAGTTTTCTGCTTGTCTTCCTGGTGGGTCGGCACTTACCAGTACCCAGATTTGAGTTCTAGGGTAGAGAATACACTTGCATTCTGCACACTCGGCAAGGTTTCTTCCCCGCTAAGAATCTTTGGGGTGGGGTGCTCTCAGTTACTAGATTTAAGGGTTAGAAGCCTACACATAATCTTATCCCTTTGTCCTTCTGTACCAACACAATCCTAGAATTATACTGGCTAGCTGATAGCTATATCACACTTTCAGCATGTCATTGACTTGTTCTCTAATAACCCACTGTTCCTCGAACCCGTACCCTCGTGGTCTTTCATACAGGGGTTCCGATTTTACTATGGGGATATTATACTCTGCCGCTGTGGTGGCATGCAGTAAGTCTGAGAATGTGAATACATCCTGACAACATTATCTGAACAGTCCCTGAACTTGGTTGGCGCCGTGTTTTGCAGTTAATATAACAACACAGGTTTCATTGGTGTACATACCTAGTCCATGGTATAGACCGTGTGTCGTTCTCCGTCACTCGGATGTACCCGGCAGGTCTTTGCCCTCAATGACTGCCTCCTGCAGCCAGGGTTACCCTAATGCAATGGCTTCACGTAAGTCGTCAACTATCACGGCTGTCATGTGGTACTGTTGGTTGCAGAGTTGAATACCGAGGTGTATAGTGCCCTTGGTGGTGCTGGTTCCATTGTTGGTGGCGAGCTGTAGGATTCCCGGGTCTCGTCTTATGTCACTACTCAACACTAATTCTGGACGCACAAACATATGACTTTTCGCTGTGTCGACCAGGGCAGCCCCTGGGTTACCATTATCTTGTATTGGGAACTGGAGTAGTCCATGTGTCCATATCGCCACCAGTGAGCATAGTAGTTGATTGTACTGTCATTCACTGCACTCGTTTCATCTTCGGGGAGGTCGGTCATGGCTGAGGCTCCCCTCACTCGTCATTTCCCAGCAGGTGAGCATTTCCACCTAGGGCAGTCCCAGTACTATTGATACATTGGTGCTGGGCAGGTGTGACACTGTAAGAGTCGGGATTTTCCTTTCCACCTGCCTGTGGGTTCCTCTGTAGGTGGTGTTGAGTTCGTTGTTCCCATGATAGCATGTTGTATGGCCTCGACCCTGTCACTGCCCATGCTCCTTGTCCTGGTTTTCCTGTGGTGGTGTTACTAGTTATATGGTTCGTGCTTTTGTTGCACGTGACTCATTCGTCCATCATTGTGCGCATTCGGAACAGCTGTTTCAGTCCCCACTCAGCTATGACTGCTCACCTTACGTAACAGTCCACAGACGACCCTGGTGTATGTTTCAGGAATGGGTGGAAAATAACTTGCACTCGCAAGGTAATGTCCTCTAAAGCTTCTGTTAAATGCACATTGGGATTCATATGCCAGAATATCTGGATCTTTTTGACTGTGAACCTTTCCATTGTCTCACCTTCCCTTTGAGTTTTGCTGAAGAATTGTGCGAATCAGTTCACCCATGCTTCTGCAGCCAGGAACCGATCGCGTAGACCGTTCACCAACTTGTTCCCGGGTTACGGCTAGTCCCATGGGTCCAGGCGCATTCCAGACAATGGCCTCAGTGCTCTGCCAAATCCCTCGTGGTGACATGGCTGTTGCAGCGCTGCTGCTGGAGAGATCGCCACTTTACCTATGTGGTGCAGTGCGACAGTGGGGGGTGATAGTCCCTGCCTGTTTTCCTTGCTTGTGGTGCACATTATACAAGCTAATGCTAACACCCCTTCTCCGAATGTCACCAGTTCTGACGTGTGCGCACAACTTCAGTGTCATACTGTCATACGTGTCATGCATACTGCCGTCTCAAGTTCTGTTGCATCACAGTTTACCGCATCACACACATTACGTAGTCTTCTGGTCGTATCCACATCCATTAGTCTCTTGATCATTATGGGTTTGCGCTCGTACCCTTCCATCCGGCTGCACTTAACACGCAATGCACTATGTGATGTCACAAGCGAGCAAGTACACATCCCGTGTGGCAGCATGCACCATTCACACTTACCTTCCTTCAGTGGAGACATGGTGCATGGAGATAAATTGTTCTTGCACCCCGCAATCGCGCTGCGTAGTTGTGTTTCCGAGTGGTACTACTACCTAGTGGGGTCGTTGGAATGAAATGTGCACAAGTGCCATACCTCGTGCTCCGGCCGTGTTCTACAGTGGCGTCGCTGACCATGTGGTGGCTCGTACGTTGTNTGCCGCTAGTCGGTGGGTTTTCTCTGGGATCTCCCGTTTTCCCTGCCCTTTCTTTCCGGCACTGTGCCCTGTGTGGCATGCTGTCATCTCGTAGTCCTCGTTGGTAGATTTTTGCCACTGTGCTGGGCCCCAAGTGTGTCACCATCACCGTGATGTCATTGGCCGGCAAGGTGGTCGGTCAGCGACCACTGACATACCGAGGGGGGAGGTTAATGATGTAAAAGTCGAAGTGATTCTCGCAGGTTCCACCTAGCATATCCTGGCTAGGACAGGGGGCTGAGACCTCAGGGTGGATGGTCGATGTGACAAGCCTCGGCTGCGATACATTAACTAACTTGGCGTACTTAGTTAGGTTATCAGGATCTGCAACATAAGCTGCTATCGCCACTGTTTAGGCCGTGATGTATGCCTGGTTCCTAGCACCATGATGCAGTGCTGACTAGTAATGATACTTGCTACTTGGACAGAAACATGTGGTTCATTGGTAGTTGCATTTAAAAAGTTCAAATTACATTGTTCACACAACAGTATGATGTTACAAAAATAAAGACACAAATAACACTGACTGCCACAGCTATGAGTTTGTTGAAACATAAATTAAATTACATGTATGGACACAACATAAGCAAAGTCTGAAGTGGCCTGCCACGTGGTAGGGGCAGTCACTTGCCCACGGAGTCCGCCGTCCCCATAAACATAATAATTAAACTCCCTTGTACCTAGATGTACAAGGGAGTGTGCTGGGGTATAATGAGCTGTGATGAAACCTGTTCCAGAAAATTTACACACAGAGAGAAATACTGACGGTTACTATAAGGTTGAAGGTAGCTCGTGCCCATCGTGTTTGCGTGGGAGTTTGTACAAAACACTTTAACACCATTAACTAACAAATAAAAATACATAGTAACCCTTCTTATATTTTGATGTTTTTCCCAGGCTGTCTTGTCTTCTCAGAACATATCGGACGTCACCAGTAACATTGGCATGTAGTGTTAATTGCATTAATCACTTACCATGTGGGAGGCAGGAATCCTCGGTTGGTGCTTGTGCATGGTACCTGTTGCCTTTTGGCGGCAATGGCTGCTGGCCCAATNGGCAGATGCGTACGGCCGGCCCGCTGCTGCTCCGCTCTGGTGCACGTGTGGTGCACCATGCGCCCCTTAGAAGCACAGTCGCTGGTGGTGATGTTCCAAGGCACATGTTAGGTTCTGTTGCTGTGAATGGTGATGAATCACATTTTAGCAAATTAAGGACCTGTAATCTTAAAGGTCTTCTGAAAATAGTGTTTGTCATATTTCTCACCTCGATGTTAAGAGCCGCCCAGATATCTTCACTCATTCACTCCAAGAAAACCTGCTGCCAAGAAGCATCTGCTAGGATGATTCCAAGTAAGGGATTGAGCGAGGGTGAATAATTGGTCAGATTATAGAGGTGGTGTGAGAGGGAGCAGAATAAATAGCCAATGAAGAGCAGACTAAGTTTCTTAGAGGGAGGGGAGGGGATATCATTGAAGAGGGTTGGTGATAAGAGGGGGAGTGGAGAGAAGGTGTAAGTGGTGACAGGGATGATGGCAAGGTGGTTGATATGTAGAACCAAATAAATGTCTGATGGGTGGAGGGAAGGAAATGGGGTGAATTAAACAGCCAATACAGAATGGCTGTGATTCAGTAGAGAGCGGCTTCAGGATAGCCTATAAAAGTTTGGTGTGGGTGTGAAGGAGGAGATTCAGTTATGGGTAATTAATAGATGGCGGAGGGGTGTGACATATTAACCAAATAATAAATAGTGCTGTTGGTCAGTCGACTGCTGGTCTTCATGCCGAGAATATGTGTGCTCTGACATCTTTGTTTCGAAACCCGGACCTTCTGCTAAGCCTAATTGGTTTTTCTAAAAAAATTCTAAATTGAACCTCCTTTTTTTTNCCAGCACTGCCCCTAAGCTCGCAGGAGTGATGCAACCTGCACACAAGAATAACCTCACTTCCAGCCTCCCCTGAGAGAATGCGGTCTGCGCCGCTAAGGGAGGAGCTCTAGCCCAAAGATACCCGACCAGCCGAAGGAGCCGCAGCCGGCCTTCTATATACGTGAGCATGCAGCTCCAAAATTCCAGTCGATACTCTGCAGTTCGCTCCACCATCTCGTGTGCTAGAACTCTCTGCCTACCGTCTTCTTCACAAAGGACTACCGCTGCCTGCCAGAAGTCTTTCAAAACTTCGCCCAGCAACCCCTGAAGAAATCTTTGACCTCCCTTGCACTCACTACCACTTTGGTAGTGAACCGCGAGTCCCTTCTAGACAACAGCATAGATTAGTTAGGGTCAGTGGCTATCATAGCTATCTAGCTCTTGTCTAGTGTAGCTCCAGGTCCCCTTAATCTGGTTTAACATAGTTTACTTTCGCCAGTTACAGTTCATTGATAACTAGGAGATAGTGCAGGCCACCGTGTCTATTCCTCTGGGGAATAAACACATCATTTTACCTAACCCAGAGTAATTATCCTAGGGTGATTGTGACTTCCTTCCTCATAAGACATCAAACCTACTAAGGAGAAGCAGGAGACTGCGTCTTGAAACATATTTACCGAAACTAGTGTAGGACTGTGGGCTATTCTTAACTGGAGTTATGTACATCGTAAAACATAAGCCATTCGACGGCCACCCATACCATGGACCTGGTGCGCACATACGACAGAGCCCCAACCTTTAGGAACACACACCATGCCGTGGCTAGATATCCAGATCAGCTAACCCATACCATCCACCGCGTTGTACTTCGCCAGTTGGAGTGACGGGACTGATTCTGGTTGGCCTAGCCCTGACTCTTAGCCAGTCAGGGAACTCGTCACCTCCTCCTCCTTAATGTGATAGATTATAGTACCTCCCCGAATGCCCTTCACCCATTGCAGTGGTGCAAGATGGAGAGCTAAGAGGACAGCTACTGTCTCTAAAACTAGTCAGTTGCTCTGCAATCCAGTGTCGTCTGCCATCAGCAGCCTCTCTACAGGACCAAGCTCATGCCCAGCAACTGGCAAGGCCTCACCTCCCAGTTCTCCGTAGCTCCCTTATCCAGCCACCACAGAGGATCCCCGGAGAGCCACACCCTCTCGTGGTGCGCATTCGACTAGGACTTCCAGTGCTGCTGGGCATTCCCTGCCCTTATTTTTGGCCTGTGAGGACCACCGGAGCTGACCAGCCCAGCCAGCAGCATTACCATCACCCCAGTACAGGGTCCCAGTTCCAGCAAGCAGCAGCAGCCTAGCCAGNGCCCTTGCCTAAACCACCAGTGCTTAGAGCCATTTTCACCACACCTGACTTTGTGCCATGCCATACGGCCACTCGCCTCACCCTATACCACAGCAGGGTGACCAATAGGCGGCAAATAATCCAAACTTCACCACAGCCAGTGCCTCTGTCCCTCTGTCCCAGTAAGTTAGCCAGGGCCTCTGTAGAACCCTTGTCCAACAGTGACGTCATCGCCATTTCAGTCAACGTCACGCATTACTGTTCACTATCTTCAGTTCCCTGTTGTCCAGAACCTCAGCAACCAAAGGCCCAGCTCTAAGGTTTGTATGTTTAACTAAGGTTAGTATGGCTCAAAGGAAACGTCTTGCTCAACTGACAGTCACACAGATGTTTATGATGTTCTGAATATCAAGGTACACACACTGTCTGTACACACTTGCAAATGCTCTTTTTACCCTAATCAAATTTATTTGTTGGAAATATTTTCAGAATCGTTCCCTTTTGAATGAGAATATCCAAATGCTGCTGAGGGATTTACTAATTTAGCAAAACAAAGCACACACCTCCTAAACCAGCTATTAATTTCAGTTTGGCTGACCGTGTGAGGATAAGTATATTCTCTATAGTCCATTACAGTCCCTGTGAAGGCCCTTGCTCAGTGCAGACTGTGAAATCATCTGTACACATACAGTGAGAGACAGCATGAGAGAATGCTGAACCATTCCTGTAAACACGTAGCTTAAGGAATATCAAATTGAGCTAATGAATTATAGGTTAAATTTAACAAAAAGTTTTAACTGAAAGCTATAATTATGTGTGTCAACTGTGAGTGAGTGACGGCAGCCGAAGACGAGGCATTACACAAGTGTGTACAAGTGGAATGTGTTCGAAGGAACTGCCTGCAGCAGAGGTGATGAGAACTAATGTTTGTTGCAGGATGCTGTGGCTGGTGACATGTGGTGGGGGGTTGCTGGCAGCTGTGTACCTCATCAACTGTGTGTGGATCCAGTACAACACACTGCCAACCATCACCAGCATTGAGAGCACCCACTTCCCCATATGGAATATCCCCTTTCCGGCAGTCACCATCTGTAATGTCAACAAGGTGCACCTGTCAGCAGTACGCAGCCTCTATGCCGACGAGTACGCTAAACCCTATTGCATTCACTTGTTCATAATCCAGTTAAGTGTAGCGCTGTATGTTCCACTGTAGTAGCAAAGCAGAGTTCTGGACATTCGCCATTGTGGTGCAGATGTCTGTCATGGAAAAATAAGACTGAACACGAAAAATTACTTTTATATATATATAGACACACACATACACATATACACACGCACACGACCAAAAGATAACACATAGAAAACATCACAGGCTAGAAACCTGTTTGAAAAGTTAGTACAACACTATCAAAATATGTAGGAACAAATTGGGACAACACAACAAAGAAATGCACTCAAGCACAGTTGTTTTACCAGACATGACAGAATGCAAGCCAGGTACACTGTAAAAAAGAATATATGTACAAAGCCAGAAAATTCCATGAAGGAATTGAGTATATATATATTAGTTTTTCTCATTTAACTTTATTTTACTCGATTCCTTCATGGGATTTTCTGTCTTTGTCTTTTCTTCCTTGTCTACTGCATACTTGGCTTGCATTCTGTCACGTCTGGTAAAACTGCTGTTTTTGGTGAGAGTGTGTGTGTATGTATATATAAAATATGTGTGTGTCTATCTATATATATATATATACACTGAAGAGCCAAAAAAAACTAGTACACCTGCCTAATATCGTGTAGTGCCCCTGCGAGCACGCAGAAGTGCCACAAGACGACGTGGCATGAACTCGACTAATGTCTGAAGGTATGCAGGAGGCAATTCACACCATGAATCCTGCAGGGAAGTCCACAAATCCATAGAAGTGCGAGGCGGTGGAGCTCTCTTCTGAACAGCACGTTGCAAGGCATCCCAGATATGCTCAATAACGTTCATGTCTGGTGATTTAGGTGGCCAATGGAAGTGTCTAAAGTCAGAAGAGTGTTCCTGGAGCCACTCGGTAGCAACTTTCGACATATGGGATGTCGCATTGTCCTGCTGGAATTGTCCACGTCCGTCGGAATGCACAATAGACATGAATGGGTGCAGGTGATCGGACAGGATGCTTACGTATCTGTCACTTGTCAGAGTCGTATCTAGACGTATCAGGGGTCCCATTTCACGCCAACTGCACACGCCCCATACCATGACAGAGCCTCCACCAGCTTGAACAGTCCCCTGTTGACATGCAGGGTCCATGGATTCATGAGGATGTCTCCATACCCGTACATGTACATCCGCCCGATACAATTGGAAACGACACTTGTCAGACCAAGCAACGTGTTTCCAGTCATCAACAGTCCAATGGCGGTGTTGGCGGGCCCAGGCGAGGCATAAAACTTTGTGTCGTGAAGTCAATAACGGTATACGAGTGGGCCTTCGGCTCCGAAAGCCCATATCAATGATGGTCCGTTGAATAGTTTGCAAGCTGGAACTTGTTGATGCCCCAGCATTGAAATCTGCGCCAATTTGAGAAAGGGTTGCACATCTGTCACGTTTAATGATACTCGTCAATCGTCGTTTGTCCCGTTCGTTCACGAGCTTTATCCGGCCACAGCGATGTCGAAGATTTGATGTTTTACCGGATTCCCGATATTCACGGTACACTCGTGAAATGGTCGTGCGCGAAAATCCAAATTTTATTGCCACCTCTGAGATGCTTTGTCACATATCTCGTGCACCGACTATAACACCACGTTCAAACTCACTTAAATATTTATACCCTGCCATTGTAGCAGCAATAACCTATCTAGCAACTTTGCCAGACGCTTGTTGTCTTATATAGGTGCTACCGATCGCATCGCGTTACTCTGATTGGTTCCATACTCTGTTATTTGCATAAGCACGCATATACCAGTTTTTTTGGCTCTCCAGTGTATATCAACAAACACTTTACCAGTTTGAATTTAACCAATCTGCATAACAAATTGATAAAAGGAAGTATACATACATCTCGAAGAACTTGTTTACAAATTTAGTGTTCTAACCTAAAATCCAAACCTGGTTGTTTTCGCTAGACGTGTTGGCACAATAGCAGTTTCATGTTGGGAACTTGGAGATTGTCTGTGTGCAGTCAGTAAGATCAGTCTGCCTAGTTTTTATCCTATGACACAAACCTGCAACTGTAGCTACACAAGGATGAAAAAAACGACAAATTTAATAGATGTGATGTCACGTCCGGTTCAAAGAAACAGCACTTTTGGAGTTTTGCTTGCTTGGAATGCATAAGGAAAGAACCTTATGTGTTTGGTATTAAAATGTTTTCAGAATGGTAGAACAATTGCTCATATTTACAAATATCTACCGAGGTTCGAAACAACTCAATTATTGTTTCTATTCTCACTATTAACAACAAATTAATAGAAAATTTTCGAAATTGATATGAAAAGTATGATTATAAATAATTATTACTGCCTTCATATACATAAACAATATCGGTTTGATTATCCATGACAGATGTTTAATAAACAGGAATTGATATAAACNTTGATTATCCATGACAGATGTTTAATAAACAGGAATTAATATAAAGTACACATTTTTAGTATTTCTATCACTCAATATATTTCAAAAACTTTTTGTTGTGCTTATAAACACTTGTAACTCCTTGCAAATGTTGTTTATAATGTATGTAGTAGACTAGTTGTTCGGTAATTTTATCACCTCTCTAAATTTTCATCATGCAATAATAACACATTCTATAATTTGCATCATTCCCTACTACGATAAGATGACCCCTCACACTGCGAATTTTTATTTGGTAGGCATTACTTCAAAGTTTTTCTATAAACAGGTAACCTCAAAAACAAAACGACATTTCCACTTTGACTAAAAACGTAGGTTAATTTACATGTACAGACTAAATATCTGCTTCTGTTAGAGATGCAAAAATCTGATGTATTGTACACATATTACATTTTTTTTTTTGCATAAGTTTGTTGAAATCCTATATATATTTGTCCATTAATGTAATAAATAATGGTGTATTGTTCCAAAACCGGCTGCGGGCAGTAGAAATGTAGTTTATGTGGGCATCCTAAAACCTAAGCGAACCCCATATTTTTGGAACCAAATCGTTTCCGATACCTATTTCAAGAACTGCCGGAATCGAAGAACCAAATTGGAATACTTACATCACTCCTGCATAATGATAACTGGACTGTTTATTCTGACCAAATTGCAAACTTAATAGGTGTCTTTGTTACTTTACTGCTCTGAATGAGGTGGTGCAGTGGCAAACAATTGGACTCTCATTTGAAAGGACCCAGGTTCTATTTCTGGTCTGGTTATCCTAGTTTTAGTTTTCTTAAATCACTCCAGGCAAGTGCTGGGAGAGTTCCTCCCTAGATCGTGCTTCTCTGAGCAACTTGATTTGTTTGTAATTACCTCAATGTTAAGATGTTAAGTCCCATCCACATATATACCTACATACCGAAATACATTATTGCATCATTCCTGTCATGGATAGATGTAGTGATACAGCCCAGCATGAAGTCGTAGCAATTTTTTATGCTGTCCTATGAAAGATGGTCCAGATGCTGCAGACTCATTGATGGCTGAAGCTGCCATCCATCTGGCCACGTACATGTTCTGTAGGCAACAAGTCTGGAGACCTGGTTGGACAAACAAGGGTGTCAACAGCAGAAAGGTGTCCTGGGAAACCTGTGTAGTTTGTGGGTGGACATTAATCTGTTGAAAAAATCCTGTTGGAACTGTGCCATAAAGGGAAGCACATGAGACCCAAAAAAAATCTTGAGAAATTACCACTGTGCTGTCAGTGTTTCATTACCACTCCCAGAATTGTAATACAGTAGATTGCTTCCCACATCATGCCACCATAATTTCTACTGGGGTGTCAATAACTCTGGTTTTGTGTATTGCCCAGTATCCCTCTATACTTGACTATGGTTGTCATTCATGTCCAGGCAAAACCTGGATTTTCACTAATGATGATGCACCACCGTTCCTCAGCTCTCCGTACCATACTGTTATTATAAAATTGCAAAGTTGTTTGGGTGACACATAGATATCTTGCTAGGAAGGGCTTGAAAACTTATATGGTTTCCAGACGTCCTACCTGGTCATGTCCTCTTTTTGAGGCCTTGTAAATTGTCCGGCCAGGTTTTACATAAAAAATAGAATGTCCTCTTTCCTAATTGAAGTGAAAGATAACAAAGTTTATTACTTTCTCGGTAGTTATTTTATGCCCTCAAACATTTAGTAATGGTGCCATCTAACTTACGTGCAAATTTTCGGAAGAATATTANCGGTAGTTATTTTATGCCCTCAAACATTTAGTAATGGTGCCATCTAACTTACGTGCAAATTTTCGGAAGAATATTAACGATTCTTATCTTTATTAATGCTCATGTTTTTTCTTGCCTGTTTTGTTATTTACATGTCCAAATTGAAAAGTGCNAACGATTCTTATCTTTATTAATGCTCATGTTTTTTCTTGCCTGTTTTGTTATTTACATGTCCAAATTGAAAAGTGCCTAATCTATCAAAAAAAATTTACGATTATTTCCTAGTAAATAGGAACCTGTTAGAACAAATAAAATAGTCAAATAAATACGATTGAAATGTATCTGAACCTGAAAATATGTACAAATAATTTTTTCTGTGAATAATTCTATATTATTTTTTGAAAAATATTCTTTGGTGCCCACAAACTAAATGGAATTGGCTTTCATAAGCAAAGTGAACATGATTATCACTTTATCTGATTACAAAAATTAATATTTTGTAATACTTACTTAACATCTACATGGAACCAAACTTTGAATACAATTTTGCATGTAATTTTTTTTTTAACTGATCTGCAAACATAAGAAACTCATTTTGTATATTTCTATTGTAAAATTATGCCCCTTCTTTTTATATGACATTTTCTTACAAGTGTCCTCTTTTTTTAATGGCAGTTACTTGAGCATGTCTTCTTTTTGAGTACCAATTTCTGGTAACCCTACTCATAAACAAGACACAATAATTGTCTGCAAAATTCCGGTTGGCTCGTTACAATGATCAACAATCAATTTCCCGGCTTGACCTATAGGTCGGGTATTACAATACATGGGCACACTGTTGGACTCAGCAAACTTAATGTGGCCTATGCCAAACATACCTATTTTTGCAACATGAGGTGCAGCTTAACCAATGTAAAAACTGCACAGCTGTCACAACACAGCGCCGAGTTCTACGATTACTCGAGCCACTGTAGCTGGCAGCTGTCCTCAACCTTGACTCGGTGAGTGAGGAAATTTCGCAACTACTCCGCACACAATGGGCGTAATGAAATTTTACATGCTACAATATTACAATGTATGGTACATTTTCAGTGTGTTGTGTCATTCTGTTATATGTTCTCTGACTTAATACCTTACTTGGAATTATAGGTATGTTACGTATGTGTAACATATGTAACATTATTTACGTTTTTTAATTTAAGTTATTTTTCAATGTGGTTATTTTATTATACCTAGTAGGTTTTTGAAACGACATTCAAGTGTTTGCAATGGTGTATATCTCATAATTGTTCAAACTATCAATTACCCCCATTGCAAGAATCATTCAAACAAAACATTGCCTGTGATTATGCCGCTTATGTATATTTCTTGCTGGGTCTGGCTTCATTATGGCAGNATCATTCAAACAAAACATTGCCTGTGATTATGCCGCTTATGTATATTTCTTGCTGGGTCTGGCTTCATTATGGCAGAAAGTATAGTATTATATGAAATTTCATTATTGCAAAATTGAGCACAGTTTGTGTGGACCACACGCGGGCTGCAGTTTTTTTCTATCTTGCAGGGGCCTCAATCAAACTCTGAGAGAGGAAGAATACCTCGGCTTTGTCCAGCAGTTGGCCGAAATCATNATCATTCAAACAAAACATTGCCTGTGATTATGCCGCTTATGTATATTTCTTGCTGGGTCTGGCTTCATTATGGCAGCAAGTATAGTATTATATGAAATTTCATTATTGCAAAATTGAGGGAACAGGAGCGAGTACAGTTTGTGTGGACCACACGCGGGCTGCAGTTTTTTTCCATCTTGCAGGGGCCTCAATCAAACTCTGAGAGAGGAAGAATACCTCGGCTTTGTCCAGCAGTTGGCCGAAATCATNCATCTTGCAGGGGCCTCAATCAAACTCTGAGAGAGGAAGAATACCTCGGCTTTGTCCAGCAGTTGGCCGAAATCATCCAGCCGGAGCAGGCCAGCACATTTCTGGAGCTGGAGAAGGTTCTGCGTAAGCACAACCTCACCATGGAGACGCTCATGCTACAGGTGTGGTTCCTCTCTGTTTCCGTGTTGCAACAAACCACCTGCAGTGCAGTCGTTACTCTAGCAGCAAAACTTACATCATAATGCACGTTGTGTGATTATATGCATTTGATTTTCCAAAAGTGCTTCTCTNTACTCTAGCAGCAAAACTTACATCATAATGCACGTTGTGTGATTATATGCATTTGATTTTCCAAAAGTGCTTCTCTGAAAAGACGTTTGCTTACGTACAGTCGGATTGCTAAAACAGTTTATCTGCAACAAAGTAAAGAAAAGTACAGTCAACTCTCGACAATATGACCCCAGAACTAANTAAAAAGACGTTTGCTTACGTAGTCAGATTGCTAAAACAGTTTATCTGCAACAAAGTAAAGAAAAGTACAGTCAACTCTCGACAATATGACCCCAGAACTAACGACCCTTTCAAAATAACAACCTTATTTTTGGGGGGAACCACAAAAATTTTGGTTAAAAATGTGAACAAATTTGAAGGGAAGAGGCTGAAAAATAAGTTTATTTAATTAATTTTGGTTGCAAGGAGTTGCGATTTACTTCGTCACTGCTGTACGACTCGGAAGAAATAGAGACTGTCCTTCTAACCCTTTACTGTCCTGCCTGAGGGGGAGATGGTTGAAAGGCGGGAGTAGCAAACTCCCACCTGGTTTCTTATTAAAATAGTAATTTTGAATATTACAGAGCTTTTAAATAACCACCAATAAGCCCACGAGTGGACTCGATGGTGGATATAAGAATGTTTACATTGGTGATGTTGATTCTAAATGCCAGAAGTTGTTGCTTAAATCGCGAGACATCGTGAGGGCTACGTCCAGGAAGGAAGGTTTTAATTAAGTTTCTTAAAATATTCCCCATTCCAGCTACTGAAGGTGACTGGTAATTAAAAATTCAGTAGGAAGGTGTTTTTCTATAATAATCAAGTAATCTAAGTTTTGGTTTTAAAATTTACATTGANAATTAAAAATTCAGTAGGAAGGTGTTTTTCTATAATAATCAAGTAATCTAAGTTTTGGTTTTAAAATTTACATTGATGATGTTGTTCAGTAAGTTAGTTGTAATTTATATTACATTTTTTGCTTGTATGTGTGAGCAACTCTGACGAGCGATGGATTTTTGTTACAGAAACTTCTTTTAAGTAGGTTTTATTCGCGTAAAATCGCTGAGGGCGTGTATTTATTACTTGGAAAACAGTTATTTTATATTTGTAGGTAAGTATTTATACGCAAAAGTATTTAGAATTACTAAAATCGCTTGAAAAGCGAGTAGGAAATAGTAAGTTTTAGTTTTACGAGTTGGAAGCTCTGTGATTGGCTGAGAGGTCCTGCCAATGGCGGGGCCTCTGCAGCCGCTCACAAGATGGCCGCTCTGTTGTGATCAGCGTGGAGACACTTGGNGGTCCTGCCAATGGCGGGGCCTCTGCAGCCGCTCACAAGATGGCCGCTCTGTTGTGATCAGCGTGGAGACACTTGGGATTTCTCGAGTTTTGTCGGGAAAATTAAAAGTTTAATTACAATGGCGCAAAGTGGGTGGAACAAAGTCTTATAGTATTTATGAGGTGCGAAAATGCTTAGATTTGATTTGTATGACCTTTTATAGGTTAACAAGTTAATTTTGTAAAAATCAATAAATTTTTAAAAAAATTTCTGTGAGGTATCAAGAATTAGGGAGATCTTTTAAAAGCTTTTGCTTAGTTTAGAANGGTCCTGCCAATGGCGGGGCCTCTGCAGCCGCTCACAAGATGGCCGCTCTGTTGTGATCAGCGTGGAGACACTTGGAATTTCTCGAGTTTTGTCGGGAAAATTAAAAGTTTAATTACAATGGCGCAAAGTGGGTGGAACAAAGTCTTATAGTATTTATGAGGTGCGAAAATGCTTAGATTTGATTTGTATGACCTTTTATAGGTTAACAAGTTAATTTTGTAAAAATCGATAAATTTTTAAAAAAATTTCTGTGAGGTATCAAGAATTAGGGAGATCTTTTAAAAGCTTTTGCTTAGTTTAGAANAATAAATTTTTAAAAAAATTTCTGTGAGGTATCAAGAATTAGGGAGATCTTTTAAAAGCTTTTGCTTAGTTTAGAATAACAATTATTTAAGAAAACAAGAGTGTTACTTAATAATTGTTGTAACTTGACTGCAGAGTGCAGCCAGAGTTATTAAATTGATTGAAAGGACTGCAATCAGCTAAAATCGGTTATATTCACGTATTTGTCGCTCGTCAGAGTTGGTGTAAATGTTTTAAGAATGCCAGGAGTTTCCGGAACGGTTTAGAAAGGAGATATAATTTAGTCCACATTCGGAAAAGAGCTGAGGGCTTCTAAGAGAAGAAAGGTTTTTTCCTGTGGTGAAGTTATTGATTGGCATCTTGCCATATAATGTCGGAAATGTGTCAGGATGGCTGAGAAATTACACTCAGACAAGAACCGCATAAGCGACCTCAAGTCTTGGAGTGTCTCTCCCAGTCTTCCAGACACATTTTGAGGTACAGGCTTGCGAGACTGGAAGCCGGGCGGGCACTGTGCGGGTTTTCCCTGCGTGTCAGAAGGTACAGTGGGTGTAGGTACTGCAGCTGCTGGCCGCTGAAGGCCGATCGATGCCTGTGCATACGAGTGGCTTCTAGGCAGATTTCGTGCGTCTGAAATTTTCTGATATTGCGCCAAGTTTTGAGCCGGCGCTGAAACTGGCTTAGGTTTTTGTTGCATTTTGGCTTTGATCTTGTCTGCCTGAATTTGTCTAGTNTTTGAGCCGGCGCTGAAACTGGCTTAGGTTTTTGTTGCATTTTGGCTTTGATCTTGTCTGCCTGAATTTGTCTAGTGTGCACTGCTGCTTCCAAAAATTTGGGGCAGAGTTTAGATGTAGATTGTTGTGTTACCTGGCAATTGCAACAGACCGGAATACTCTCTAGGTTCTGGCATATACCTGCATTGTGTGGCCCAGCACATTATTACCTTAAACTGAGGTGACAAAAAGTCATGGGATAGCAATGTGCAAATATACAGATGGCAGTAGTATCGTGTACAAAATGTATAAATGGGCTGTGCATTGGTAGTCAAGTGATTCATGTGAAAAGGTTTCTGACGTGATTATGGCCGCACGACAGGAATTAACTGACTTTGAACGCGGAATGGTAGTTGGAGCTAGACGCATGGGACATTCCATTTCGGAAATGTTTTGGGAATTCAACATTCNCATTTCGGAAATGGTTAGGGAATTCAACATTCCGAGATCCACAGTGTCAAGAGTGTGCCGAGAATACCTCATTTCAGGCATAACCTCCCACCATAAACAACGCAGTGGCCAACCACCTGCACTTAATGACCGAGACCAACGACGTGTGCGCAGAACGGTCAGTGTTAACAGACAAGCAACACTGCGTGAAATAACAGCAGGAATCAATGTGGGATGTACAACAGACGTGTCCGTTAGGACAGTGCGGCGAACTTTGGCTGTATTGGACTATGCCAGTAGAAGACCGACTCAAGTGCCTTTACTAACAGCACGACATCGCCTGCAGTGCCTCTCCTGGGCTCGTGACCATATCGGTTCGACCCTAGACGACTGGAAAACCGTGGCTTAGTCAGATCAGTCCCGATTTCAGTTGGTAAGAGCTGATGGTAGGGTTCGAGTGTGGTGCAGACCCCACCAATCTATGGACCCAAATTGTTAACAAGGAACTGTGCAAGCTGGTGGTGGCTCCATAATGGTGTGGGCTGTTTGTACATGGAATGGACTGGGTCCTCTGGTCCAACTGAACCAATCATTGACTGGAAAGGGTTATGTTCAGCTATTTGGAGACCACTTGCAGCCATTCATGGACTACATGTACCCAAATAACGATGGCATTTTTATGGATGACAATGCGCCATTTCACCGGGCCACAACTGTTCGCGATTGGTTTGAAGAACATTCTGGACAATTCCAGCGGATGATTTTGCCACCAAGATCGTCCCACATGAATCCCATCGAACATTTATGGGACATAATTGAAATGTCAGTTCGTGCACAAACTCCTGCACCAGCAACACTTTCACAATTATGGACGTCTATAGAGGCAGCATGGCTCAATATTTCTGCCGGGGACTTCCAACGAATTGTTGAGTCCATGCCACGTCGAGTTGCTGCACTTCGCCGGACAAAAGGAGGTCTGACACGATATTAGGAGGTATCCCATGACATTTGTCGCCTCAGTGTATATACCTGTCCTTACCAAACACAGCATACAACTATGGAAATCTGGATCAGGATGTTCAAAACTAGCAGAACAAACATAACCACACTAGGGAAACTCGTTAGAATATAGTACTATCAATAAATAATGTAGCCGAATACAGTGATTAGTTGAATGAAAATAATTATTTACTTACGGCAAAGATATTTTTGCATCATCAGAAATACTATGGATGTAGCAGAAAATTCAATCTCATTAAAGTGTGCCAATTTTTTATTCAATGAAAATCAAATTTTAGGTGTGTTTCTCAGATAACAGGTTAGGTAAATATCCTTAGCATAGTTAGCCTCCCTTGTAACATAAACTTCAGAAATTAACTTAACTTAGATATTTTCAAAATAACTGCAAATCACATTTAAGTTGAAATAATAAAAAAATGTACTCCATTCAAAATTCACTTGCGGTAGAGTCTGTGAACCTTCCAATTGCGTGGTTTCACGACTGTAATAAAATAGGTAAGTCGGTTACATGCTGAAAAGCAGAAAAAAAAAAAATGGCATCACAGAAGTTTTTTAAAATTATTAAATTAATTTTTGTCTCTGTGCTCCTGGAAAATTATAATTCACTTATATGCGATTTTTTTTTTAAATTCTTGATGCTCTGGAAAATCTTGGACTCGCTGACCAGTTAGCACCCTCCAGGATGCTGGGGACATCTTCTCACCATCTTCCCTGTAAGGCTCACGAGCCTAGCGTGCAGAAAATTACAGTCCAGCTGCACACACGTGCAACGCAGTAGTACATATTTTATTGTACTAAATTGATCTCGCGTGCATCGTCCGGAACAGGCTTTCTTCTCTACATCGACCAAACACGTCTTCGCCGCATCGGGATGACACCATGCATTCCCTGAGACACTTTGCCGATGGGCCCTCAGCCCGCAGCTGTCACAGCTCATGAGTTCCGTGGTTTTTCCCTGGCAGTGGGGTTGTTGACGTGGCTCAGGTTGATTGTGGCTGGTAACACTGAAAATGGCTGGCTGACCTGCTGCGGCGAAAGTGAATGATGGATGTGATGGATCATGACACAGCGCACACTGGTAGAAGTTTTCAGTATCTACAACGGCAAGTTCCTACTGTGTCACACGCTTGTCATGATACAATTTGTGGCACCGAGTGCACACAAGGATGGCTTGACTAAGTCCATCACACAAATGTACAATGCTGCATTTTCGAATGGTTCGCAGAAATTTGGTAGGTGCAGTTGGGCATTTGTTCAAAATTGCGGACTTGCAGCCCAATGTGTCACGTACAGGTTCTATGGTACCATAGACCCGATGAATACTCCCTTCGCGGTCACACAAATTGGCAGTTTGGCCTATGGTGGTACCCGCTACTGCCTTGGAACACTGTTCAAGGTTGATGCTGTTAATTTCCTCGCACATTCGCTGTTTTTCCATGGGGTTGTCACACTGACAGGTGCTAGATTGAAATTGCACTAACATGAATTAATACGTCCGTTTTTAACTCGAGATGAAAGTGACGTGAACCGCGCGTTCACGAGCTCCTTTGTGCCCACTCTGACTGCCGCAGTCGTGTCCACTACACCAGACACACCACACCGACGGGATTGTGGGCACAAGTGAGAGTGTTCATAATAGCATCAGTGTATTCAATCAGGGTATCTAATTGCATCAATGTTATTAATTCCATCAGTGTTAATAATTGAATCAGGGTATTTTTTCATTGTTATTAATTGTATCAGTGTATATAATTAATATCGTAATTGTCATCATGAAAGACAGTCGACACAGCCACAGCCAGTGACATTTGACACTGTACACTTAGCAATACTGTGGCTGGTACAATGGAAACGTTTAGGATTAATATAATAATTTTTATTGTGTATTTGTATAAGGAAAAATTATGTTGTCTTAGGTTAATTTAATTCATTTCACTTCCATCTCATAATTATTTTTTTTAGTGCTTCATTGTTTTGTTGCTTGGCGTCGGCTGCGCTCGGGTAGCGGAAGCCGGCCCATGCTTCCGCCCAGTTCTCTTTAGCACTTGAACGCATCAATACGTGTAAATCTCTCGCTCCGCAAAGACCCTCGGTGCCGACATCTTAAGCTGAACTCGTATTCACTGCAATAGACTTCACTTCATAAACCGGATCATTTATTTTATTTGTTGTAGCGCCGAGGGGAGAGCAACCTTATTCTCATCAGAGAGTTGTTAAGTGCAGTCGCGTTTCACATTGTAAAGCCACGTGGTCGCTTGCAGTTCCAGGCCGTTAAGGCCACGTGTTTTGTACTAAAGTTGTGTGTGTTCGTTACGGATTCGCAAGGAATAAATAACTCCACAAGCATCGTGTTTCATTTGTAATTTGATTAAGGTGTGCGAGGCGGCCTACAGCCTCGACGTCATATCTGATGGAGTGTTAACCAGAGTCCCCTAGGCTGTCGACCGAAACGACCCTCATATCATCAGCTCTGGTAACGCCATGCTTCAAGTTGGCTTTCCCAACTAGGAACGAGTATTTCTCCGAGGCATTGCTTGACCATTTCAAGACACAATGTTAACATATTACAGACCCCTTGCAAAAGCTTTGATAAATGGGGTCCACAGAAGATTTTAAGAGATTTTACAAAACCAAAGGCTGACTCTTGCTGTAGGCCTAATACCTTCTCTGAAGTTTGAGTGGATCTCTGATACTACAGAACAAAATGATGCGCTTAAAGTGTTAGACGAGGAAGCTGCATTAGCTTGTAATGTAGCTTCAACTACTTCAACTGCAACTGTAAATAAAATGTCAGGAATGCAGCTAAAGATTATAAAAGTGATAACAGTGAAGTTTCTAGGTGCATGGCTCTCAATGACGACAATACAGACATATTTTTATTAAATTTAACACAGGTTTATCATACAGTGCACCGGTTGAAAGGCTTTTTAGTGTGGGAAAAGATTTGTGTTCTTAGAAACGAGGTCACATGGAAGAAAAAATTTCAAAATGCAACTATTTTGCAAAGTGAACAAAAATTTATTTTAAAATTTTAAAAATAATTATTTTTAGTCAGTTAGGGCACGTGAACTAATACTGCATTTCCGCATAGGCTATCTTTATTCCTATTTCAAAGCACAGTTCGTGGCATTTTTGTGAATGTGTGCAAGATAATATTAAAATATTGCAGTTGCATTTGTGAAAATTTTAACCCATATTTTTTTTACAAACAGAAAACTTGGTAAGTTTGTTAGGTAAGTCAAGTTTCTCATGCAGAATCACAATTACTCCAATATTGTGAATTACACTAACAATATTATTTCTCTCTGTACTTGTAATTTCTCAATAAAGTTCTTTGCTAATTTAAGTTAAAGTCTAATCATTTGAGTTTTGACACTGATAATACAGTTAAACAAAAATTGCATATTTTTGATTACATTTTGATTAGTAATGGAGTCATATTCATACAATTCAAACTGTAATATTTCTTTGTTTTGGCATTTACCCATGCTACTGCAATTGGAGTTTAATTCGAGAGCATGCAGGTTATTGTAATTAATTACTATTAAAATCAGTAATTGTAATTATTTATACTTTTTTAAAAGTATTTGTAACTAAGCCCAAATCCAATTGCCAGTATTTTATCCACCACTGATTGTTACACTTACTTTTGTATAAAATATCGTATACACTTTTGTAAAGACTATTCCTTGTTTGACTTTAATCTTGATTGCCTTAACATATTCAAGTGCATAATTTATTATTACTGTAAGCTAATATCAAAAGATTTAAATATTCCTTTATCCCACCATAACATACATTGCTCACAAATCTTCTTTCCTGCTTCTTGTGGCTTACAGGCCTGTGATGTTTTTGGTTTGCTTCTTTCTACTTACACAATTTGTTCCCTAAATATTTTCCCTTATCTAATTATTACAAGACATTGAGTGTTTCACCGTTGTTGATCACTTTTTGACCGTAGACTGTTTTGAAAGTAAGTCAACGGGACTCGCACACAGAAGCTTGCCGAGAACAGCCGCGGGGAGACTGTGCTCGGTGCGAGGGTGTGTGACAGGCAGTGGTCTGTGTTCCAGTTGACGCAGCCATGCTCCTCCCTTCTGGTCAAGTGTAAGTGGCGTGGACAGCTGGTGCCGTGCGACTCTCTCTACTCCATGCACAAGTCCGATGCAGGCTTCTGTTGCTCCTTCAACTATCATCCTCCGGACAAGGCAGCCAGGTACTGTCATCATGCGGAGTGGTCGGGTGGTCTAACCATGTGCTCGCCACACTAATGCGATGGAAACAATTAAATCCTGGGGTGTCAGTTAGGCTGCAACTAACACAAGTATGAGCAGACACGTCAAGTTAGCATGGAGTGTTCGGCCAGAATGGCTGGCAGGCACAAGCGACCAACTGTACTACATTCCAACACACTTCTGCAGGATGCACTGCTATCAGGATCACACTGCACACCTGTGTATGGCAAAGTTACACTGATTACTTTTGCCAGATTTATTGGCAGTGCAGTTGCAGAACACAAGAACAATACATTACCGNGTCCATGCCACGTCGAGTTGCTGCACTTCGCCGGACAAAAGGAGGTCTGACACGATATTAGGAGGTATCCCATGACATTTGTTGCCTCAGTGTATATACCTGTCCTTACCAAACACAGCATACAACTATGGAAATCTGGATCAGGATGTTCAAAACTAGCAGAACAAACATAACCACACTAGGGAAACTCGTTAGAATATAGTACTATCAATAAATAATGTAGCCGAATACAGTGATTAGTTGAATGAAAATAATTATTTACTTACGGCAAAGATATTTTTGCATCATCAGAAATACTATGGATGTAGCAGAAAATTCAATCTCATTAAAGTGTGCCAATTTTTTATTCAATGAAAATCAAATTTTAGGTGTGTTTCTCAGATAACAGGTTAGGTAAATATCCTTAGCATAGTTAGCCTCCCTTGTAACATAAACTTCAGAAATTAACTTAACTTAGATATTTTCAAAATAACTGCAAATCACATTTAAGTTGAAATAATAAAAAAATGTACTCCATTCAAAATTCACTTGCGGTAGAGTCTGTGAACCTTCCAATTGCGTGGTTTCACGACTGTAATAAAATAGGTAAGTCGGTTATATGCTGAAAAGCAGAAAAAAAAAAAANCTTCCAATTGCGTGGTTTCACGACTGTAATAAAATAGGTAAGTCGGTTATATGCTGAAAAGCAGAAAAAAAAAAAAATGGCATCACAGAAGTTTTTAAAAATTATTTAATTAATTTTTGTCTCTGTGCTCCTGGAAAATTATAATTCACTTATATGCGATTTTTTTTTTAAATTCTTGATGCTCTGGAAAATCTTGGACTCGCTGACCAGTTAGCACCCTCCAGGATGCTGGGGACATCTTCTCACCATCTTCCCTGTAAGGCTCACGAGCCTAGCGTGCAGAAAATTATAGTCCAGCTGCACACACGTGCAACGCAGTAGTACATATTTTATTGTACTAAATTGATCTCGCGTGCATCGTCCGGAACAGGCTTTCTTCTCTACATCGACCAAACACGTCTTCGCCGCATCGGGATGACACCATGCATTCCCTGAGACACTTTGCCGATGGGCCCTCAGCCCGCAGCTGTCACAGCNTTCGCCGCATCGGGATGACACCATGCATTCCCTGAGACACTTTGCCGATGGGCCCTCAGCCCGCAGCTGTCACAGCGCATGAGTTCCGTGGTTTTTCCCTGGCAGTGGGGTTGTTGACGTGGCTCAGGTTGATTGTGGCTGGTAACACTGAAAATGGCTGGCTGAGCTGCTGCGGCGAAAGTGAGTGATGGATGTGATGGATCATGACACAGCGCACACTGGTAGAAGTTTTCAGTATCTACAATGGTAAGTTCCTACTGTGTCACACACTTGTCATGATACAATTTGTGGCACCGAGTGCACACAAGGATGGCTTGACTAAGTCCATCACACAAATGTACAATNGTCATGATACAATTTGTGGCACCGAGTGCACACAAGGATGGCTTGACTAAGTCCATCACACAAATGTACAATGCTGTATTTTCGAATGGTTCGCAGAAATTTGGTTGGTGCAGTTGGGCATTTGTTCAAAATTGCGGACTTGCAGCCCAATGTGTCACGTACAGGTTCTATGGTACCATAGACCCGATGAATACTCCCTTCGCGGTCACACAAATTGGCAGTTTGGCCTATGGTGGTACCCGCTACTGCCTTGGAACACTGTTCAAGGTTGATGCTGTTAATTTCCTCGCACATTCGCTGTTTTTCCATGGGGTTGTCACACTGACAGGTGCTAGATTGAAATTGCACTAACATGAATTAATACGTCCGTTTTTAACTCGAGATGAAAGTGACGTGAACCGCGCATTCACGAGCTCCTTTGTGCCCACTCTGACTGCCACAGTCGTGTCCACTACACCAGACACACCACACCGACGGGATTGTGGGCACGAGTGAGAGTGTTCATAATAGCATCAGTGTATTCAATCAGGGTATCTAATTGCATCAATGTTATTAATTCCATCAGTGTTAATAATTGAATCAGGGTATTTTTTCATTGTTATTAATTGTATCAGTGTATATAATTAATATCGTAATTGTCATCATGAAAGACAGTCGACACAGCCACAGCCAGTGACATTTGACACTGTACACTTAGCAATACTGTGGCTGGTACAATGGAAACGTTTAGGATTAATATAATAATTTTTATTGTGTATTTGTATAAGGAAAAATTATGTTGTCTTAGGTTAATTTAATTCATTTCACTTCCATCTCATAATTATTTTTTTTAGTGCTTCATTGTTTTGTTGCTTGGCGTCGGCTGCGCTCTGGTAGCGGAAGCCGGCCCATGCTTCCGCCCAGTTCTCTTTAGCACTTGAACGCATCAATACGTGTAAGTCTCTCGCTCCGCAAAGACCCTCGGTGCCGACATCTTAAGCTGAACTCGTATTCACTGCAATAGACTTCACTTCATAAACCGGATCATTAATTTTATTTGTTGTAGCGCCGAGGGGAGAGCAACCTTATTCTCATCAGAGAGTTGTTAAGTGCAGTCGCGTTTCACATTGTAAAGCCACGTGGTCGCTTGCAGTTCCAGGCCGTTAAGGCCACGTGTTTTGTACTAAAGTTGTGTGTGTTCGTTACGGATTCGCAAGGAATAAATAACTCCACAAGCATCGTGTTTCATTTGTAATTTGATTAAGGTGTGCGAGGCGGCCTACAGCCTCGACGTCATATCTGACGGAGTGTTAACCAGAGTCCCCTAGGCTGTCGACCGAAACGACCCTCATATCATCAGCTCTGGTAACACCATGCTTCAAGTTGGCTTTCCCAACTAGGAACGAGTATTTCTCCGAGGCATTGCTTGACCATTTCAAGACACAATGTTAACATATTACAGACCCCTTGCAAAAGCTTTGATAAATGGGGTCCACAGAAGATTTTAAGAGATTTTACAAAACCAAAGGCTGACTCTTGCTGTAGGCCTAATACCTTCTCTGAACTTTGAGTGGATCTCTGATACTACAGAACAAAATGATGCGCTTAAAGTGTTAGACGAGGAAGCTGCATTAGCTTGTAATGTAGCTTCAACTACTTCAACTGCAACGGTAAATAAAATGTCAGGAATGCAGCTAAAGATTATAAAAGTGATAACAGTGAAGTTTCTAGGTGCATGGCTCTCAATGACGACAATACAGACATATTTTTATTCACTTTAACACAGGTTTATCATACAGTGCACCGGTTGAAAGGCTTTTTAGTGTGGGAAAAGATTTGTGTTCTTAGAAACGAGGTCACATGGAAGAAAAAATTTCAAAATGCAACTATTTTGCAAAGTGAACAAGAATTTATTTTAAAATTTTAAAAATAATTATTTTTAGAGTCAGTTAGGGCACGTGAACTAATACTGCATTTCCGCATAGTCTATCTTTATTCCTATTTCAAAGCACAGTTCGTGGCATTTTTGTGAATGTGTGCAAGATAATATTAAAATATTGCAGTTGCATTTGTAAAAATTTTAACCCATATTTTTTTTACAAACAGAAAACTTGGTAAGTTTGTTAGGTAAGTCAAGTTTCTCATGCAGAATCACAATTACTCCAATATTGTGAATTACACTAACAATATGATTTCTCTCTGTACTTGTAATTTCTCAATAAAGTTCTTTGCTAATTTAAGTTAAAGTCTAATCATTTGAGTTTTGACACTGATAATACAGTTAAACAAAAATTGCATATTTTTGATTACATTTTGATTAGTAATGGAGTCATATTCATACAATTCAAACTGTAATATTTCTTTGTTTTGGCATTTACCCATGCTACTGCAATTGGAGTTTAATTCGAGAGCATGCAGGTTATTGTAATTAATTACTATTAAAATCAGTAATTGTAATTATTTATACTTTTTTAAAAGTATTTGTAACTAAGCCCAAATCCAATTGCCAGTATTTTATCCACCACTGATTGTTACACTTACTTTTGTATAAAATATTGTATACACTTTTGTAAAGACTATTCCTTGTTTGACTTTAATCTTGATTGCCTTAACATATTCAAGTGCATAATTTATTATTACTGTAAGCTAATATCAAAAGATTTAAATATTCCTTTATCCCACCATAACATACATTGCTCACAAATCTTCTTTCCTGCTTCTTGTGGCTTACAGGCCTGTGATGTTTTTGGTTTGCTTCTTTCTACTTACACAATTTATTCCCTAAATATTTTCCCTTATCTAATTATTACAAGACATTGAGTGTTTCACCGTTGTTGATCACTTTTTGACCGTAGACTGTTTTGAAAGTAAGTCAACGGGACTCGCACACAGAAGCTTGCCGAGAACAGCCGCGGGGAGACTGTGCTCGGTGCGAGGGTGTGTGACAGGCAGTGGTTTGTGTTCCAGTTGACGCAGCCATGCTCCTCCCTTCTGGTCAAGTGTAAGTGGCGTGGACAGCTGGTGCCGTGCGACTCTCTCTACTCCATGCACAAGTCCGATGCAGGCTTCTGTTGCTCCTTCAACTATCATCCTCCGGACAAGGCAGCCAGGTACTGTCATCATGCGGAGTGGTCGGGTGGTCTAACCATGTGCTCGCTACACTAATGCGATGGAAACAATTAAATCCTGGGGTGTCAGTTAGGCTGCAACTAACACAAGTATGAGCAGACACGTCAAGTTAGCATGGAGTGTTCGGCCAGAATGGCTGGCAGGCACAAGCGACCAACTGTACTACATTCCAACACACTTCTGCAAGATGCACTGCTATCAGGATCACACTGCACACCTGTGTACGGCAAAGTTACACTGATTACTTTTGCCAGATTTATTGGCAGTGCAGTTGCAGAACACAAGAACAATACATTACCGTTAATTGAAAAAAATATTAGTTGTACTGTCAATCTACTAGCATATTCCTCGGACATAACAATAAACTAGTCCTGTACGATCCCTGCTGACCAGGATGCAAACAGATCAGAAAACTCTGGGGGAGTCAGCAGGTCTCGTATGTCTAAATGGTTGGCTGGCCGAGAGCATAGCGATTTGGCCCGAATAAACAAATAAGTGAATCTGCGAGTGGTGAGGATGCATGTGAAGGGGGNGGGGGGGGGGGTGCGAAAAAGTTCCTATAGAATTACGAATCAGTCAGAAAATAAATTATTCAGATAAAACCCCAAGATGAAGGCCTCCCTCGCTGATTCTGCTTTAAGACTGGCATAATGGCGGCCAGAAGGAGGTCTTTCTTGGTGTTCTTCCCACCATTAATCACAAAGCAAAACCCTGACAAAAAATAAGAGTACATAAAGCTATTACTTTTGCATAAAATTCTTCAGGCAGAAATATGGATTCTTATGTTAATAAAAATTAATAATGATAAAAACACTTAAATATTTTGTCCTGGGTGGCCGAGAGTATGTGATGTTAATAGTTTGAGAGTTATGTGGTGCTCGGACGCCTAGTTAACACTGGTCTTGGTGACATCGCCATTCTACTGAACATTTTGGCATTGACCACTGTCTTCCTTCGCTAGCCTCTTACACTGCTCATTCGCCCTTCCACACACACACTACGACATTACACTGGTCTGTAAAGATCATCTTGCAGCATACCAAAGATGATATTGCACTTCTACTAGCACTTATGTCGAATCAATAAAACTAACAGAAAAAAGTGGCTTAGAAATTAAATGGCAGAACACACAATACAGCATTAGTTGCATTTCCGTGAATTATATTCGTTGATCAGTGAGGTAAACCACATTTAACATTTGGACAGCATAACCACTGCATTTAACTCCCAACATGCATTGCATTTATGCTTAATTTACTGTTCACACTGTGAACTTTATTGTGGTTACCTAGAAGTTAAATACAGTAGAGTTACATATTTGCAAACTCGTAGTTTACAAATTAAGCTATTTTACAACTAGTGATTCTCAAGAACTGTCAAAAGAAGGTGAGAAATTGATTAAAAATAAAAAAGTTGTGAAAACAAAACAAGAGGTCACAAGGAAAATCAATAAAAAATTATAGAGATCTCCAAATACTCAAAAATTGAGCTCGAATCAAATACAGTGGACTCTCAATGTATTGAAAGAGCAAGTACCAAAATCAGTATGCACAGATAATTTTCAGTTTTCCTACTGACAAAATTAATGTATAAATATTGATCAAATTATCTGCTTTTTTTTGTTTATTGAATATTGCATTAATCAAAAAATCTTTTGATCACATAATTTAAGATTTCGTGCTACAATCATTTTTAAGCTCGTTGTTAATGCAAACATCTAATAACTGGGTGAGAAATACATTAAGCATGGTGCTCTCCAGTTCAACTGATGCTTGGGAGTCGGCCAGTCATGTGTAACCTTGCTCCTTTCCCTTATGTGCCTGACGATAGGAGAAGCAGTTACATAGCAACAAGCATGGCATCCCCACATTCTCACTCTCTGCCCCACCCCCCTCCAGTCCTAAGCCAAGCAGCTTGCTTACTCCCCTTATATGCCGGGGAGAAGAGAAGCTGTTATCTAGCAAAAAGCGGCATCCTTTCTCTCTCTCTTGGTTGTGTGTGCTTGCATCCACTTCTTACAGGTCTGGCGAGAGGGGAATCGGTAGAATACATGAATCTTTGAAACTTTAAATAAAACTAATCATGTGATCTCAGTTTTTAACGACAACCAGTTATCCTGTGAAACGCGCCGCACCACAGAGCAGCCAAGTTGCTCCACTGAGTACGGCCTTTAACAAAGTCACCGCATTGATGGAGTATGTGACAGTAATCTGCTACATCATGTGCAGTTCTTAGATGTTTCCAACTCTATGTAAGATTGCAGAAACCTTATCAAGATTATCCATCTCATAAAATAGTTGCACCTATCATCATAATATTTCAAATCAAATGATTTTACCTGACTACATTATACAATACATTTTAACCAGTAATTATTTTTTTTATTTTTTAAGGTTAATTTATTCTGATAAAGTTTGTCTTTAATTGTATTTGGCACAAAACCAGCGCAATTCTTAAACATAATATTAATTTAACTCAATAGGCATCATCTTCCGATTAAAACTATACCTACAAAAGCATGTACTGGACCTCCTCTTGTTGCCAAAGACTGTTTCAACATTGAATGACTTAAGTATTACCAAATGTGAAATTCATTTTCAGTGGCTTCTTGCTGGGATATTGGTGGATTGTGTTAATTATTTTGATAGAGACATGTATTGTGAATAAACTTGATATCCTGGAAGGGCGTATTCCTTTTGTTACCAAATAATCCGTAAGCACCAAGCTTGAGCACCACATAACTTGCGACAGGTAAAAATTTATGGGAAAATCAGAGGACGTCGTTTTGAGTTATTAAATATTGAAGACAGTAAAGAAAAATATATTGTTCGCCATTTTATTCAACGATGTTCCAAAATCACACTTTTTTGAAGTGAAATAATATTATTAATCACCTAAAAAGGCAGGTGTTTGCCACGCTCGTACGACATTGCCTACAAGTGTAGATTTGCGAGGTGGATTTAATAAGTTTCGGCGGTCCTCTGCGACACACTGCACAGCCCAGCCATGACCTAGTTTCCTCCCCTTACACGGTTGATAGTGTGGGANCGACACACTGCACAGCCCAGCCATGACCTAGTTTCCTCCCCTTACACGGTTGATAGTATGGGAGCTAGTTGCTCACCAACCAGCATGGCATCCTTGCACCTTCCCTCTGATTGCCGACTAGTTTGAAAGGAAAAGGAGACTTTGAAGGGATTTCATTCCTCCCGCNACAAAGTCACCGCATTGATGGAGTATGTGACAGTAATCTGCTACATCATGTGCAGTTCTTAGATGTTTCCAACTCTCTGTAAGATCGCAGAAACCTTATCAAGATTATCCATCTCATAAAATAGTTGCACCTATCATCATAATATTTCAAATCAAATGATTTTACCTGACTACATTATACAATACATTTTAACCAGTAATTGTTTTTTTTTATTTTTTAAGGTTAATTTATTCTGATAAAGTTTGTCTTTAATTGTATTTGGCACAAAACCAGCGCAATTCTTAAACATAATATTAATTTAACTCAATAGGCATCATCTTCCGATTAAAACTATACCTACAAAAGCATGTACTGGACCTCCTCTAGTTGCCAAAGACTGTTTCAACATTGAATGACTTAAGTATTACCAAATGTGAAATTCATTTTCAGTGGCTTCTTGCTGGGATATTGGTGGATTGTGTTAATTATTTTGATAGAGACAAGTATTGTGAATAAACTTGATATCCTGGAAGGGCTTATTCCTTTTGTTACCAAATAATCCATAAGCACCAAGCTTGAGCACCACATAACTCGCAATATATTGTTCGCCATTTTATTCAACGATGTTTCAAAATCACACTTTTTTGAAGTGAAATAATATTATTAATCACCTAAAAAGGCAGGTGTTTGCCACGCTCGTACGACATTGCCTACAAGTGTAGATTTGCGAGGTGGATTTAATAAGTTTCGGCGGTCCTCTGCAACACACTGCACAGCCCAGCCATGACCTTGTTTCCTCCCCTTACACGGTTGATAGTGTGGGAGCTAGTTGCTCACCAACCAGCGTGGCATCCTTGCGCCTTCCATCTGATTGCCGACTAGTTTGAAAGGAAAAGGAGACTTTGAAGGGGTTTCATTCCTCCCGCTGTTGAAGTTTCTCCTTCCCCATCTTGTTCCCTGTGAACACACTGCTCGATCGATAACCTCAACCATGTTCTCAGCCTATCTAATGCACGCGAGACATTCAAAATTTGGCTTGCATTCTGTGTCATATTTAGTTTTTTTTCAGAGGGTTTGAAAGTTTTGGATTGGCTTGCTTTCGGTGTCGGCTTACAATAAATTATATACAGTACTTTGTGATGTTATATTTTTTATTTAGATGAGTTGATGTTATAATGTATAACTCACAGGAATTCTGATACAGTAATAATTTCCTTAAAAATCCATTTTTTACTGTGTACAATTTGTATTTTAATGATATGCATGTCAGTTTATCATCTACTGAAATTCTGGATGAATGTAAATTTTTTAACAGTCCCCTGAAAAACGATATATATAGACTCGACGGTACCTGTTTGTAGCTCGATCTTGGCTTGTAATCTTTTTCAGGCTCAAAGATTTTAAGCATCTAAATTGACTGGTATCACTGATGAGAATGTTCTTTACTGTTAACAAAAGAAAATTGCACATAGTTTATTAATGAAACCAAAACATTTAAAAGGTAGCTGTATTCTGGTAAAAGATTCCACAGAAATGTAGACATGAACACAGGTTACAGTCAAAAATAAAGTAAAAACCAGGTGACCAATTATTGTAAGATGTGGCGTCCGATGAGGCAGTTGTTTACATTTTTGTAATAAATAAGACAATGTTCATTCACAAAACAATATTTTAAAAGATAAACCTGTTTTAATTAAAATTATTCCTCAGAAATGCATATACATACCATCAAAATTAGCATAAAAACCACACCATGAATTACCCCTACAATGTGGCGCCCGATGGTATAGACTGTCTATAGTTTGGACGCTTAACCTGTGTAACTATGGATACCAAGCCTCTCCTCCACCCCTCTAGGAGTCTAAGAGCTGTTGCTCCTATCACTGAGTAATTTCAATGACTGGGACCGTCCCTTGTAATTCAGTGACTTGCCCCTCATATCATGACAGTGCAGAGATAGAAACAGCATGAGTACAACTACGGGTAGGAGTGAATGCAGTTTCTCTTAGGAAAGGTTAAGTTTAAGGAAAACAAGATAAGCTCAAATAATTAAAATGATTGGTTGAAATGATTAATAAAGACTTAACTTGATCTAAAGTTAGAAAGTTATACAATGATATTTAATTAAAATTAAGTCCAACGGAAGTGAAAGGAAAGAACGAAGGACTTAAGGAAGGTTGTTAGTTAAGAAGGAGGATCACATATACATATATACCCGGCGCCTCCACCATTGTTACGAACTAAGCTTTTCAGCCTAGTCGTACTTGAAAGTATTTAGGAGCGTAGCTCAATAATGACTCATGGTTCGGTAGAGCACAACAGTATCTGATGAGATTTTATTACATGAAGATTATACAGTTGCTATTTAAATGACTATTGATTGGGGGAGCTTTAAGTTGAATACCAATATGATTATTTAATTACATTATGATTCACGCCATTTTAATTAAACCTAACTGGAAAGTCATCACCTTGTTGCAGCCGGAGACTGATTCTGCGAGACGGTTAACGCCGGCCGGACACACCCTTCTTCCTGGTCTGCTTCGCTGGTCGGGTCACCCAAAGGACTAAAGACGAAAAGATGCTCGTTCCGGGTGTTATGTTGGCCTATATCAAGCGCGTGGTTCTGCGGCCCTGCTCAGTGACCGGTGGAGGAGATTTCTGATTTCTGCCATTCTTTCGCAAGGATCGACGACCAAATGGTGGCGTTGCAATCCTGCTCGTTTCCAAGTTTAATGTTTGAAGGTGTGATCAGGCAAGCCGTTCAGCTAAGGCCTGATCACACCATAACATCTTGCAGTACTGTTGGGCTTAGAGGATGACAGACACCCAGGAGAGTGAGTTGCAAGGTTTGCGGCAGCAGCTGATTTAGGCCTGATGGGCTCTAGTCGGTACTTAGGCAGAGTAGTTGGCAAGGGAGATACTGGCCTTAGTATGGCGAAGCTCCCTGAAAGGTAGCAAGCTGCTGAGCTGTAGCTGCTGCTTCCGGACGATGTTTGTCAGATATTGGATGCTGAGGTGTTTCCAGTCTATAGACGAGCAGCTTCCTCCTGCAAGTATAGACTTGACACGTGGCCCCCTGTCCCACATATGGTTGAACCTGAGCAGTAGCTATTCTCTGAAACTTTTTCCCTGCCTGCTCTGTGTTGTGGCATGTGGCAAAGTAAATGCTTAGACTTGAGCAAGACCTATAGGAATGACAAGGTGGCCTAAACAGTGTATCAGGGAAGGACTGTCTTTCCAGAGAGCTAGTGTCTCTCTCTGGCACAAGTGCCTGAGGATTGGTTCATTCCCCAATGGAGGGCGTCCCTACAACTGATGGTAGCAAGCCCTGTTCTCTGACTCGGTGATACTCACAGAAGTGGCATTATCGCTGGTAGCCAGACACTCAGCTGAATCGAGTAATGTTTTCAACTTGATGGGTGCACAAAACTGAAGGGATTGTGCTAAGCCTCGCTATGCCTACTCCTTGGAGAACCCAGAGAAACTGCATTATCACTGATAATGAAGTCTCCTTCGAGTAGGTTTCATAGTGAGGGTTTGCTCTCAGCCCCAGCAGTGCCCAGGGAAGAGGCATTGTAGCTGGTAACCAGATGCCCAGACCGAGGTAGAGAATGTTTCCCAGTGTGGCTAGTGTAAGTTTGAAGGGCTTTGGAACTCGGATTTTCTGTGCCTGTGAGGGTTGCATATTGTTTGGTAGGAACAAGTTGAATGGATTGGTAAAAGACTAAGGTATGGTTTATATGGGTTTATTGAGAATACACCACATACAACCCAGTTTATGCCCAGGATGCCTGAAGGGTGGGGCTATCCTGACTGCCAAGAAAGTCTGTGAGGAATGGCAGCAACCTGTTGCAGATGTGCTAATATGACAGTAAGGGTTCCCTATCCTTAGACTGGGGGGAATGTCTCTAGAGAATCAGGCTAGTGTGGGGAGTAAGGCAGACAGCCCTGCAGGTGAGTCTTGCAGGAAGATGTTAGGCGACTGGACAGCACGATGAACTGTAATATCTGCTAGGAAGGTGAAAATGAAATGCCACAAGGGGCTTGTGCTAGCCCTATTTATTCCCGCCAGGGGTGAGTGAGGGAGGACGAGCAATGAAAGAGATTAAGCTCATTTTACCATTGCGAATGAGGGATGTGCAGATGGGACCCCAGGCTCAAAGGTCGATACAAGGGGCAAAATGCAACCATGTTGTTAAAGCAGGCGCGCATGCAGCGCTGGTTGCCTGTGTCCAGGTGGCATTAGATGTCAAGGGTCCACTCGAAGGTGACGATTTTGCGGAAGTCTGGCAATGGTGTGGCTTAGCATGGGAGGGAGCACACATAAGGTGGAGTCTCAGATCAGGTCACGGATGTAACCAATGGTGCATCAAGCCCCCACCCTTCCTCCCCATCCTTGCTATCGTGTTGTTGGCTGGCAGTCTCATAGTCGTGAAGAACATGGGTAACTTTCTACCTATCCACACAACTCAGTCCTGCAACACAGAGGGATATAGGATGTCAGGTAAAAATTGGTAGAATGTTGGCGATTCTGGCTTAGATAAGGGGGAAATGTAACCACCCTCAACGTGCAATACTGTGTTACAGGCAACTGAACAGAAGCCTTTTTTTTTTCCTTGAGACCTCTTTCCCATATAAAACAGAGAGAGAGTTACTCTCCAAGCAAGTCATCGAGTTGTGGATAATAAAGGAAACCCCATCTGTCTTAAGAAGAGGCATGTTGAAATTTAAAACCTCATCACAAAAATTGGAAATAGACATGTGATTTTTTAAAATTTTTATGAGTTTAGTGCTCTATTGATATATTTCACTGCCGTTTTTGTGAATATTTCGTGAATTATGAAATATTTAATATTTCCAATTACTTTGAAGTAATAAAATATAGTTTTATTAATGATTATACTGTTGGTATTTTATTAACTATGCAGCGCAGCACAATAAAAAGCATTTATAGGAGACAGTTTAATTGCACAGCTTTGAAACACATACATGACTAACACAGACACTCGATGCTACACACACAAAACAAAAGAGTGTCACATCACAGTATTGTAATGCCAACTTCAGAACTATATACAGTACCAACCTGTAACATGCAATATTACTACAGAATTCTTCAAAAGCTTATAGCTTCACGATATTTCAACAAGATTTAACTTTTTAACAAAGTAATGTAATTTAACACAAGGCAATGGCTTGGTCATTACGCAGTCGAATCACACTATTATGACCACCTGCCAGAAGTTCCATCTGCAGCACGTAGCCCATGATGTATGGCCCGTGACGTGGGCTGGTGAAGCGGGTGTATAATGCGACCGACAGGCTGGCTGTACACATTGCGCTTCCTGCTGTCGTGGGTAAGAGACGTGATTTAATCGAGTTGCAAAAAGGGATTATCATCGGCTTTCGGGCCAAGGAGGGCAGCATTTCGGAAACAGTAATGTTTGTGAACTCTTCACATGCCTCTGTGGTAAAGGTGTATTGTGAGGGGACGAATAGTGCCATTGGGAATAACCGTCTTGGAAACTGCGGAGCTCCACGCGCCATTGATGTCCAAGGTGAACGTCAACTAGGACGGTGCATGAAGGCCAACCGACAGGCTACAGTGGAACATAGCTCACCATCCAAATGAACCAGGGGGCATCCAGATACGTGACTACCACAACAGTTCAACGAACCCTTCTGCGAATGGGGCTCCGGAGTACACGGAGGGTGACTGCACCCATGCTAACACAGGTGCATCAACGATAACGACTGGAATTAGCTCGACAGTATGGCGACTGGACCGCTGCTGATTTGCGACAGGTAGCCTTCTCCGAGGAGTCACATTTTCAGCTACATAGAATGTATGGATGTCAGCGTGTCCAGCGAGAAACGTCGGAGAACAGACACCCTGCATCCATTGCTGGACGAACACAAGACGGTAGAGGCAGTGTTATAGTCTGGGGAATGTTCGTGTGGAATTCTCTAGGTCCCATCATCTGTATGGAAGGCACTCTTGTCTGATTTGGTTATGAAGTCATCTTCGGCGATCACGTTCACACGTACATGATGATTGCCTTTCTTCTGAAGGATGGGATCTTCCAGCACGATAATGTGCCTTGTTACACGGCTAGAAGCGTCCGCGCGTGGCTGGAACAGCACGGTCAAGACTTTAAAGTTCTTCCATGGCTCCCAAACAGCCCTGATCTCAATGCAATTGAACATATGTAGGAGCACCTCGATCGTCGTGTTCGCTGTTTGTCTCCTCCGCCACGCACCCTTCAACATTTGTGGGACACACTGCAGACACCATGGTTCCTGATACTCGTGGANGTTTGTCTCCTCCGCCACGCACCCTTCAACATTTGTGGGACACACTGCAGACACCATGGTTCCTGATACTCGTGGAGACCTATCGGCACCTGACTGAGTCACTGCCAGCTCGTCTAGCTGCTGTCCGTGCTTTAGAGTGGTTACTCTGAATACTAGCAGGTGGTCACAATAATGTGATTTGATTGTGTATTTTATCTACTTGGTTAGTTGTTTCCAAATAAACAATTTTCTTTTCTTTAAAGATACCAGATCTCTCACAAAGTGATGTCAAACATCTATATGTTTCGCTCTTTTAGTTTCATAAGTCTGAGCCACTTTTATTGTAGATTAGTTATCTTTATACACAATTATTGATTCAGTCNCGCTCTTTTAGTTTCATAAGTCTGAGCCACTTTTATTGTAGATTAGTTATCTTTATACACAATTATTGATTCAGTCGCAGTACAAAATTAATTTTTTACATTCTGAACAAATATTCTCTATGTTAAACAACTAGACAGTGCATAATATTCAGCTTCACAATTGCTTAGATACACAACTGTTNATTCTCTATGTTAAACAACTAGACAGTGCATAATATTCAGCTTCACAATTGCTTAGATACACAACTGTTTGTTTTTTAGAAATCTACAGATGATATTGCTATTTAATGTTACAATGATTCGAGATACACTTTTCTTTTCATTTACATNTAGAAATCTACAGATGATATTGCTATTTAATGTTACAATGATTCGAGATACACTTTTCTTTTCATTTACATCTGAGTCAACGAAGGTCCTAATACTCATGCCTCTAGCATCTGATTTTACAAATTTTAAACCTACATTCTCAGTGAGTTTGACATAAAACATTTTTCAGATGTTTCCAATATGTAACATTAAAAAAATTTGGGGAACTACCAAATTATGACACTGAAAACGTAGGTCTGGTCTTGACACTTACATTTGATACGTGAAACTTCGTATGAATTTTTTTTATGTTAAAATGGTATGATTCTCTCAATTTTGTTAATACTTAATCAAAGTTAATTTATGTACCTCTTTGGAATTTTGCTTGGCTTACATTTAGATATGTTGAACTTAAGCAATATTCTTTTAATCAAAGCTTTCTGAATAACAATATCAGAGAGGGATCAACTAAGTTGAATGTACCATTGGGTTCAAAAGCATACAATTCTTCCTTTATCCCAACAAGCCAAACTTAATTTTCAATACACACTTCATAGCTCAGAGGAACATCATTAGCAGTTTCAACCGATAAGGCTAACATGATGTCTATATAAAAATCCTCCAAGTATGTTGATAGCTTTTTAGCCTACTTTCCGAAGGAAAGAAAGGCATGTGAGATCACTTTCCTGTCTGTGTGTGTCCCCCTTTCAATTTTTGAGCGCATGGACAGAATTTCACCAAACTTGGTACACATATAGTACTTGTAAGAAAACATGACTATTATAGCTTTTGACCATGTCTGGCACTTACTTTCAAAATAGTGACCATTAAAATAGTTTGGGTGATGTCATATCTCAGGAACCATTCAATCTATATAAACCAAATTTTGTATTTTGGCAGAGCATTGTGTAAGGATTAAATTTTGATATATATTGTTTCTCGGCAATTTTTGGAAATAGCACTAAATAAAAAAATTAATAGTTTTCATTGTATATAAAAAATTATCGAACCAATTCTCACAAATTTGGCAGGTAAGTAATACTATGAAAGACCAAGTAAATGTAAATGATTGAACTTGATTAGGTACATACTTTCGAAATGGTGACCACACACATGTTTTTGGGTTCATTTGGTATATCTGCACACCATTTAAACAATTTCAACCAAATTTTGTTTACTGAAGGCATCAGTCAGGAGCATCATATACACCAACACATAACCACTTTTGTTGGCCATTTTGGAAGATAGCACCATACGAATAAATAAAGTTATTTTGTCATATCTTGGCTAAAAATTTACCAATTACTACCAAATTTGGCACATAAGTAGTACTGATGCAGATGATAAGTGATATGTTTTAAGCATGTCTGGCAATTATTTTCAAAATGGCAGTCATACAAATATTTAACCTTAGAATGCTATATAGTCGAAATTATGTAATCTATTCCAACATAACTTTGTATTTTGGTAGTATATATTACAACTATCAACTGTATCTACACCGAGCATCTTTTTACCCCCATTTTTAAAGATAGCACCATGCGAATAAATAAAATTTATTATGTCATATCTTGGTAAAAAACTTACCGATTTTTACCAAATTTGGCAAACAAGCAGTACTGATGCAGGTGATAAGTGATATGTTTTAGCATGTCAGACACTTATTTTCAAAATGGCGGCCATATAGCCATTTTAGTTTAGAATATTATATCGTTGAAACCATGTAAAAAAATTCCAACATTAGTTTGTATGATGGCAGTGTCTATTACAACCATCTAATACGTCTATGCAGAGCCTCATTTTTCTGCCATTTTGTATGCTAGTCCCACCAATTAAAAATAAAGTTTTTATCTCATGTCTCAGGAAACAATCAACCCATTATTACAAAATTTGGTGAAGATGTTGTCCTGTGGTAGGCCATATTAATATGTGTATTTTTTTAAGTTTGACACACATTTTCATAATGGTGGTTATAAAATCATTTTAGGTTTGTGTGCTATATCTACGAAGTTATTTAATCCATTCTAACTTAAGTGTATATACTGGCAATATACAATCATTGATTGTTCTAGTACATTTCTTTTTTGTCCTCCATTTGAAAATGATGGAGGTTTTATGCCATGTCTCGAGGACCAATCAACAGATTCTCACTAAATGTTACACTGGAACATTTAAACTAATTTGTACGCACTCTACATGCTACAAAAGTCCTTGTAAACTTTCATGATTTAAATGGGTCAGACAACAATGTTCGAAATGGTGGCATAAATAATTGAGGTACAGTTGCCACCCATAGTAAACAATTTAACCAAATTTTATATTAGACATTATATATTAGAAGCATCGTATTAGAGCTTTTTATAGGGGTGCATATGCAAATAACAGAAGTATGGAACCAATCAGATGTAACGCGATGTGGTCGGCAGCTAGATCGGTTACTGCTGCTACAATGGCAGGTTACCAAGATTTAAGTGGTGATATAGATAGTAGGCGCACGAGAGATGGGACATAGCATCTCCGAGGTAGCGATAACATTTGGATGTTCGCGTACGACTATTTCACGAGTGTACCGTGAATATCGGGAATCCGGTAAAACATTAAATCTTCAACATCACTGCTGCTGGAAGAAGATCGTGAACGACCGGGACAAACGACGATTGACGAGAATCATTAAACGTGGCAGGCGTGCAACCCTTTCTCAAATTGCTGCAGATTGGATTTGTGGACTGCCCTGCAGGATT